>CM035123.1:84653648-85253648 GCA_020205555.1 Panax stipuleanatus
GGCTGAAAAGATATAACTAAAGTATCGATATGCTTCAATTCCTATGTTAGCGTAAGGGTTTGAAAACCTTCTTTTAAAATATCATTCAATAATTTTTTCGAAAAAAAGAAGTTTTTGCAAACCAAATCAAACACTTTTTCAAATCAAATCAACGACTTTTTACAAATCAAATCTAACCCTTTGTATATAGGTTCAACGATGCATAGACATGCTTTCCATCAAACATAGGCCCAATTTTCTTCCAGCATTCACACACACATTTCAGTTTTTAAGGGAAATATTGAAAAGATGTGGTACCGTGTTTACACGAGAGTTATGGGGTGCCTAACACCTTCCCCACACTCAACCAAGCCCCAGAACTCAAAGATCAAGTTTTGACAGTGTCCAGCAATTGGGCCTCCTTTCAAACAAAACTCGATTGAGTTGGTACAACCATTTTAAACCTACCAACTGGCGACTCTGTAAAATGTTCAAATCGTCAACATGATACATGTTGACCTTTTCCTAAAAAATCCTTCAAAACCTTTTTTTGCAATAAAAAGAGTGAGGGTAGAGATAACTTAGGAAGAGAGAAAGATCCGGGTTGTGACTCGACCCGCGAATTTTTTTTCGACGTCGACACATTTCAAATCTACCAACTGGCGACTCTGTAAAACGTTCAAATCGTCGACATGATACATGTTGGCCTTTTCCTAAAAAACCCTTCAAAACCTTTTACACAATAAAAAGAGTAAGGGTAGACATAACTTAAGAAAAGAGAGAAAGATCTGGGTTTGACCCGACCCGAATTTTTCCACCAACGTTGACAGACATCAAAGAATATTTGTAAGACGAATCTAAGCCTACAGGGGAAAGCCAAGCTGAAAGAAAGCAGATCCATAAAATGGCCATGAAGTTCTACTTAAGCGGAGATGTACTCTACAAAAGAGATGTTGGAATAGGCCTGCTAAAGTGCCTGGACAAAGACCAAGCCCAAAGACTTATGGATGAAGTCCACGGTGGAGTCTGTGGTCCACACATGAGCGGTCCTTTACTTACCAAGAAGATACTAAGAACAGGGCATTACTGGATTTCCCTCAAAGCCGACTGTGACGATCAAGTCAGAAAATGTTATCAATGCCAAATTCATGGAAATGCCATCCATACTCCTCCAAATAAACTGCACACTATGAGTTCGCCATGTCCCTTTTCCATGTGGGGGATGGACGTGATTGGACCAATAGATCCTAAAGCCAACAATGGTCCATCGATTTATCTTCACCATGATCTACTACTTCACCAAATGGGTCGAAGCTGCCTTCGTTCCCAAAGTCACTAAGGAGGTGATCATTGGTTTCATCTGAAACAATGTAATCTATCGATACAGACAACTGGAGGTGATCGTATCAGATAATGCTAAAAATTTGAACAACTAGATGATGAAGGAATTATGCAGCAAATTCCATATCAAACATCTTAATTCCGTCATCTATCGTCCCAAGATGAACGGTGTTGTCAAAGCAGCTAATAAGAATATCAAGAAGAACTTGCCAAAGATGTCCGCCAATCACAAAGAATGGCCTAATTTATTGCCTCTAACTCTGTTAGCCTACAGAATGTCAATGCGCGCTTCTACTTGGACTACCCCATATATATTGGTCTATGGCATGGAAGTTGTACTCCTTATAGAAGTAGAAATGGAATCATTAAGAGTATTGATAGATGCTCAGATGGAAGAAGACCAATGGATACAAGAGAGATACCACCAATTGTCTCTGATAGATGAGAAAAGGGTGGCAGCCATCTTCCATGGTCAGTTGTACCAGCAAAGAATTGCTTGGTCGTACAACAAGAAGGTCTGGTCTAGGCAATTCAAAGAAAATGACTTGGTGCTGAAGATGATCCTCACCAATCAAGATTAAGCCAGAGGAAAATTCACCCCAAACTGGAGGGGCCCTTTCATTGTCAAGGAAGTGTTGACATGAGGAGTCCTCAGATTGCAAGACATGGATGGGGAAGAATTTCCCCAACTTATCAATTCAGACACCGTGAAAAGGTAATATGTCTGAGTTGTCTGTAAACCACCATCCTGGTCCTAAAAAAATCAAATCAAATCAATTCAAGTCTTTACTACAAGGCCTAAACTACGAAAGACCTGATCTCCTCACACAGGAGTACGTAGGCAGTCATTTATGGTGTGGTCAAACCAAACAAAAAATCCAAAAACCCCTCAAACCAAGCTCAAACCCAAATAAGCACTTTTCAACCGTTTAGGTCAGGCCTAAACTACGAATGACCTGATCTTCCCAACCTTGGGAGTACGTAGACAGCCATCTATGGTGCGGTCTAACCTTCCAAAGAAAAGCCAAACACTTTACCTATACATTCAAATATCCCATTAAATACCAGTCTCAAGACACCAAACCTCATATAAAACCCGAATCCGATAAAATCTCTATGATCAACAAATCTTTCTAAGAGATCCTTCGACATCTCAATGTCAGTCCATCAAGGAAGAGCTCGTGAAACATCAAGACAGCAAGTCATAAAGAAAATGGCAATCATCAAGCAAAGATCAAAACATATGCAAAAGGGAAGTGAATCAAAATATATTTTCTTGCCATATAATACTGTTTAATATATACAATGTCTTCTATACATGACAAAAATTGCTAACCTAGTCTATGCAGGAAAATGAAAGCTAGTCTATAAGCCCGCGGTCAAATGGGAAAGCAAATCTAATATAGCATCCCTCTCTAGAGATGAAGGCGCATCTCCGAGCTCCTGGCTTGCATCCTCAATACGAGCTAAAAGATCTACCGCCATCTGCAAGGTGCTACCATGGTCATCTATAAAGGAACTCATATCTGCTACAATATCCTCTGTGTATGATCTGAGAGCCATACTATCAGCATAAGAAGCATCCCTGGTAGCTCGAGCCTCATCTCTCTCAACAATACAAGCATCCCTAGAAGCACGAGCCTCATCTCTCTCGACAAAGGTAGCATCTCGGCCATAAAGGGTTGTCAACACTAAGGCTCTAGCCTGTTCCCTCTCAAAAGTCAAAAGTTGTATCACCTGCTCCAAAGACTCTACAGAATGTGGGGCAACTGCAGCTGAAGAACTAGGGGAAGAACTAGGGGTGTCACTGATCAGGGCTGCTGTCAAACTAGCAAACAGCTCATCCTTGGTAGGAGAAACAGGATCCTCCATAGGATTCTCCTCATCGGAATCAGTGCTAGGCTCTGAATGAACAACCATAAATGATGCAATATATGCCTCTAGCCATGCAAAATACTCTGAGGAAAAATTAGCCCTCTCTCGATGGATCTAATAATCATAAACTCTAGATAAATCATCCTCTGACAAAGACGAGGCTGGTAACCACTGATCAAAAGCTCCATCAAAAGAATAGACATCCTGGTACTGGTCGAACTATCCCATGACAGCCAAAGGATGATATGTAGTCACTCCTCGCAGACCAGCCAAAGGTAAAAAGTCCATACCCGTTGCATGGGTGACAAAGCTGTAAAAGGAACTAAATCTTGAGCAATAAAAAATGGAGAAAGGATCCTCAATCATAGCCAAAAAGACAAACCAATACGCTGTATCTACACAGTCAGCCGGTCGAAAAGAATAAGTTGCAGATATCTCATGTGTTAAACAATATCCATGGGGTCTGAAGATACCGATTGGTCTCAAATGCATGATAAACCAGATGTATAATAATACAGCGCCGCCTCTAAAGAACTCAGTAGGGTGAGTACGACAGAAAGTGGAAAACATCAACGTCTCTACTAATATCATCGATAGGATAGTTCGACCCTCCCTGAGGGCACTAACTACGGTGACCAGGCCAATATCAAGATGGTATATATACAACGGCATATACAAATATGATATGACGCACATCAAGAAAGCGTCCACCCGGGCAACCCGTCAAGCATCCTCAACAATGGTAAAATCCTCTGAATGCACCAAATAGCTGTTTGCAGACCCAAAGCGGTCAATCAAGAAGTCCATGGACACTACATGCCTAGATGTGATCTGGAGCAAAATGATTGTGCTCCGCAGACCTGTTATGGTCATAAACTGCCGCTGTGACTGGCCCACAGCTACTCTAGCACATGGCCTATCCAAAGATAAATCAGTGATACGCTCGTACTCCTCCAGTGTCGGAGTCAGCTCATCGATCCTAAATTCAATAATTGTTACAGTAACATCTGCATAATATTTTATATTATTAAATCAATAATTGACACAATAAAGTTATTCATAATATTATTTGCATTATTGACAATGCCTAAAAAGTTCTGTCGATGAAAAGGGTTAGGTTATTTAATTGTGCGCCAATAAGGAGAAATTCTTATCGGAAAGCCCCCTCTTTCCTAGAAACAATCTGGTCGTCAATATTGTGAGTTATAATATTAATGATGGCTAATTGTTGAAAGATTGTGTTAATTAAAGATAAGTGATTTGTGGTGGATATTTATTCAATTTTTGATATAAATAGAGGAGTTGTTATAAGTTTGGCTTATTATTCCACCGACCCCTACGTGCCAAATTATTCAAACCGTCGATAGAAAATTATTTCAGTTTTTGTTTTATTATTATTATAATAGTAATAAAACAGAAAACTTTTTTTTATAAAAAAGAAAACTTTTTATAATATATATAAAGTTGTTTGTTTTATTAGAATATAAATAGAATATATTATATTATATATAAAGTTTTTGTTTTATTAGAATATTTTATTGCATAGTGATGCATAATAAAATCAATTTTTCGCCGATTCTTCGTTTGTGAACTTTCTTTACTGTGCGTCCGTGATTTCCTTAAATAGTGTTCTACCATTCTCTTATAAATAGGATGCTTAGTTAAAAAATAAAAATCACATCAGAATCAGATAATTCTTCTTCTATAATATTGTGCGTATTTCTTTCTAGTATAAGAATACTTTGAGTGTAGCTTATAGTGAAAGATTTCTTCAAGAATATCTCCACTATACCAGTCAGATTTAGTCTCCTACTAAGGTAAAGAATGTTATTTTCTTTCAATACTCGTAAGGGTTGTCATTCTATTCTTTCTTAATCTGTGGGAATAACCTGTCTACGCGGACTACCGCATACATGGTGAATAACCCTTCGTATTCATTCTTTATTAAGTTGTGGAAATGATCTGTCTACTCGGATTACCGCATGATGGGTGAAAATCCATTTACAGTTTCATATATTCTTTCATACTCGTTTGGGATATCATTTCTTTTGTACTCGTCAAGGGATATCATTTTTTTCATATTTCTCCATTTATTATACGAATTTTTTTTTGTTTCCATAACCTTATTATTAAATGGTGGAAATCCCTGAAATTAGTAGAATATCCTTGAGTTTTGCGCTTCATCTAATATCATTTCACTGAAATATTGGTTTGAACTTTCTTATCAAATTTTAACAATTTCATGCCGGGGTATTATTCATACGGGATACTATTCATACGATACTATTCATACTGTACTATTCATACGGTACTATTCATACGGGGTACTATTCACGAGATACTATTCACGATAAAAATTGGTTTCTTTTTTGTCCAAATTATTTTTGATATATGAATATCATTCTTGAATTTTACTCCACAATTGATTATCATGTTGACAATTTGAACATTCTTGACCTTGGATAAATTAAATTACAAATGTTTACTATTTATCCTTGATCTCACTTGATTCATTCTTTATATCATTTTTCATCATCCTCAATCTTAAATTGTAATGAAAGTTATCCTTGGCCCGTAGTGCAAAGATGAACTGTTGACTGGTCTGATTATGACCAGGAACTGTGTATTGGTATAATCATGCCATTTGGTGTTATAGATAAAGGCTTGTGATGAAAGTTATCTTTGGCCCGTAATACAAAGATGGACTGTTGTTTGGCATGATCATGACCACTGGTGATACAAACGAATATCTTTGGCCCGTACGTAGTGCATAGATAATTCGTTGATTGGAAATAATTATTGATTGGAGTTACATGGATAAAATATTGATGATAAAATTTTAAATCGTAGAAGATAGTAGACATCATTCTCTACTTAACTCTTCTAATGAATTGCTATTTCCACTGCAGTTGTTGATTTAAAACTTGTTGTCCAAAATATTTCTTCTAATTATCATTGTTGAAGGCTAACGATAATTTATTCTTCATTATCTTAGTCATAATATTCTTTACTGGGCTAGTTGAGCTCACCGTTTTCTTTCATTGTTCTCTTCAGGAAATGAGAATATAGCTGGGACTAGTCGAGAATGGAGTGATGATCTGAGATAGTGTTATAGTAGTCCTCACTATTTTGTAAAATAGTGTGATAATAATTGTAATGAGGACTTAATTTGAGCGTTGATATTTTCGTATTATATACGACATAATATCTGCATTGAAGCTCACAGTTTGTGTGGTCGTATTTTGCACGACAGTTTAATAGTTGGAATAGTAAGATTTGTATTTAGATTCTGTACTATGTATTTGGCGACTTAGAATTTGTTGTGTGGACCTATTTTGGGGGGGGGGGTGTCACAGTTGTTATCAAAGCTTAGGGATATGATCTCTGAGATTAGAACTAGGAGGGGAGAGACGAGTAAAACCTTCGCTAGCGTATCCTATCTAAGCTTACTTGTTATTTAATTGGTCGGTCGGAATATAGGGATAATATGTGACATGTCAATTTCTTTAATTAACCCTTATTTTATGGAAGTATTTGAGAATAACATCTGAAAATCCAGAGATGAGCAATGGAGCATATGAGACCATTGAGACACTGCCAATCAATAACCAGGATAATGTACATCAAGAAAGCAATAATACTCCTGTAAACAACACCACCGACCAAATGATGAACGATAGGGTGTTTAGGAGCTTTCTACAATTCATGCAAAACCAGACGAGAGGGACTCCTGTTCAAAATGCAGGTGAAAACAATGGTAACTCCCGACCGGTCATTACTAAGCAATTCAAGGAGTTGGGACTGCCGGAGTTTTTGGGAAAGCCATATCCACTCAAGGTAGAAGCTTGGGTTAAGCAAATCACCAAAATATTTGATGTCATGGGATGCACAAAGGAGCAAAAGGTTCCCTTCCCCACCTTTATGTTTCATGGAGAAGCAGATTATCGGTGGGAATCTGTGAAATGTACTAATCTTTTCGCGCTTAAGATGTCTTGGGTGAAGTTCCATGAATTTTTCAACGAAAAGTATTTTCCAGAAAGTATTCGTCATCTGAAGGAGGTGGAATTCATCAAACTAGAACAAAACAATATGACTATATCACAATACGAGGCCAAGTTTGAAGAACTATCCCGGTTTGCATCCCATTTGGTGGATAATGTGGAATGAATGACACGAATGTTTTTGAGAGGTTTGAAACCAGAAATTCGACAATATCCTCGTTTCTCATAAACTTTGTTTGTATTCAGATGTTGTGAATAGGACTCAATTATTGGAGCGAGTTAATGAGACTGTTCAACCAAACGACAACAACTGACAACATGATAATAGTCGTATCGGTGGCAACAGTCATAGGAACAATGATAATCAGCGTGGAGGAAATTATAATGCCAGAAATGATAACCACTTCGGTGATAATCATGGCCAGTATAATAGAAGAAGCGAGTCAGGTGGAAATTTCAAAAAGAGAATATTCAACAATGACAATGAAAAGACATCGGCAGCAGCACCAGTACCAGCAACCGTTTCTAGGGGAGGAGAACGACCATCGGTCGTATGTTACAAATGCTGACAAGAGGGACACATCAGTCCAAATTGTACACAGCAACCCAAAGTGTGTTACAATTGTAGAAAGGAAGGTCACATAGCTCGAGTATGCCCTATAGCGAAGTCAAGTCCAGCTGGGACGGTGACACCAAAGGCTAATCCAGACAAGTCAAAGTCGATGGTTCAAGAGAGAGCGTTTGTCGTGACTTCCCAAAAAGCGAGGAACCCGAACGAAGTTATCATGGGTAAGCTAGTTATAAACTTTTGTGAAGTCTATACCTTATTAGATACCGGTTCTACCCACTCTTTTATTTCACCTGCTTGTGCTCAACGTTTGAACTTGACCCCAGATAAATTAGACTTTGACTTATCTATTGAAACTCCATTGAGAGAAACCTTCATTACATCCACATTTTACAAAACTTGTTTTATTCAAATTGGTACCCTCACATTACCTATTGATCTCATCTCTTTGAAAATACTTGCATTTGATGTGATTTTAGGAATCGACTGGTTAACTACTTATCATGCTAAAATTGATTATTTTCGTAAGGTTATTAGCTTTCATATTCCTAACCAACCTGTTATGCGAATTCAAGCAACCAACCCACTAAATTCAATCACTGTCATTTCAAGTCATAAAGCTATTCGTTTATTGAAAAACAAATGTCAAGCTTTCTTAGCCCATGTCACCGATTTAAACAAAAATACGTCAGATTTGAATGATATTTCTGTTGTTAATAAATTCCCTGATGTATTTTCCTAAGAACTTCCTGATAGTAGTGTGTATACAAGCCAATCATGTATGATGACAAAGCACATACTTTGTAAACAATCTTATTTATTTATTAATAAAATATTCATTTAAGGCATATAATTATCTACATGGTGCTGTTTTTATAATATGTAAATAACCCATAGTTTTAAGCAATGATTTTAGAATCATGATGAGATCATGATAATGAGATCTAAATTCTTAGAAAGCTTAAAAACTAAAATAGTTCCCAATTGTGGGATTACTAAAATGGGGATTAGTAAATCCGGATAGATTGGTACATATGTTGCTTGCTCATTGGATGAGGATGACTGATCTCATGGTCATTTGTGTGGAGACACTAAAGCAAGTATGTAGGTGCTTATTGGAGAATAAGTTCACTGAACGTGACTCGCTATGGAATACCTAATGGAGTTTTACTCGCCTGTCAATAGGAATTCCTAATGTGATAGTAGTACATGTGATCCTTGGACTTGAGATCATTATAGTATCTTGTATGTAACAAATTATACTTTGACTTATTTCTTAAGGCCTTTTAAGTCATATATAGGGTATGCTTGGGTGTAATGAGTTACATATGGAGATAATGAATGATCAATAAAGAATCTACCACCTCTAGTAAAAGAGGAGATATGTCCCATGTGATTCGTTAAATGACAACCCAGGAATCCTTGGCCAAGATAGAATGAAATTAGAAAGAGGTTTCTAATTTGTATTATTTGGAGTTGTGCATTTTCTAATCGAAATACATATGATTAAATAAATTAAAACTTGACAGTAAATCCATGTCTTATATTTAATTGGGACATTGTATGGTAGAATGATTGAATTGTACGGTAACTATTAACTCACAGGTTCTTTTATGATTAATGTTGAAATCTATATTATCTGGAAAGTCGTTGATCGCTAGGGAGGCTTATCCCTATTGTAGAATAAATGTTATTTATTTAAATAGATTATTAGTTTAATTTGTTTATTTAAATAAGATTAGAATTGTTCTAATTGATTTATTCACAACCGGTTTAATATGGAGAACCTAAAGGGTCACACCATAAAAGGAAGAAGAATTATTTAAGAAGAAAATGGCATGATAGTAATAATGCATTAAGTATAATTAATTTAATCTATGATGATAGAATAAATTAAATAGCTTAATGTTTATTATTTAATATTTTAGAAATATTAAATATAAATTAATAAGAGGAGTCTTATTAATATTATTATTATTATTATTATTTTAATTCTAAAGGAGTTTAGGAATTAATATAATATCAGTACTCTCTCTCAATCCTAATAAAGATTAGGATATAAATTAATTAAAAGTATTTAATTAATTAATTAAATAAAACCCTATTTTAATTGGATTAGGAGGGTTAACCTAATATCTATATAAGAGAGTCTTATATCAGAAATAAGGTACGTGAATTTTTCAAGAGTTAGGATTACACATATTCTATAGAGATAGAAACAAGGGTTAAGCCAATAACCCATCTTACTGAGTTCTTCATCTTCCTTGGTGGATCACCGTTAGAGGCCAAACATTTGGGTGGCTGACATTGATCAAGGGAAGGAGCCACTACAGAGGAATCAAAGGAATCAAAGGAGTAGAACTTGTACCTGAGGAAGCTTGGATCTTCAAAGGTATAATTCTATTTTTCTCCTTCCTCATTCACTGATAATTGATGCATAAGAATGATCGTGGTAATGGGTTTGTATAATTTTTTGAAAACCTAGTTTTTTACGCTTCCGCCCTATTTATGCGATTTGATTGCATGATTGCGTTACGTACAAACCCAACACTTCCTGGCCTACCCCCTAAACGTGAAGTTGAATTTTTTTATTAACCTTGAACCCGGTACAAAACCCATTTCCAAAACCCCATATCGAATGGCTCCTATTAAATTTCAGGAGGTAATGGTCCTTAGACATCGGCTTTATACGTCCTAGTACATCATCTTAGAGTGCTCCTGTTTTATTCGTAAAGAAGAAAGACGGGAGTATATGACTTTGTATTGACTATCGGGAGTTGAACCACATCACTATCAAAAATAGGTATCTGTTACCTCGCATTGATGACTTGTTTGATCAGTGGCAAGGTGCTAAATGTTGGGATTGTACGAAATCGTGACGCAATCAAATTGCAAAAAATAGCGGAAGCATAGTATATCAGAGTTTAAAAAATTTCTACAAAACCATTATCCGGATCATCCTTTATGCAAATTATTAATTTAAAATAATAAATAAGAAGTTATAGAATCATACCCTTGTAGAACGAAGCTTCCACAGGTACGAGTTCAACTCCTTGTTCTTCGTGATCTCCTTGAATATTTGGGTTAGATTCCTTCCTTTGATCAACGTTAGCCACCCAAGTGTTTGGCCTCTAGAGGTGATCCACCAAGGAAGATGAATTATCAAGAAGGAGGGTGGTTGGCTTAGTTTTCTATCCTATATAGAAAATGAGTACTCTCTAACAATTAGAATTTCATCAACTGATATCTATTATAAGACTCCTCTTATATAGATATTGGTCAACCCTTCTAATTCTATTAGACATGGGATTTTAGTTTAATTAATTAAACTCCTTTAATTAATGTAGGATTCTCACCACATTGGGAATAATTAATTAAATTCATTTAATTAATTTGTCTCCTAATCTTATTAGAAATAAATGAGAGTACTAATATTAAATTAATTACTAAACCCCTTTAAAAATTAAAATAATAATAATTGTAATAATATTAATAAGACATCTCTTATTAATTTATATTTAATATTTTCAAAATATTAAATAATAAACATTAAGCTATTTAATTTATTCTATCACCATAGATTAAATTAATTACACTTAATGCATTATTACGATTATGCCATTACCTTCTTAAATAATTATTCTTCCTTTTATGGTGTGACCTTTTAGGTTCTCTATATTAAATCGGTTGTGAATAAATCAATTAGAATAATTCTAATTTTATTTAAATAAATAAATTAAACTAATAATCTATTTAAATAAATAATATTTATTCTACAATAGGGATAAGCCTCCCTAGCGATCAACGACTTTCTAGATAATATAGATTTTAACATTAATCATAAAAGAACCTGTGAGTAAATAGTTACCGTACAATTCAATCCTTCCACCATACAATGTCCCAATTAAATATAAGACATGAATTTACTGTCAAGTCTTAATTTATGTAATCATATGTCTTTCGATTAGAAAACGCACAACTCCAAATAATGCAAATTAGAAACCTCTTTCTAATTTCATTCTACCTTGGCCAAGGATTCCTGGGTTGTCATTTAACGAATCACATAGGACATATCTCCTCTTTTACTAGAGGTGGTAGATTCTTTATTGATCATACATTATCTCCATATGCAACTCATTATACCCAAGCATACCCTATATATGCCTTAAAAGGCCTTAAGGAATAAGTCAAAGTATAATTTGTTACATACAAGATACTATGATGATCTCAAGTCCAAGGATCACTTGTACTACTATCACATTAGGAATTCCTATTGACAGGCGAGTAAAACTCCATTAGGTATTCTATAGCGAGTCACGTTCAGTGAACTTATTCTCTAATAAGCACCTACATACTTGCTTTAGTGTCTCCACACAAATGACCATGATATCAGTCATCCTCATCCAATGAGCAAGCAACATATGTACCAATCTATCCGAATTTACTAATCCCCATTTTAGTAATCCCACAATTGGGAACTATTTTAGTTTTTAAGCTTTCTAAGAATTTAGATCTTATTAGCATGATCTCATCATGATTCTAAAATCATTGCTTAAAATTATGGGTTATTTACATATTATTAAAAACAACACCATGTAGATAATTAAATGCCTTAAATGAATATTTTATTAATAAATAAATAAGATTATTTACAAAGTATGTGCTTTATCATCATACATGATTAGCTTGTATGCACACTACTATCAATCTCCCACTTGCACTAAAGCCAATCGCCATGGTATCTCATTCCCATCTTCTCTAAGTGTCGATCAAACTGTTGTTGTGTTAAAGCTTTAGTAAATGGATCTGCAATGTTGTCTTGAGAGTCCACACGCTCCAAGGTGACGTCTCCTTTTTCAATGATCTCCCTGATCAAATGAAATTGCCTAGATTTCTGATGAGACCTAGGTTCCTTAGCCTGTGCAACTGCTCCTGTGTTGTCACAGTAAACGAGAACTGTTTCTCCAATGCTAGGAACTATACCAAGTTCTGTTATGAACTTCTTCATCCAAACAGCTTCCTTTGCAGCTTCACTTGCAGCTATATACTCTGCCTCTGTCACTGAATCAGCAACTGTTTGTTGCTTGGAACTCTTCCAACTCATTGCGCCTCCGTGCAAGGTAAACACATACCGCGAAACAGATTTACTGTCATCTTGGTCTGTTTGAAAAATTGAGTCTGTGAATCCCTCGAGTTTTAATTCAGACCCACCGTAGACAAGAAAAATATCTTTAGTACTTTTCAAGTACTTTAGGATATTCTTCACTGCCTTCTAGTGCTCTTCTCCAGGATTTGACTGGTATCTGCTCGTTACACTAAGTGCATGAGCAACATCCAGTCTAGTACATATCATACCGTACATGATAGATCCTATTGCAGAAGCATAAGGGATCTTACTCATACGGTCTCTCTCCTCAGGTGTCTTTGGGGCCTGTTTCTTGGAGAGATGTATTCCATGGCTCATCAACATGAGACCTCTTTTGTAATCTTCCATGCTAAACCTCTTTAGCATCGCATCAATGTACATTCCTTGGGATAAACCAAGCATCCTTTTAGATCTATCTCTATAGATCTTTATCCCCAAAATATAGGATGCTTCTCCCAAGTCCTTCATTAAGAAGTGTTTAGATAACCAGATTTTAATCGATTGTAGCATAGGAATGTCATTCCCTATTAGTAATATATCATCAACATATAATACAAGGAATGAAACTGCGCTCCCACTAACCTTCTTGTACACACATGGTTCATCGTCGTTTTTGATAAAATCAAACTCTTTGATTGTCTCATCAAAATGAATGTTCCATCTACGAGAAGCTTGCTTCAATCCATAAATGGATCGTTGCAGCTCACAGACTTGATTTGTTCCAACCTTTGAAACAAATCCCTCTGGCTGTGTCATATACACATCCTCCTCAAGTTTACCATTGAGGAAGGCCGTTTTCACGTCCATCTGCCAGATCTCAAAGTAGTTATAAGCTACAATCACAAGCAAAATCTGAATGGACTTGAGCATAGCTACTGGTGAGAAGGTTTCATCATAGTCAATCCCTTGTCTTTGTTTGAAACCTTTTGCAACTAGTCGGGCTTTATAGGTCTCTACCTTGCCGTCCGCTCCCGTCTTTCTTTTAAAGACCCATTTACACCCAATAGGCTTAGTGCCTTCAGGTGGTGAAACCAAAGTCCATACTTTATTTTCATACATGGAGTCCATTTCGAATTTCATGGCTTCAAGCCATTTCCCTGAGTCTTTATTACTCATAGCCTGTTCGTAATTCAATGGATCATCATCATTCATGATGTGTACCTCATCGTCATCCTCTATAACGAATTTATACCTCTCAGGTATCTTTGGTACTCTTCCAGATTTACGAATAGGGTGTTGTACAATAGGTTCTTCTACTTAGTCAGGTACCTGACTTTGATATGTGGTAACTTGTGGTTCTTGAACTTCTTCAAGATATATCTTACTCCCACTGACCCCTTCATGGATAAACCCCTTTTCCAAGAAGGCAGCATGTTTCGCAACAAACACCTTTTAATTAGTTGCATGATAGAAATAATACCTTAAAGTTTCTTTAGGGTATCCCCCAAATCTACACTTATCGGATTTAGTCTGTAGCTTATCATTTTCAAACTTTTTGACATAAGCTGGACAACCCCAAGTCTTAACATGCTTAAGATTTGGTTTGCTCCCCTTCCACATCTCATATGGAGTCTTTAGGGCGGATTTAGTAGGTACCTTGTTAAGTAGGTATGCAGCCATTTTTAGGGCATATCCCCAGAAGGAAATTGGAAGGTCGGTAAAACTCATCATAGATCGAACCATGTCCAACAGTGTTCGATTTCTCCTTTCAAATACTCCATTTAACTGTGGTGTACCTGGAGGAGTCCATTGTGAGATTATACCATTTTCTTTGAGACAATTGAGAAACTCACCGCTTAAGTATTCTCCACCTCGATCTGATCGAAGTATCATAATACTCTTGCCCGTTTGTTTCTCTACTTCACTTCTGAACTCTTTGAACTTTTCAAATGATTCTGATTTGTATTTCATCAAATTCACATATTCAAATCTTGAGTGATCATCAGTGAAAGTAATAAAATAAGAATACCCTCCCCATGCACTTGTTGTCATAGGTCCACAAACGTCTGTGTGAATCAATGCCAACAACTCTATAACTCTTTCTCCTTTTCCACTAAAAGGAGATTTAGTCATTTTACCCATGAGACAAGATTCACAAGTTGGATATGATTCATAATCGGATAGCTCTAGGAGTCCATCCTTATGCAACTTAGATAATCTTGTTTCATTGATATGACCGAGTCTACAGTGCCACATATAGGTATAATTAATATCATCTCTTTTCCTTTTCTTAGTTTGTTCAATTTGAAATATATTTTCTTGCAAGTCAAGTATATAAAGTCCATTTCGCAAATTTCTAATACCATATAAAACATCGTCTTTATAAATAGAACAACCATTGTTCTTTATAATAACATCAAATCCTTCCATATCCAATACAGAAATTGAAATAATGTTTTTAATAATATTCGAAACATAATAACAATTATTAAGATAAATGGTCTTGCCCGAGGGCATTGCTAAATAATAAGTTCCTATAGCTCATGCAACAACCTTTGCTCCATTCCCTACTCGTAAGATCACCTCATCATTATTCAGCTTTCTACTTCTAACCAGTCCCTGCGCAGTGTTACATATGTGAGAACCACAGCCGGTATCCAATACCCAAGTAGAATTATGGCTTTCAGAAAAATTAATTTCAATCATAAACAAACCTTGATTAGAAGTCAAAGTTTCTCCAAGCTTCTTCTCTGGTAGAAACTTCTTGCAGTTCCACTTCCAATGTCCCGGCTCATTGCAATGAAAGCACATTCCTTTAGCTGGTTCAGGTTTCTTTTGTTCCTTTTCTTTCCCCTTTCCATTAGCCTTCTTGGATTTCTTCTTTTCAGAAGATACCTTGGGCCTCTTCCTTTTATTGGAAGAATCCACCATCAAGACATGGTTCTTCTTGAATGGGAAGTGACCTTCTGCAGTTTTCAGCATGTTAAGTAGCTTAGGCAAGCTGACATCTAGCTTATTCATGTGAAAATTAACCACAAACTGTGAGAATGTCTCAGGCAGTGACTGCAAGACCAAGTCTTGACTCAGCTCCCCATCCATGACGAACCCCAGCTGTCCAAGGCGTTCAATCAAATTGATCACCTTTAGGACATGAGTCTCGATGGCAGTACCCTCGGTCATCCGAGATCGGAAGAGATCCTTAGATATCTCATATCTAGCAGTCCTACTCTGTTCACCATACAACTCCTTGAGGTGAAGCAGCATAGCAGGAGCATCCATGTTTACGTGCTGACGCTGAAGCTCGTTATTCATGGATGCGAGCATGATGCATTAAGCCACAGATGCATCATCTTGCCACTTATTGAAAGTGGCAATCTCTTCCTCAGAGGCTATTTCCGAAATAGATTCAGGGACAGTTGAATTTAGGACATAAGAAATCTTTTCAGCAGTGAGAACAATTCTCATATTTCTTAGCCAGTCCTCATAATTCGGACCGGTAAGCTTGTTTGCATCAAGTATGCTTCTTAGTGAGATTAGTGATTTAGACATTTTTAAAATTCTGCATGTGAAAGAAAATAACATTTTAGCAAACATTCATTTTATTAACTTTGCATACCAAAATAAATTTAGGTCTTTATTTTAAATTGGTATCTCCCACTATTTTCATCAAACTATATTACTCTCACTTATATAGTTCGGCAACATCTAATTAAAGATTTGCTAGTGAGAATAAGGATCCCATTTCAAATGTATATAACCTTGTGGATAGCACAACAAGCGATATACAAATAAATAGGTAGACAACTCTTGTCAATTACATCACCATATAATTCCTTTTATTTTGCCTCTTAAATCATAATGGTCAAGTGTGTGCACATCCGAACTAAAATAATTTAAGTTAAGTCCAGCCTAGCACTTTCATAAATTCAAAAAAGAAAAATATTCGTCCTTGTGGATAGCACAACAAGACTAGATCATTCAGTTTTCTTGATAAGCATCAAATGTGATTAATTAACATCTTAAATACTCAATACTCGCTTTTTGGATAGCACAACAAGCTCATATTAAATATTTAATACTCTATCAATTAATCATGCTAGTAGGCGAGGTTCGATATTTCAAATATCATTTGAACGCTTCGGACTTAATATTATTTCTTTGAGGGGTTTGTTATTATTTGTCTCATCTTGTTTAACGTACATGCACATATATATATAAAATACAAATCATTTTATTAAACATGCGAAGCATGTTTGCATAAAATATAATATATAAAATATTTAGCATGCAATATAGAATACTATATTCTATCCGGATTGATTATGGACTTTTATTCTAGTTTGGTTCACTAAAGCCACCAAGTGAACCAAAAGGTCAAACCTAGGAGTGCAAGAATTTAAATTTAAATATAACTATTACATTTAAACCTGGACTCCATACAAACGGGTCTTCACGCGCTCCTTGCTCCTTGGTCTTCATATTCTTCAATATAATTCTAACTATTTTTATTACATTAAACTATTTAATTTCAATAGAAACCTTGATCAGCAGTCAAGGGGAAGCACATAGGAGGGAGATAGAATTTACATCGAGAATAAAATCAGAGAAGACGAGGTACGCTGACCCCATTTTATAAAACTCATTCATTCAAGCATTCAACTAAAATAAAATCCAATCACATTGGTCAAATAGTCCATAATCAATCCCTATTTATTATCATACATATCACCATATATATCAATAAATAAATATCCATCTCATGAATTAAAACATTCCATATATATATATATGAGTATCATTTAATGTGCAATTTTAAATTACATGATATCCAATTTCAAGATTAAAATGAACTCTTTATTTTAATTATAAAATTATTTAGAATATTATATATATATATATAATAATAACCGTATTATATATATATATATATATATATATATATATATATATATATATTTTATATAAAGTCTCCTGAATAAAGTCAGCTTTTGAAAAACAAGACATCTCTTCTTTAAAAAAAAACTTCGCCACCCAGGAAAGCTTCAAGTCCTTTTTCTTTAATAATGATCCATGATTAGTTTTAAAATTAATCCTCCACTGTTTAAAGCCAATTCGTGGGTCACCCTTATAGAAAAAATCATAAAAACCAACGTGAATCACTTTTAAAACAAGAGAATTCGTGGGACACCTTCCTTTTCTAAAAAAATTCCCACAGCGAACGTTGTTTCGTCCGAAAAAAAACTTTTGTCAAAATTTTTTTTCAGTTCTGAAATTGCTCTTTTTTTTTCCATAAAAAATAATTTTGTACAATAAAATTATGCCAAATAAATTATTCTAAATACATACCCATACATATATAGAATCAAAACAATTAATAATTGCATAAAGGTTTGGCTCTGATGCCACTGTTGGGTTTGTACGAAATCGCGACCCAATCAAATTACACAAATTAGCGAAAGCATGGTATATCAGAGTTTAAAAAATTTCTACAAAACCATTACCCGGATCATCCTTTATACCAATTATTAATTTAAAACGATAAATAAGAAGTTATAGAATCATACCCTTGTAGAACGAAGCTTCCACAGGTACGAGTTCAACTCCTTGTTCCTCGTCATCTCCTTGAATTTTCGGGTTAGATTCCTTCATTTGATCAACGTTAGCCACCCAAGTGTTTGGCCTCTAGAGGTGATCCACCAAGGAAGATGAATTATCAAGAAGGAGGGTGGTTGGCTTAGTTTCTATCCTCTATAGAAAAGGAGTATTCTTTAACAATTAGAATTTCATCAACTGATATCTATTATAAGACTCCTCTTATATAGATATTGGTCAACCTTTCTAATCCTATTAGACATGGGATTTCATTTAATTAATTAAACTCCTTTAATTAATCTAGGCTTCCCATCACATTGGGAATAATTACTTAAATTTATTTAATTAATTTATCTCCTAATCTTATTAGGAATAAATGAGAGTACTAATATTAAATTAATTACTAAACACCTTTAAAAATTAAAATAATAATAATTGTAATAATATTAATAAGACATCTCTTATTAATTTATATTTAATATTTTCAAAATATTAAATAATAAATATTAATTTATTTAATTTATTCTATCACCATAGATTAAATTAATTACATTTAATGCATTATTACGATTATGCCATTACCTTCTTAAATAATTATTCTTCCTTTTATGGTGTGACCCTTTAGGTTCTCCATATTAAATCAGTTGTGAATAAATCAATTAGAACAATTCTAATTTTATTTAAATAAATAAATTAAACTAATAATCTATTTAAATAAATAATATTTATTCTACAATAGGGATAAGCCTCCCTAGCGATCAACGACTTTCTAGATAATATAGATTTCAACATTAATCATAAAAGAACCTGTGAGTAAATAGTTACCGTACAATTCAATCCTTCCACCATACAATGTCCCAATTAAATACAAGACATGGAGTTACTGTCAAGTCTTAATTTATTTAATCATATGTCTTTCGATTAGAAAACGTACAACTCCAAATAATACAAATTAGAAACCTCTTTCTAATTTCATTCTACCTTAGCCAAGGATTCCTGGGTTGTCATTTAACGAATCATATATGACATATCTCCTCTTTTACTAGAGGTGGTAGATTCTTTATTGATCATACATTATCTCTATATGCAACTCATTATACCCAAGCATACCCTATATATGCCTTAAAAGGCCTTAAGGAATAAGTCAAA
Source organism: Panax stipuleanatus (assembly GCA_020205555.1). Classification (NCBI taxonomy): domain Eukaryota; kingdom Viridiplantae; phylum Streptophyta; class Magnoliopsida; order Apiales; family Araliaceae; genus Panax; species Panax stipuleanatus. The sequence continues at coordinate 84,673,240 of CM035123.1, forward strand.
GTATAATTTGTTACACACAAGATACTATGATGATCTCAAGTCCAAGGATCTCTTATACTATTATCACATTAGGAATTCCTATTGACAGGCGAGTAAAACTCCATTAGGTATTCCATAGCGAGTCACGTTCAGTGAACTTATTCTCCAATAAGCACCTACATACTTGCTTTAGTGTCTCCACACAAATGACCATGAGATTAGTCATCCTCATCCAATGAGCAAGCAACATATGTACCAATCTATCCGGATTTACTAATTCCCATTTTAGTAATCCCACAATTGGAAACTATTTTAGTTTTTAAGCTTTCTAAGAATTTAGATCTTATTAGCATGATCTCATCATGATTCTAAAATCATTGCTTAAAACTATGGGTTATTTACATATTATTAAAAACAGCACCATGTAGATAATTAAATGCCTTAAATGAATATTTTATTAATAAATAAATAAGATTGTTTACAAAGTATGTGCTTTATCATCATACATGATTGGCTTGTATGCACATTACTATCACTAAATTCTTCTAAAAGATCGGTCTTTGTTCTGTATATCATCAGTTAAAGATTAAAACTGATGACATTCCAAAGACTGCCTTCAGAACTCGATATAGGCATTATGAATTCTTAGTCATGTCTTTTGGATTGACTAATGCTCCTACTGCCTTCATGTATATGATGAACCGGATATTCAAGGAATATTTGGATCATTTTGTGGTTATCTTTATTGATGACATCCTCATTTACTTCAAAAGTCGTGAAGATTATGAGCAACACTTGAAGCTAATACTCCAAAAGCTTCGTGAAAACAAGCTTTATGCCAAGTTAAAGAAATACGAGTTCTGGCTTGAGGAAGTAGCATTCCTTGGGCAGGTGATATCGAAACATGGAATATCAGTTGATCGGCAAAGATTGAAGAATTATAAAGTTGGGAGCAACCTAAGTCAATAACCGAAATGCGTAGCTTTCTGGGCTTAGCTGGTTATTATTGGAGATTCGTTGAAGGATTTTCTCGAATCGCCACTCCATTAAATCAGCTGACTCGAAAAGATATAAAATTTTGATAGAGCGAAGAATGTGAGAAGAGCTTCCAAGAGCTCAAGAGGAGACTTATTTTAGCACATGTTCTGACAATACCATCAGGTTCGGAGGGATTTGTCATCTACATCGATGCTTCAGGCAAAGGTTTAGGATGTTTTCTCATGCAACATAGGAAAGTCATAGCCTATGCCTCACGATAACTCAAAGAATATGAGATAAATTATCCTACTCATGGTCTAGAGTTGGCAGCAGTTATTTTTGCATTAAAGATCTGGAGACATTACCTGTATGGGGAGAAAGTGGAGATCTATACAGATCATAAGAGCCTTAAATATTTCTTCACCCAAAAGGAACTCAACATGCGACAAAAATGTTGGCTCGAGCTATTGAAAGATTACGATCATACCATCCAATACCATCTTGGAAAAATGAATGTGGTAGCTGACGCGTTGAGTAAAAGATCATATACGAGAACGAGTGTGATACTGTCAACACAAAGTCCCATTTTGTATAACTTACAAAGGATGGAGATAGAGTTAAATACTCCAGGTACCCACGAAAAGATGTCAAATATATGTGTATAACCAACTTTAATTGATAAAGTTAAAGCTTCTCAAGCTACAGACCCGGAGCTGATGAATATGAAGAAGAATGTGCCAGAAGGTGCTATTCTAGAAGCAAGAATCGACGAAGAGGGAATACTTTGAGTCAACTCCAGACTTTGTGTTCCTAACGACTCTGATTTAAAGTATAAAATTATAATGGAAGCACACAACATTGTCGACGTAGGAAAAAAATCTTGTCGCTTTGGACAGATCTTCCTCTTCCTAAATTTTGTTGTTTTCTGCCTTTGTTTATCTTATCTATTTTATGAAGGGTAAAATTTTTAGGAAAAGGCCAACATGTGTCATGTCGACGATTTGAAAGGTTTACAGAGTCGCCAGTTGATATATTTTAAAATGGTTGTACCAACTCAACTGAGTTTTGTTGGTTTTTTACAAGTAGGCCCAATTACTTGACGTTTTCAAAACTTGGCCTTGAAACGGAGATTCTTAAAGTTCGGGGGCTTGGTTAAGCGGGGGGAAGGTGTTAGGCACCCCCCGACTTCCGTGAAACACGGTTACCACATATTTTCAATATTTCCCTTTTTAATTACAATGTATGTGTGTATGCTGGATGTAATTGAGCCTACGTTTGTTTGATTTGAAAGTAGTGTCATGCTTTGTTGGACCTATATACGAAGGGTTTGATTTGTTTGAATTTTTTTTTAGACAAGATATGAAAGTGACGTTTTGAAAGGTGGTTATCAAACCCTTTCGCTCGTATATGAATTAAAGCATATTGATACTTTTATTTTTATTCTATTCAGCCCTTTGGCTCGATTTGGATGTTTATTGTCGGGATGCGAAGAATCCTCGATCACAAAATTTATATACAAGCGTTGGTCTTCTTATGGGCATGACAGTCATCGAAGTGACTCAAGCACTACAAGCCTTGTTTCACTATATTTGAGACCTTAAATTCAGATAACCATTTTAAGGTCCCTCGGATGTACATTTTACAAAAAAAATGGAAGGATATATTCACAATGTGGAGTTGTCCATCGTGGGAATCAGATTTAGATCAGTTTGATCGTTAATCCCATGATTCTTAGGCTCACAGAAAATGGCCAAGAAAACCTACACAGCACATATATTCACAGAAAATGCAAACTGTACTCTAGACGTCACAAAACAAAGGATTCGTTAGTTAAATCCCCGCTTGCGCGTAGCCAAAGCTTCCCTTTTCCACTAAATATGAATCTAGGATCGCGAGGTCACTTTAATATTTACAAAACTAGAAAAAACTAGATTTAAATAAATCTTAGCCATTCTAGCTTCCCAGTTCTGGTTGGATCTATTTTGAACCGTTTGAAAGTTAGAAAAGGCTAGATTTAGATAAATCTAATTCGCCAAATTTACATTAAAACAAATGCATATTAAATGAACATTTAAAACAGATATTTAATCATAATGAATATATATATATATATATATATAATTATATATATATAAGCTGTAAAGGGCCACAGATTTTCAATCCAAGCTCGACTGAAATGTAAATATATATATATATGTATATAAGCTATAAAGAGCCACAAATTTCTAATCCTAAAAGCTGTAAAGAGTCACAAATTTCTAATCCAGGCTCGACATAAAAGTATATATATATATATATATATATATATATTTACAACTTTTATACAAATATATATATATATATATAGATTTATATTTCAGTCGGGCTTGGATTGGAAATTTGTGGCCTATTACAGCTTATATATATATAATTATATATACATATATATATTTATAAGAGCTGTAAAGAGATACGAATTAATCCAGGCTCGACTGAAATGTAAATATATATATATATATATATATATATATATATATATTTATAAGAGCTATAAAGAGATACGAATTAATCCAGGCTCGACTGAAATATATATATATATATATAAAAGCGGTAAAGAGCCACGAATTTACAATCCAGGCTCGACAGAAATATAAATATATATATATATTTATATAAAATGAATAAAAGGCCATGGATTTCCAATCCAGGCCAAACGAAGTCAGAAAAATTATATATATATATATAGTTATATATATACAAAAGCAGTAAATGTCACGGATTTGCAATCCAGGCTTGACGGAATTGAAAGTTAGTATATATATAGTTAGTTATATATATAATAAAGCTAAAAAGGCCACGAATCAGCGATCCAGGCCGAACAAGTTAGTATATATATATATATATATATATATATATATACATGAAAGTGAGTAAAAGCCACGAATTAACGATCCAGGCTGTGCAAATGAAGAAAAAAGTATATATATATATATATATATATATATATATTAATATATACTAAAAAGTAAGCTAAAAAGGCCATGGAACTGAGTTCCGAGCAAAACCAGAAGATGAAACTTTTAATGCACATTCACATATACGTAATAAAGTAAGAAATGACTTCTGATCGTAAAAAAAACTTACAATGGATTGCTCCACGGGCTTTTTGCCACTCGGTGGGCTTCAAATGGACGTTTTCACCAGTTAATTTTTGGTATGTTATAGAATATACATATGTAAACGTATTGAAAGAATAAAATCTAAGTTTAGAGTACTAGAAGTAGGGCTATAGGTCGAAATGGGCGGAGTTTCAGAGCGTTTTCTACTTTTCTCTCTCTTTTTTTGCAAGGGTGGGGGGTCTTATTTATAGACCAAAATGGTTGTGGGTGCACTCACGGCAGTCGCGACTCTACCTGCAGCTCCTCGAATGGGGCCTACTTCCGTGGGTCCAGTCGTCTCGAATTACTCCGAGCAACGCGATGTCTGGTTTGAACCTTCATAACTTTTGATCTGGGCGTCCGTTTGAGGCGTGTTAAACCTTTCTAGAAATCCCTTTTCGAGAGCGACCTAATGACATGTGACTTGACCTTTTTCAAATCCAGGAAGATGAGTTTATAACCAGATCTTTATTTTTTTGCAGTCTGTCCGTTGAGCTGTATTGTACTGTTTTCACTTGGGATCGATGTTATATCACTTTCTGACCCTCATTGCATCAATTTGGCTTGATTTTGACTTCAAGTTGGTAGAATGACCATTTTGGCCTTCCAAGGGTTGTCTCCCTTATTGGCACAATTTTCGACTATTTCCTCTGGATTGTCTCCAAGGTTTGATCCCAACCGACTCTGTTCTTCCTCAAGGTTGTCTCCGAGGCTGATTTGGTCTCCCAGGGTTGTCTCTAGGATGATTTGATACTTTGGGGCTATCTTTGAAGGTTGATCTGATCTCCCGGTGTTGTCGTCAGGGCTGCGACTTTGGTTTTAACTTTCAAGGTTATCTCCGGAAGGTAAAAGATGATTTTGCCCTCCTATAGGGTTAGTAACAGGAATGCAAAATTTTGAGTGTCTACAGATGCCCTTCTTTATCATATTTATGCAATGCAATGGAATGAACAGGATAAAGACTGCTAGACACTAAAAATATGACATATATATATGTAATGCAATGCCTGATATATCATGTTATGAAGGTTAGATGCCCTCGTGGTGTTAGTTGCCATGGGTAGGCTCTCACTAGCTGTTCACGTCATTTTCTACTGAGGATGACGTCATTACTGATAGCCCATACTGAATTTTCTTGATGCCTACGATAGTTTGCAACGTCTAGACCATCACCGAATCTTTCTCGATGTTACACTAGGTTAAAGCCAATGGTTTACCATGTCCGATGATAATCTCTGTGGGGAAGATTTTCTTTTGGCTGATGCCATTGGACATTTCTAAACTCAAAGTTGGGGTTATCACCAATATCTTCTGTCTTCAGATAAGGTTTCTGACTTTTTTCTTCACTGGGGATATTCTTTTTATGATGAGTGACCTCATTGGGGATTCCTGATGCCTATCCTGATGATAGCTTACACCATTTTACATCATCGGATCTTTCCTGACGCTACGTTGGAGTTGTCGTCAACAGTTTGGATTACTGTTTGGTTGACGCCGACGTTTCTGTCGGAGGTAGAAGTCTCGTGATCTACTCGAACAATAGTTGGAAATGATTTAACCATCATTGAACCTACTCGATGCCTACCCGAATGGTAGTTTACAACGGTCGATTGAACTTGATTTGATTCCTACTCGAACAGTAGTTTGCAGAGTTGACCATCACCAAACCTTCTCGATGCCTACTCGAACGGTAGTTTTTAACAGTCGGTTGAATCACCAATCCTTCTCGGTGCTCTCGCTGGGGATTTGTATAACAGATTCCATCATCTGTCCGTCTTAGGGAGAAATTTCTTCATGGCTCTCCTCACCGGCTCATTGCCGATGCTATACTGAAGTTGTCGCCAACGGTTGGAATGTCAGACCATCTGACCCTCACTGAAATAGTTTTCAACAACTTTAATCATCGGCTCATTCCGAATGCTTCGCTGGAGTTGTTGCCAATGGCTTGAATGTCAGACCTAATCGATCTCGACGTGGGGATGATATTTCTAAGAAATCACACCCTTAGACAAATCTGGATACTTTGACTGCATTCAACACTTGCTGTTCACAATGTTGGACTTTCCCGATACTCTGACAGAGGCAGTTTTCAGCAGTTTTTCATCATCGGCCTTCTGCATACCACATCAGGGCTTTTACCAATGGCTTATATGGAGTTCCTTCCTACGTCAGGAACTTGCCGCTTAGACTCAAGATTTCAGGCCAATCCGCTCAATCGCGTAGTAGTTTTTTTTCCTGATTTGACTTTTCAGCTTTTGTAAACTCCGTTTCAACTCTAACTGGACCAAACTGGAGAGGGTGGGATCCACCTTAGGGAGCCACAGGTCCACTTCCTGCTGCCGCAGGTGGTGCTGCTACTCTCTGCGAGTATAACTTGGGCACCTGAGACCTTAAAAATTCATTTTTAACTTTGAAATCTAAAGAAAATTTGAAATTTCTTCTTCAGATCTACGGAGTTCGGGTTGCTTTTTTCAAATTTCATCACCGTACAAATGTTCGGCACATCTTTGGTAACGTTTACGTCCTTTCTTTTCCAGTTTTGACCGTTAGAATGTTAGATATCACATAGTATGCTTCTAAACACAATATAGTGAATAGGCGTGCCAATATGACTTAATAAAAATTTTTAGACTTAGTAAATATGCATGTTTACTGTGCTGAACATTATAATGTAAAAATTTTTGATTTATGAGACAGTCAATTGACGCCCTTTTTGATCATTTTACTCATCCTTTTTGAGGCCAAATGAGTTTGGATTTTCAACTAAAAATACTCATGGTAATTTAGCTGCCATGGGGAGTTTAATTTTGATTTTTTTTCACAAATATGAACTATTTAAGTTTTTGGGTAGGTGTGCTACTGAATGGCCACCTAGTCATACCTATGTACATGCGGACAGTCCATTTTACAAAGAAGACTCTGGCAAAATTTTTTAAAAGCCTGATCATTTCATGAACATGAAATTTTAAATCTACTGGGGATTTTGTTTAACTAATGCATGCTTTAGGACTTAAAAATGCATAAAGCAATGGTTTAATTTAATAAACCGCAGGTTTAAGGCTTACCTCACCCTTTCTGAGGTGATTTAGAGACTTTGTCCAGGTTATGGAGCCAGATAGACCCGATAGTGCTAGCAGGTCATTTCAGGTATGTGGAAGAGGAGAGCTTTTGATGTTCCTCAGCCACGTCCAGCCCGGTCGCCTCGCCGTTTGGCTGAGTCTGTGATTTGTTGGATCCGAGCTGAGATATCGGATGATGTAGAAGACGAGGATGTCCCGTTTGTGGATCCTGCTTTAGCTCATGCTTCGCATAGGGAGCTTTCAGCCATTGTTGTGCCGATTTAGGAGCTTCTAGGCGATTTGAGACTCGATCCATCGATATACCTCCACGCCAATGAGGTGGCTGAAGTTTTCATTTTGGATTTTCTTTCTTTCTTTTGCCATTTCAGGGTACATGTTTAATCTGGACTGCCTATTTGATGCAGGTTCCTGAATTTACGCAGCCCAAGTTGAACTGGTTCAGCGTCCACTCTTTATACCATACTCTACATCTGGAGTATCAGGCCATCGTCAACACTTGGGGGTTCGAGGCCTTTTTTTCTATTCCTCCTCGTCGTTGCCCCTTGGGTTATCCGAGGGCTTTGTTTGAGCTTTGGTTCCACCTGACCCAGTCTCTCTATCTGTTGGACTGTGAGGTGATGATGACACCTATGGACCGGAGGTTCATCATCGGGAAAGAGTTTGCAGGCGAGCCAGTGCCGTTGGAGGCTGACATTTCACCTGTTGCCGTTCGCTCCCTTTTAGGAGTTCCTGCGACGGCCATCAATAGTCGGACTATTCGTTCTGGTCCCTTGAGCATAGATGCCCAGAGCGGGGCTTTGACTAAGCCTCTGCCTGATGATTAGAGGGTTAGAGATTGCATCCTTCGGCGAATGTTCTTGGTGATCATCAGGAGTTATTTCATTGCAGAAAACTCCTCGACGATCTTTTTTGTTCTGGTCAGCGCTACTCGATACATGGAGAGCCTCAGTGATTTTGATTGGGGTACCTACACCTTTGCCTATTTCCTCCAAGGGATGCGCCTGTGCTCAGAGGGCGTGACAGAGGCTTGGCTAGGTTTTTATCCATTTCTGCTGGTGAGTACTTTCTCTTTCACCTTTCAATTTTCCTTATTTGTGTTTGTTAATCTTTACCACTGAGAACTTTTGATCTGTGCATTGCCAGTTCTGGGCATATGAGAGGCTTCCTTGCCTATGTCTTGCCACTACTTTGGGCCTGGAGACCTATCCGAGGGGACAACACTGGCATCACTCTACTTTGACGGAGGTCCCTATAGCAGAGGGATTTACCCACTCTCGCTTGCAACTAGAGCTGTTGACTATCGATTCCATCGAGTGGGTCCCTTACACCCCAGACTTTATGTCAGTCGGGTTTGAGGATGGCTTTTTGACTGGTCGGGAGTTTGCATTGTCCACTCATCGGGTTCCTCTTTTGACCGAGGGAGGCTGGGAGCTCTATTTGGGAGTGTCGACGTCGGGAAAAAATCCGCTCTGACTTTGGACCCGATTTTTCTCTCTTCCTAAACTTTGTTGCTTTCTACCGTTATTACCTTGTCTGTTTTATGAAGGGTGAATTTTTTTAGGAAAAGACCAATGTAATACCCGAGAATTTCCTATTATTATTAAATAATTATATTAATGGAAATGAGAATTTATTTGAATATAAATGATTTTGTGTTATGAGAATGATTAAATTCAATTATATTAAATTGAATATCTATGACAATTGAGAAAAATGTGGAGTTTACGATAAACTCGTTGAGAGCCTAGTGTGGCACAGTGATGGGAAATATTAATAATTATATTAATTAACGAATGAATTATTAAGTAAACAATTAATCTATATTAATTGTTAATTGCTATTGTAAAATATTAGTTAATGGTTATGGAATATTAACTGTGATTGATTAATAATACGTGATTATTATTATTGCAAGAAATATAATAATAATAAACCACTTGTTTATAATTGTGCTGAGATAATGAATCCTATGATTATTAATTAGGTGTTATTAGTAATCGATGAGGAATGGATTAATTAATATTATTGTTAATTAATTGATAAGATAAATAATTTATTTATTTGACATTATGAATAATAAAACAAATAAGTAAGTTATTAATATAATAAGATTATATTGATTGTTATGTACAAGCATGCAATAATATATAATACGACTATATTATATAGTGTAGAGAAACACTTAGGTGTGACCATACAAGTATACATAAACTATGCTATATAATGCAATGTGAATATATTACACATATGGACCATGTATTAAGATTAATTAAACTATGTGAGCTACATGATTAATACCTATGTGACAATGTGTATGTAAGTATACATTAAAATGATATATCATGAATATATTGAAATCACTTGTTGATTGTAGAATTTAATGAAGGAAATAATGTGATGTGATTATATCCGGTATTAATAAATGTACATGGATGATATGTATGTTACATTGCCATATCACATCTACTACCTTGAAATATTAAGCATGTGACTTACACTATAATGTTAATTATAAAATATAATATGAATAAATATATAATAGCCTAAGTGTATATGTATATATGGCCTTAGTGTTAATACACTTCATGTTGCAAATGCTGAGTTTCATATTGCCTTGTCCCTAAATGATAGTCACTATCTCTTCTCCCACGTGAAAGGCCAAAGGCCTAAGCTACTCCCTCATGTCAACTTCCTAGCTAGCCAATGATGCTCATGATGAAGAAGGATGGGGGTGATGGGGGTGGTTGGACACTATTCCATCAACTCCCCTCAATCCTCTAGTTCTTCATTTCCCCCATTGTTTCAAACCTTGGGGCAATTTCTTTGTATGGATATTGAATTCTCCTATAAATACCAAGCCTCTCTTCATTTTCTATGTTGCTAAAATTTGTGCTAAGTTGATATAGAGAGAGTATTGTGAGTTTATAATCTGAATTTGAGAACAAGTTTTGTGCAAGTTTGAGCTCAAGAGGTATAACCTCTAAACCCATTTAAATTTCAATTCATAGAGATTGCATGATATTGTTGAAATTAGTGTGTGATAAGGTGCTAGCATAAGTTGTTAAGTATATCTATGTGTTAGGAATGTAAAGTGATGGTAGGCAAGCATGCTAGCTAAGTACATTATGAGAAATTCTGAAGCTCTGCAATAACAGAACATCTTCTGGTCTAGAACGGGAGCCGCGCGGCCGCGCGTCTCCCTAGTACAATTTGGGCGCGGTCGCGCGCCACTGCAGAATTTGTTGATGATTTCTTTTATATCTTCTGATGTGTTGAGCATGATGTATTGTTAGGATATGCATATAACTCACATTAACATATGGAATAAGGTTACTAGGTTATAGCAATCTATGCTAGTTGTTTTAGTTGAATATTTCAAAGAAAACTTAAAGTTATAAAAAGAGGAACTTCGATATATAAATACCATAATAGTATTCTGACTTTTGAGACACGTTTGTATGACCTAGAAACACATGGAATGCATATTGACTTAAGTATATATGTATCGTGATATAATATGAACATGTGAACCCAACTAGTGCACCTTTCTAACAAAAATACAAGTTTTGAAGGTTGATATTGACATATAAAGACCATGTATACATTCTGACTTTTCAAGCATGTTATGTGACCTTGAAATGTGGGTCAAATATGTTAACATATGAATCTAGATAGCATGAGCATGTTAGGCCTTATTAGCAAGCTTTACTAATGACAACATAAGCTTTAAATGTGGACTTTGACATGTTATATTAGGACTCTACATTCTGATATTTTCAACATGATTGAATGTAGTTTGAAGGCATCATATATGTACGTACTTGTTAGATGTAATGCAAGTTAATCAAGCATGAGTTTGATTAAGTCACGAACTAGTAATAGTGCTAGAATCACATATCCATGACATAAGAAACATATGAACATGCGTATCAATAAAATATATGACTACTTTATATGTCTAAATGATAAGCATGACAATTTATGTAAATTCATGGCATTGTATAACCCTAAGTCGTTAGGGATCGTGAACTAAAACAAAATCATAAATGATTAGAACGAGGAAAGATTGTATACAAACATAAAAGTATCCTTTAAAAATGTATACATGCTACGTGATATTATATGATGTCACTTGAACCCGATTTTGACGGTTAACTTATGAGAATGCCATAACTTGCTAAAATGAAATATATTTAGTATTGATTGTAGTCTTATATGATATTAATAATATGCGAATATGTTTGCTAATTGTGGTAGTCTCACATGATAGTAACGATGTATGAATATGATCAACTTGAGAAAAGAGAAAGTTAAGAATAGAAATTAGATACTAAATAATTGTGTAGCTAGGGTAAAACTTAGCTTGTGTGTTGATCGTATATTCGAAGATATAATGTGAAGTTAAATTATATGACTAATGACTATCATTACGATAGGAATCCAAAAGTGTTGACTAGCTTTACGTGAGTAAACTACGCATAAGGCAAGTATCCTAAACCCTTGCATTACTTTATTCAACGGATATCGTAAGCGAGTATCTAAAACTTATCTCTTTGGATACAAGTATTCTATCTTTGTATATTGCGAACTAGTTTCCTACTTAATTGTTTGAATTGAATTAGCATACTTGAACTCTTATTTCATTAAAGCTATTATTCATGTTGAACTTAGTATTGTTCTTGAATATTGTGAAAGTGTCTATGCCATTTGATTCGGCTAGACTTATGTTATTGAAAAATGACCCAAACTAATTGATTGGTGCGGGATCTTGTATTTGACTGAGAAGAACAACCTTCTTTGAAGGGAATATATAATTGTCGGAGAACCGACGTGCACACTTGAGTATGATTGATTGTTATGCATAACGATGGTACTTTAGGCTGATCACCTGTTGTACCTGTTTTTATTGGATTTTCAGTTTATTACTGTCAATTCTAGTAGAAGTTCATAGTCCTTAGTGACTGCTCAGTATTCAGTTATTTGAAATCTTGAATTGACGTATTATTGAATCATATTGATATTATTCTGTCCTTAGTGACTGTTATTGAGAACTGTTGAAATTCTCGTTATCCTTGAACTATCAAACCTTGTCATACCTTTTCGAGAATTAAGAATCTTATTACTCACCCTTATTGTATATTACTTGCTGGGCAATTTGTTCTCATTCTTGCTTTCCCCTAAAACATTTCAGTTAAGGTAGAGCATGGCGAACCTTCGGGCGTTGATAAGGGCAAGGGCAAGGCTACCAACTAGCTTGTCTCTTTTACATTTTTAAATATTTTAATGTTGTATTAAGATGATGTAGTAAGACTGGATTTGTTTATGTTTAAGCTTAAGTTAGATTATATAACAAGTCGTTAATTATGTAATCTATTAAGTACTGTAGGTTGCGAGACTTGGGGGAATAATTATAATAAATCATTGTAAATTATTCTAGAATAGATTTTCCGCTGTGGTTGTGTGATATTTAGTTATCATTATTGCGATGTATTACCATGAGCACGTGATGAACCGAATTCGAGAGACCAAGTGGCGGTCCTGGAATTTGGGGGCATCACAACCAACATATATCATGTCGACGATTTAAACGGTTTACAAAGTCGCCAGTTGGTAGATTTGAAATGGTTGTACCAACTCAACCGAGTTTTATTTGAAAGTAGGCCCAATTGCTGGACGCTGTCAAAACTTGATCTTTGAAACTAAAGTTCTAAGTTCAGGGGCTTGGTTAAGTGGGGGGAAGGTGTTAGGCACCCCCAACTCCGGTGAAAACACGGTACCACATCTTTTTAATATTTCCCTTTTTTATTTGCAATGTGTGTGTGGATGCTGGAAGAAATTGGGCCTACGCTTGTTTGATTTGAAAGTATGGACATGCTTCGTTGAACCTATATATGAAGGGTTTGATTTGATTTGCAAACGTCCTTTTTAGACAAGATATTAAAATGATGTTTTGAAAGCAGGTTTTCAAACCTTTACGTTCACGTAGGAATTGAAGCATTTTAATACTTCCATTTATTATCTTTTCAGCCTTTTGGCTTAATTTGCATGGTGATAGTCAGGCTGTGAAGCATCCTCAACCACAGAATATTTACAAGTTTCAGTCTTCTTATGGGCATGAAAGCTATCGGAGTGACTATAACACGACAAACTATTATTTCATTATGTTTGAGACCATAAACCCGGATAACCATTTTAAGGTCTTTCGGATATACATTTTTACAGAAAAACTGGCAGGGTACATATATAATGTGCAGTTTTGTCCATCGTGGGAATCAGATTCTGATCAGTTTGATCATGAATCCCACGATTCCTAGGCTCACAAAGAGAAGCCAAGAAAACCTGCACAACATAGATATTTCAGAAAAATATATATTTAGATACATACGTCAAAAAAACCAAGGATTCATCAGTCAAATCCTGGCATGCGCGTATCCAAAGCATCTCGTTCCCACTAGATAGCGATCTAAGGGTCGCGAGGTTGCTTTAATAATTAATAAAACTAGAAAGAAAGCTAGATTTAAATAAATCTTAGCCATTATAGCTTCTCGATTTCGGTTGGAATTATTTTGAACCATTTGAAAGGTAGAAAGAGCAAGATTTAAAGAAATCTAGTTCGCCAAATAGATATCAGTGCCAATTCATATCAAATGAATATTTACAGCAGATATTTAATCATAATGAATAAAGAATATATATATATATATATATATAATATATATATAATTATATATACGAAAGCTGTAAAGGGCGATGGATTTTCACTTTCAGGCCCGGAATGGAATGTAAATATATATATATATATATATATATATATATATATATATATTTATAAAAGCTGTAAAAAGCCACGGAGTAATCCAAGCTTGACATAATGGAAATATATTGTATAAAAGTGATACAGGGCGACGAATTTCAAATCATATGCCCGGACTGGAATAGAAGTATATATATATATATATAAAAGTTGTAAATGGGCCACGAATTAATCCAGGCCCGACGGAATGTAAATATATATATAGAAATGCTGTCAAGAGCTACGAAATGATCCAGGCTTGACAGAATGTATATATATATATATATATATATATATATATATTTAAAAGCGGTAAAACGGTCATAGATTTCCAATCCAGCCCAAACTGAAATATAAATGTTAATATATATACAGTTAGTATATATATATTAAAGCAATAAAGGCCAAGAATTTAGCAATCCAGGCCAAACTGAAGTCAGAAAAATGTATATATATATATATATATAGTTATATATATAAAAGAAGTAACTACCGCGGATTTGCCATCCGGGCTTTACAGAATTGAAAAGTTAGTATATATATAGTTACATATATACATAAAAAAGTTAAAAAGGCCACGAATCAGTGATCCAAGTTGTGAAAGTTAGTATGTATATGTATATATATACATAAAAGCGAGTAAAAGTCGCGGATCGTTGATCCGAGCTGTGCAAATGCGAAAAAACGTATATATGTACTAAAAAGTACGAAAAAAAGGCCACGGAATTGAGTTCTGGGAAAGATATAGAGATGAGACTTTACGTACAAGTGCAAATATACGTAATGAAGTAGAAAACGAGTTTTGATCGTAAAAATACTTATAATAAACTGCTACACGGGCTGTTTGCCACTTAGTAGGCTTTAAATAGGCGTTTCCACCGGTTAAATTTTGGTATGTTGTATTATATGAGTATACCTACGTGTTAGAGTAATAAAAGCGAGGTTTGGAGTACAAGAAGTTGGGTTAGGAAGCGAAATGGGTGGAGTTTCAGAGCGTTTTATTTTTTTTCTTCTTTTTTTGGCTTGGGGGTGCACTTGTATTTAAAGACCCGATGGAAGCGGGCCTACCTACAACAACCGTGGATCTACCTGCGGCTCCATGTGGCAGGGCCCACTTTGTGGGTCCTGTCGTCTCGAAGTACGTGTACTCCGAGCAATGCGATGTCAGGTTCAAAACTTTCTAACTTTTGATCGAATCTTCCGTTTTAGGTGTGCTATACCTTTCTGGAAAGCCCTCGCCGAGAGCGTCACAATGACATGGGACTAAACCTTTTCCAAGTCCAAGAAGACATGTTCATAGTTGGATCTTTGTTTCTTCGCAGTTTTTTTATTAAGCTGTATTGTGCTGTTTTCACTCGGGATCAATGTTATTGTTCTTTCTGACCTTGATTGTATCAATTTGGCTTGATTTTGACTAGATTGGCTTCAAGTTGGTAAAATGACCATTTTGCCCCTCCAAGGGTTGTCTCCTATACTGGCACGGTCTTCGACTGTTTTCCCGGGGTTGTCTCCGTGGCTTTGATCCCAGCCGATTTTGTTTGTCCTCAGGTTTGTCTCTGAGGCTGACTTGGTTTCCCAAGGTTGTCTCTGGGGATGATTTAATGCTTTAGGGTTGTCTCTGATAGTTGAATTAATCTCCTGGTGTTGTCGTCGGGGCTCCTGTACCTCCCGGGTTATCACCAGGGCTGCTTGACATCCCAGTATGGTCACCGGGGCTTCAATTGACATCCCTAGGTGGCCGAAGTTTGACTCGACATCCCGGTGTAGTGACCAGGGTTGAGCTTGACATCTCGGGGTTGTCACCGGGGCTGCTTGACATCCCAATATTGAGACCAGGGTTGAGTTGACATCTCGATATTTAGACCGAGGATGAATTAACATCCCGGTATTGAGACTGGGCTGAGTTAACATCCCAGTATTGAGACCAGGGATGAGTTGACATCCTGATATTGTGACTAAGGCTGAGTTGACATCCTGGTATTATAATCGGGGCTGAGTTAACATCGCAGTATTAAGATCGGGGCTGAATTGACATCCCGGTATTGAGCCCAGGGCTGAGTTGACATCTCGGTATTGAGACTGGGGCTGAGTTAACATCCCGGTATCGAGACCTGGGCTGAGTTGACATCCCAGTATCGAGACTGGGGCTGAGTTTACCTCCTGATATTAAGATCGAGGCTGAGTCGACATCCCGGTATTGAGATCGGGGCTGAGTCGACATCTCGATATTAAGATCGGGGTTGAGTTGACATCTCGGTATTGTGACCGGGGCTGAGTTGACATCCCGGTATTGAGACCGGGGCTGAGTTGACATCCCGATATTGAGATCGGGGCTGAGTTGACATCCTAGTATTGTGACCGGGGCAGAATTGACATCCCGGTATTGAGACTGGGGTTGAATTAACATCTCGGTATTGAGACTGGGGCTGAGTTGACTTTTTGGTATTGAGACCGGGGCTGAATTGATATCCCGATATTGAGACCGGGGCTGAGTTAACATACCGGTATTGAGACTGGGGCTGAGTGACATCCTGGTATTGTGACCGGGGCTGTCTCCGGAAGGTAAAAGATGATTTTGCCCTCCTGCATGGTTAGTAACAAGAATGAAAAATTTTGAGTGTTTACAAGGAGAGCGTGCTATTCGGAGCGTGACGGGAGATATCCGCATTCTTTTTGTTCTTCCTGCTTGGCATCATTGGCCACTAGCTCAGCCACTCACAGACATTCCCATGGCTGGCATAGACCGCTTTACCCTATCAGAGGGTCCTTACAGCCAAGAGGCTTTTCATAGCTGATGGAGTCCCTGCACTATCAGGGCTCAGACTCGTGTTACCCAGTTTATGGCAGACATGGTGTCGGGGTTTGTGATGATGACAGACTGGATAGCTTGCCTCCGAGAGCCGACTTATCTGGAGTAGATTTTAGGATTGACCTAGCGGTTGGAGAGGGCTCATTTCTTCATCAGGCACCTTGGCCGGGATCCTTCTGAGGCAGATTCGTTTGATCCTTCCAGCTCCGGAGTTAGCCCTTCAGCAGATTAATTTTCTGGCAACTATGCAGTTGCTGATCCACCCTTGTATCGACTGGACATTCCCACTGGCCGAGATTCTGTTACTCAAGAGGAGTTGCAGCAGGTCGATTGCTTGGATGTAGATGTTATAGATTTTTTCTGATAGCTATCTGACTATATCTTTTGATAGGCCTCTGTTAGATATTGGGCGACTGTGCCCCATTTCTCGTTATATCTTTTGAGAAGCCTCTGTTAGTTGTTGGGTGGTTGTGCCCCATTTCCCTGTACTTTTTATTGTTATATTTTATGAGCAGACAGAGATGATGCTTTCAGTAGATAGTTTAGTCTAGAAATGTATGATATTTCCTATCTATTGCATCCTAGTATCATTTTATCATTGTCATTATGCATGTATTATGTCATGGATATGCACTTAGATAGGTGAGTTTAGATTTAACCCCTGGATGGTCTCATGATACAGTTATACAGATGTCGTCATCCACAGTCAGCTATATCGAGCACTTGCCACATTCTTTGGTAGCATCCTCACTAAGATCTTGATATGATAGTCTGCCTCTCACTGCCAGAGGGACAGTTGATCAGATGCTAGGGTATTCTCTGGCCCTTTTAGCTTTTTAGGTTCCATAGGGGTTTATGGATGGTATGTTATCCTACTGGATACCTGAGCGTCAGGTTTTCAGGTTTGGCCTTCACGAGCTGACTCCTACGCTGGAGGAGTATGAGCGTCTCACGGGCTTGGCATTAGATCTGCCTTGTGCCAGGACAGCCATCAGTGATATGAGACGTCCATTTATGACCATGACTGGTTTGAGATGCAGAGTCATCACTGAGGAGATTACTGTAGGACATGTGTTGTCCATGGACTTTTTGATTGATCGCTTTGGCCTGCTAGACAGCTACGAGCGATATTCTAGAGATTTCATCATTCCTGCAGTTGAGTGGCAGTTTGCACGTGTGGACGTTTTGCTGATGTACGTCACTGCTTATTTGTACATACCACTATATATGGACCATTTGGACACTGGCTTGATGGTAGTGGTTCATGCCCTCAAACAGGGTTGTACGATCCTACCGATGATATTAGCCGAGACTTTGAGGTCGGCTACATTTTGCAGTACCCATCCAGGGGGTTTTTCAGGGGTAGCGCCGTTCTGCTGTATGTGTGGTTCATGACACATTTGAGTCCTATCGGCGCTTTCAGACATCATGGGTATTTCTTTACCCATAAGATAGCCATTTCCTACTTCTTCCGGTCGACAGAGTGTACAGATGCGGCATCATGGTCGGCCTTTTTATCGATGATTGAGCATCCCTTTTTGATCTTACCTTGTTCAAGGCTTAGTTCCCCCTACAGCTTCATCACTCATGCAGTGGGCATAGATTATCTGCCGCTGGGGAGTTTGAGAGAGGTAACCACGTACCATCCGCTAGCAGTTATGAGCCAGCTTGATCAGTTTCAAAGCCTCCAACACTTTGAGGGGGCCATGGATCATCGGACATCAGCTTCATCTTTGTCGTCAGCTGACCTCATCAGGACTTATGAGTGTTGGACTCATAGGGAGAGGTATGATTTCTCTACTAGCCATCCAGATTGTTCTCCATAGTATTTGGTATGGTTGGAGGCCGACATTGCATTGGCTGCGGTTATCCAGTCAACTCCGAGCATTGATTCTGATGAGGAGGAGCCTATGGAGGATCCTGATTCTCTCACGGATTATGATTTGTTTACTGGTTTGACAGAAGATTTAGTCAATGACCCTTCGAGCATTTCTGCTGGGACAGATCCAGCTCTTGTTAATTCACTAGCTCAGATGACCTTTGAGAGGGATCAGGCTAGGGCGCTGATGTTGACAGCCCTTTTTAGCAGGGATATAGCTTTTGCTGAGAGATGAGGCTCGAGCTACCCGGGATACATCATTTATTGAGAGAGGAGAGGCTCGATCTACCTGAGATGCAGCTTTTGAGGAGATTGAGGAGGCCTTAGTTGCCTGGGATGCTGCTTATATTGAGAGGGACGAGGCCATAGCTACCCGGGATGTTTATATTGCTAACAGCACTTCACTCAGATCATATACACACAGTCTGGTTGCAGATATGAGTGCTTTCATAGATGGTCACAGAAGCACTTTGCAGATGGCCGTAGATATTCTTGCTCGTATGGAGACCGAGGGTCATGAGCTTACAACTGGTTCTCCATCTTCTGAAAGGGATGCCATGTTGGCACTGCTATCCCGTTTGTCTATTGGTTCATAGATTAGCTTTATTTTTCCAACACATACTAGATCAACTATTTTTATCATGTACAGGACACAGTGTATATATCAAACAGTATTATATATCAGAGAAATATATTTTGATTCACTTCCCTGTTGAATATGTATTATCATTGCTTAGTGATTACACATTCTTTCATGACTTGATGTTGTTGATGTATCATGAGCTTTTTCTTGATGGATGGACAGTGAGATGTCAAAGAGTACCTCAGTAGGGCACGTTGACCAGTGAGACTTGATAGTATTTGGGGTTTATAAGGTTTCGGTATCTTGGGACTGGTTTTTATTGGGTTCTTTATTTTTCTTTGAAGGTCAGACCGAACCATGAATGGTTACCTGCGTACTGCCGGGTTGAGGGAGATCAGGTCATTCGTAGTTCAGGTTTTGACTGAAAGGTTTGAGAAATGTTTCTTTTGGTTTTGAGTTTGGTTTGATGGGTTTTTTAAATTTTTATTTGGTTTGACCGCACCAAGGATGGCTGCCTATGTACTCCCGGGTTGAGGGAGATCAGGTCATTTTTAATTCGAGCTTCTAATGAAAACTCGAGATTATTTGATCTGATTCACAAGACCAGAATGATGGCAGGCAGGTATTCTAGACATAGTACCTTTTTACGGTGTCTGAATTGATGAGCTGGGGAAATTCGTTCCCATCCATTTCTTGCAATATGATAGCTCCTCCTGTCAACACTTCTTTGACAATGAAAATGCCTTCCTAATTCGGGGCAAACTTTCCTTTGGCTTCATCTTGATTAGCCAGAACTTTCTTCAGTACCAAGTCATTTTCTTTGAATTGCTGAAGTCAAACTTTCTTATTGTATGACCAAGTAATCCTTTGCTGATACAGCTATCCATGAAAGATGGTTGTAGCCCTTTTCTCATCTATTAGGGACAACTGGTGGTACTGCTCTTGTAGCCACTAATCTTCTTCCATATGAGCATCTATTAATACTCTCAGGGACTCCATCTCGACTTCTATGGGAAGTACTGCTTCCATTCCACAGACCAATGAGTAGGGGGTAGCCCCAGTAGAAGTACGTATTGACGTCCTGTATACTAACAGAGTCAGAGGCAATAAGTCGGGCCATCCTTTGTGATTGGCGGACATTTTCTGCATGATCTTCTTGATATTCTTGTTGGCCGCTTCGACAACGCCATTCATCTTGAGTTGATAGATGACGGAATTGAGATGCTTGATATGGAACTTGCTGCTTAACTCTCTCATCATCTGATTGTTTAGATTCTTGGCATTGTCTGGTATGATCACCTTCGGTTGTCCGTATCGACGACGATATTATTTCTGATGAAACCAATGATGACCTCTTTGGTGACTTTGGGAAATGAGGCAGCTTCAACCCATTTGGTGAAGTAATTGATCATGGTGAAGATAAATCGATGACCATTGTTGGCTTTGGTTTCTATTGGCCCAATCACATCCATTCCCCACATGGAAAAAGGCTATGGCAAACTCATATTGTGCAGTTTGTTTGGAGGAGCGTGGATAGCATTTCCACGGACTTGGCATTGGTAGCATCTCCTGACGTGATCATCACAGTCAGCTTTGAGAGAGATCCAGTAATGCCCTGTTCTCAATATCTTCTTAGCCAGCAAATGACCGCTCATGTGTGGACCACAGACTCCACCGTGGACTTCATCCATCAATCTCTAGGCATGATCTTTATCGATGCATCTTAAAAGACCTATTCTAGCATCTTTTTTATAGAGTGCATCTCCTCTCAGATATAACTTCATAGCCATCTTGTGAATCCGCTTTCGTCTGACTTGGCTTGCCCCAGCGGGTGTAGATCCATCTCGGAGATATTCTTTCATATCTTGATACCAAGGCTGTTTGATAGGAGGTATTTCATCTGATATTTCTCCAATTTAACTCCCATATGTCTGGGCCTTTTGGCTTGTGAATTTAATTTCATGAATTCTCCTTCTATTAGATATGTGGATCAAGGAAACGAATGTTGCCAATGCATCAGCGAAGT
This sequence comes from Panax stipuleanatus, assembly GCA_020205555.1. NCBI lineage: Eukaryota > Viridiplantae > Streptophyta > Magnoliopsida > Apiales > Araliaceae > Panax > Panax stipuleanatus. The sequence goes on from CM035123.1 coordinate 84,694,504, forward strand.
TATTCCTTCCTCGAGGGATGTGGACAAAGGTTATCTCTTCAAAATCCATGGACATCTTGATAACCTACTCGTTATAGGGCAGTGGATGTAACTCTTTGGTGTGATACGCCCCGATGGTTTGTTTGATAGCCAACTCAGAATCTTTAAAGACTAGTAAACGCTTGATTCCCATGGACTGGGCTAGTTTCAACCCCATTATGCAGCCTTCATACTCAGCCGTGTTGTTGGTGTTGACAAACTGTAATTTGATAGCCACAGGATACTGTTCTCCTGTAACAGAGATAAAGACTTCCCCAGCTCCGGCACGTTCCATGTTCATTGCTCCATCAAAATACATTTTCCAGGGTTGGACTGTATTATTTTGATGGATTTGTTGAATTGTCATGATCCCATCATTCGGGAAATAAGTTTCCAAGGGTTCAAAATCCCCTGGCGGTGCTTCGGCCAGTTGATCTGCAATCCCCTGATCTTTGATGGACTTCTGAGTCACGTAGACAATGTCGAACTGTTGGAGGATCAATTGCCATTTAGACAATTGACAATTCAATATTGGTTTGTTGAATACGTACTTCAGTGGATCCTTGCGGGATATAAGATAGGTCGTGTGCCCATGCAGATAGTGTTGTATTTTTATGGCGGCCCACGCTAATGCACATCATGTCTTATCAATCCGAGTGTACTTCTGTTCGCCGCTGCTTAATCTTTTACTGATGTAATAGATAGGTCTTTCCCTGCTTCTATCATCTTTTTGGCCCAACATATAGTCCATTGTGTTGGCATTGACAGATAGGTACATAAATAGGGAAAACTTATCCTTTAGGGGTACCATGACAGGTGCTTTGATCAACTACTTCTTGATGGAAAGGAAGGCTCTTTGACAATCTTCATTCCATTTTACGGATGAATTCTTCCTTAGAAGTTTGAAGATGGGTTCACACGTTGCTGTGAGCTGGGAAATGAACCTGCTTATGAAATTGATTCTCCCCAAGAATCCCCGTATTTCCTTTTCTGTTCGGGGCAGGGGCATCTCAGTGATGGCTTTAATTATGACGCCCCCAAATTCCAGGACCGTCATGGGGTCACTAGAATTCGGTTCGTCATGTGCTCATGGTAATACATCACAATAATAATACGACTAAATGTCGCATCGCACAGCGGAATAATACACAACTATTACCGAATAGATTATATTTAAATAATATAATTTATTCACGTCCCAAGGTCTCGTAACTTAAATAGTGATTACATAGCTTAGACATATCTTAAGCATAAATAACCTTAACTAGTACATAATATCATTAGTTCTTTATTACAATCATAAGTCCTACATAATAAAGCTACTCAGTAGCCTTTCCCTTGCCCTTATCTGTGCCCGAAGGTCCGCACTGCTCTGCCTTAACTGAAATGTTTTAGGGAAAGCAAGAATGAGCATAAATTTGCCCAGCAAGTAATATACAATAAGGGTGAGTAATATAATTCTCAATTCTCGAAAGGGTATAGCAAGGTTTGATAGTTCAAGGATAACAAGAATATCAACAGTTCTCAATAATAGTTGCTAAGGACAGAATAATATCAATGTGATTCAATAATAAATCAATTCAAGATTTCAAGATAACTGAATACTGAGCAGTCACTAAGGATTATGAACTTCTACTAGAATTAATAGTATTAAACTGATAACCCAAATCAATAATAAGTACAGTAGGTGATCAACCTAAAGTACCCTACGTTATGCATAACAATCAATCATACTCAAGTGCGCGCGTCAGTTCTCCGACAATTATATTTTCCCTTCAAAGAAGGTTGTTCTTCTCTGTCAAATACAAGATCCTGCACCAATCAATTGGTTTTGGGTCGCTTTTCAATAATATAAGTCTAGCCGAATCAAATGGCAAAGACACTTTCACAATATTCAGGAACAATACCAAGTTCAACATGAATAATCGCTTTAATGAAATAAGAGTTCAAGTATGCTAATTCAATTTAAACGAGTAAGTAAAGAACTAGCTCGCAATATACAAGGATAGAACACTTGCACTGTAAAAGAGTGTAAGTTAGGAAACTTGCATCCAAAAAGATAAGGTTTATATACTTGCCTTATGTGTAGTTTACTCATGTAAAGCTAGCCAACACTTTCGAATCCAATTTATAATGTATTACATGTATAGGATTTTCATTAGTTAACACATTCGGTACATAAGCTTGTTACTCAAATTAAATATACACACATTGTATTACCTTAGTCACACGTCATTACATACTTATACGCATTCGGTATGAAATCAAATTATAAGTTACCATAAATTCAAATAACATTCGTATAGCATTATGTCATTTTTAATCGATTAGGCTTTCATTAGCTATAGAATTACTTTTCTCAATTGAAACATCTTCATGGTATGTTACTATCAAATATCAGTAGCAATTAGTCTTGTTTAGCAGCTATAGCATTGAGGTGAGTTATCTGCCAAAAGTTAGATCAACAAAACTGCCAAGATTTCATTTTGGCATGGCGCAGCTGCGCCCTGGTTAGGCCTAGGGGCAGCGCAGCTGCGCTTCCCCCTGTCCAGACCAGGGTTGGGCTGCTGCTATTTCTATCCAACACATAAGCATACTAAGGCAATTACACTTAACATACATTCATGCTAGAGGACTTTTCATAAGCTTATGACCATTTTAAGTTCACTTTTACATGTCATGGTCTTAGTTTAGGATCTCCACGGGAATTAAGGCCAAATAGGGTCATATAATTACAATGAGTACTAATTAATCATATGTTAACATAAAGAGATCACATAATCTGTACTACGCATGCTTATAAGTGTTCACATATTTTGTCCATAGATAGCATCGTTAATCACTTTTAAAGCATGTTTAAACTCGTGTTTGAATAACCTTCAATTTGTTTAACTACAATGAGCATACGTATATAATATGTGTGGCTACTTAAGAAATATAAATCACACATGTTCTAAGTTCAGAATAAGCACCACACCATGTTTATTAGATTATAACACATCCAAGCTTGTTGTGAAAAGTTATTTTAAACCAAATGGGAATTATATTCTAGCATATGTATATAACTTTGAATTACACCTCATTAGTAGTTATATCATGTAAGCATGTTCACTAAAATCAGAATATCAACATGGCATGCATATATCAAGGTCCGTTTATAAATGCTAAGTTCACTTCAAACTATAAGTTTTCTTTGGTCATGCATGCTAATATAATAAAATGTGTTCTCTTTAGGTCTAGGTATACTAATACATATGCTGGACTAGTCATCATGCCTGTCTAAACAAGTTTTAACATGATATCTCATAGCAGCTTGCAGCAGAACCAGAAAAATTGCCACATGAGCCTGGCGCAGCTGCGCAGCGCCCCAGTGTAAACATGGCGCAGCTGTGCCGGGTCTCAGCTAGCAGCAGTGCAGTTTCTGCTTTGGCAGAAACTTAAGCCAATCACAGAAATTCCTTACGAATTCAATTGAAAACCCATTACATTGTAGTTCTAACATGCTGATAAGCTAACATATCAACTATATCTCAACTAACAAACATTACCCAATCATGTTATCATCAAAATCATGCTCCATTTCAGGAAATTAGAAGTTTAAGAAATGAAGAACAAGAATGCTACCTCTGTTTCTTGGTTGATATGATATTTCTTGCTAATGTTGCTTTAGGAATCCTCCCTCAACTCAATAGGTAATCACAGTATACTAACTTCACTTGGAATTCTTAGCAAGTTGAAATGTGAAGGAGGGATTGTGACGCCCCCAAATTCCAGGACCGCCACTTGGTCTCTCGAATTCGGTTCATCACGTGCTCATGGTAATACATCACAATAATAATAATTAAATATCATACGATCACAGCGGAAAATCTATTCTAGAATAATTTACAATGATTTATTATAATTATTCCCCCAAGTCTCGCAACCTACAGTACTTAATAGATTACATAATAATATCAGTTAACGACTTATTACATAATCTAACTTAAGCTTAAACATAATCAAATCCAGTCTTACTACATCATCTTCATACAATATTAATATATTTAAAACATAACAGACATAAGCTAGTTGGTAGCTTTGCCCTTGCCCTTATCAACGCCCGAAGGTTCACCATGCTCTGCCTTAACTGAAATGTTTTAGGGAAAGCAAGAATGAGCACAAATTGCCCAGCAAGTAATATACAATAAGGGTGAGTAATAAGATTCTCAATTCTCGAAAGGGTATAACAAGATTTGATAGTTCAAGAATAACAAGAATATCAACAGTTCTCAATATCAGTCGCTAAGGACAGGATAATATCAATATGATTCAATAATAAGTCAATTCAAGATTTCAAATAATTGAATACTGAGTAGTCACTACGGACTATGAACTTCTACTAGAATTGACAGTAATAAACTGAAAATCCAACAAAAACAGGTACAACAGGTGATCAGCCTAAAGTACCCTTGTTATGCATAACAATCAACCACACTCAAGTGTGCACGTCGGTTCTCCGACAATTATATATTCCCTTCAAAGAAGGTTGTTCTTCTCAGTCAAATACCAGATCCCGCACCAATCAATTAGTTTGGGTTGCTTTTCAATAACATAAGTCCAGCCGAATCAAATGGCATAGACACTTTCACAATATTCAAGAACAATACTAAGTTCAACATGAATAATAGCTTTAATGAAATAAGAGTTCAAGTATGCTAATTCGATTCAACCGAGTAAATAGGAAACTAGTTCGCAATACACAAGATAGGATACTTGCATAGTAAAAGAGTATAAGTTAGGAAACTTTCACAATCATAGATTTCCTTGCATAAAGTAAATGCGTCGGTTAGGATACTTGCACTTTAAGAGAGTGTAAGTAAGAGAACTTGCCTTTAGCGTAGTTTATCCACGAAAAGCAAATCAACACTTTCGAATTCCTATCGTAATACAGTTACGTATATATGATATTCATTAGTCATATAATTTAACTTCACATTTTCTCTTTGAATATACGATCAACACATAAGCTAAGTTTTACCTAGCTACACAGTTACATAGAATATAATTTCTATCCTTAACGTTCCTTCTTTAGAGTTTAAACGCATTCTCATATTATATAAGATCTCAACAATTAGCAAACATGCTTGCATATTATTAATATCACATAAGACCACAATCAATACTAAATATATTTCATTTTAGCAAGTTACGGCATCTCCTTAAGTTAACCGTCAAAATCGGGTTCAAGTAACATCATATAATATCACGTAGCATGTATTCATATTTAAAGGATACTTTCATGCTTGTATAACTTTTCCTAATCCAATCGTACATGGTATAGGTGCTTAAGTTAATACCTAAAGCCATTCAAGGACACGAACTCATATGGTCTAACATGGTCGCTTTTAAACACATAAGATATTCATATAACTTGTATTAGTCATGCTCATGAGTACTCGTATTGCATATATGTAGCTAGCATTGTTATTATCTTGAAAACATGCTTTGTTCATGCTAAACTTTAATCATGGCAACTAATCATGGTATATATATATGCATGACACATGAATGAGTCTAAGAGTACTATCACATGTGTCCATAAATGTCAAATTCTAATTCTCGTCATAACATACCAACGTTCACGTTCAAAGCTTATACTTTGTTAGTATAGTTCATTAATAAGGTCTATCATGTTCATACTTCCTTATGAAACCTATATATGTAAGTTAAGGCTTCATTTATATATTTCAAAGTTATCTAAACATGCTCATAACATCAAAATGACTATATAGCATTTACATGATCATATCCACCTTCAAACTTCTATTCTTGTTAGGAATGAGCACTAGTTAGGTTCACATGTTCATATTTTATTACGGAACCAATATAGATAAGTTAACATGCACTTCATGTGTCTCTAGGTGGTACTAACGTGCTTGCAAGGTCAGTATGTAAACATGCTTCATATATGTTAACGTCGTTTATGAAACTTTAAATTCGTTTCCAAACTATATGTCGTTTGGTTAATCATGCATGCTAATATACTAAAACATGCTCACATTGCCTCATTAGGTTTATATATATGTATTAATCATGCTCCCATGCTTGTTTAAACAAAAATCGAACAATTGGCACATAACAGTTTTGTTGCAGAATGCAGAAAACTGAACACAGAGGCTGGCGCTGCGGCGCGGCACAGCAGCTCACTACTGGCGCTGCGGCGCGAGTGGCGCTGCGTGCGGCGCTGCGGCGCGGGCTGCGGCGCGTGTGGCGCTGCGGCGCGGGCTGCGGCGCTGCGGCGTCGAGGCAGTTTTCTGCAGTTCAGACTGCAGCGAGATCCGACCAAAAACCTCCCATTTCATCGATTTCAACATACCCAAATGCTATTAGACTTGTTTAACTTACTAACACATACATATATGCTTATATAACAGTCAATAGCAATTATCAATTCCCAATTTCATGAACTCTAACTAATTTACGAATTTTATGTATTCACAGAAATTAAAGAGGAACAATGGAAATGAAAGACTATTCAGTGGTTCTATCATGTGTGTATGTTCATATAACAACAATATAAGGGTTCTACAACCCAATCATGAACCAATTTAGCATAATCAAGAATTTCAAGGAAACTTCGGAAACAGAAAACGGAAATGAAAAACACAGGAAGAGGAATTATACCTCTGTAAATGATTTAAGCTTGCTGCTATCTCAATAACACTGATATATATATATATATATGCTCTCTAGTCTCACTTAGCCAAAATGCTCAGCAAAAGAACTGAAGAAGGAGGAGAGCTTATTTATAGAGAAATTCATGACCAGACAAAGCCTTTTCCTTCCAAATCAAAACAACGGATTGAAGGATTGCATGCTAGATAAGAAGGAGTTGGTAAATAGTTGGTGATTCCACTATTCTGCCCACTCCCTTCATGATGGCTAGAATGCTGAGTTTGAGAGAAGAGAGTAGGCTAGCTTCATGAGTGTTCACGTGTGAAGAGATAGTGACTATCATTTAGGGACAAGCCAAACAAATCTCAGCATTCTTACAAATGGACTATATGCTACACTTATGTTATATATTATATGTACTCTTAGGTTATAATTACAATGTTCTCCCCATAATGTAATAAATGCAATTTGAATACATATAATCTATGTACATTTTATCTTACCGATATAATACAATCGGATACTACCACATTACATTATATCATATATTATTAAATTGTATTACTCAACAATTATTTATAATAGATCCATGATACATTATTTTAATGTATATCCACACATCATTTGTCACCTACACATATCCTAACATATAGTTACTATACATTTAATTCGCATGCTTGCACGTATAATTTCTCATCTTATAAATTGAATATTAATTAATAATATACACATATCCTACATCAATCAATATAATTGTTAACCTCCATAACAATTTAATTAACCCTTATATGATTAATTATCACTTTGATATAAATCTTATTGTATTTATAAACACGTTGCTCATTATTATTATGTTTCTTGCAATAATAATAATCACATATTATTAATCAATCCTTATTAGTATTTTATAAAAGTTAATTAATATTCTTCGATTAACAATTAATATAGATTAATTGTTCGCTTAAATTAATATAATCATTCTTATATTACGTCACTGTGCCACACAAGGCAATCAACGAGTTTATCACAAACTCCACCAATTTCTCAATAATTATTCAATTATATATAATTGAATTAATTCATCTCATAACACAAAATCATTTATATTCAAATAAATTCTCATTGCCATTAATATATTTATTTAATAATATATGGAAATCCTCGGGTATTACAGGGATGCTTCATTTATAGGAAAATCAAAACACAGTCCATGCTTCTAACTCTCAAAATAAACTAACGGATTGATGAGTTTTATATTGGTTAAGGAAGAGTAGGTAATTAGTTGGTGGAATCAATCATGAAAACCACTCCCCCCTTGATGATTGCTATGATGCTATCCTAGTTTGCTGAGTTTGAGAAGAATGGTAGGTTTTAGCCTTTCACGTGTGTAGGAGAATTGTGACTCTTATTATGGGATAACAAATACAAGCTCAGCTATTGGTCAATGAACTACATGCTACACTTGTGTTATAATACACACACTATATACTTAAGTTGTATTCATATAATACAAGCTTAGGATATAATTTTAATGTCATCATGTAATTCACATAAATAATATTTCAATGTAGTAAATGTAATTTGTACACATATAATCCATGTACATTTTATCATACCGGTATAATCTTCTTGGATATTATTCAATTAAATTCTATTAGTCAACCATTGTTTACAATATATCTATGATATATTATTTTAAGGTATACTCACATACATAATGTTACATACGCATAAATCATGTAGCTTATATATTTAAATCAATCTTAATATATGGTTTCTATGTATTGTATAGTCACATAAATATTGCACTACACTATATAATATAGTTGTATCCCATATACTTTATATAATTAATATTTGCATACTTGCACATAACAATTAACAATTAATACAACCTTATTATATTAAAAACTTACTTATTTGTTTTATTATTCATAATGTCAAATAAATAAATTTTCATCTCATTGATTAATTAACGATAATATTAATTAATCCATTCCTCATTGATTATTAATTTCCATAATAATTAACTAACATTTACATGATTAATTAGCACGTTAAATAAATATAAATCTTATTATATTTATAACTAATATACTTATTACCATGCTATTACTCGCAATAATAATAATTCAACATACCAACAATTAATATAGATTAATTGTTTAATGATTTCTTTGTTAATTAATATAATCATTAATATTTCTCATCACTGTGCCACACAAGGCATTCAACGAGTTTATCGCAAACTCTATAAATTTCTCAATTATTATAATAATTATTCAATTTTATATAATTGAATCAATCCTTTTCACAACACAAAATCATTTATATTCAAATAAATTCTCATTTTCATTAATATATTTATGTTAATAATATTAGGAAATTCTCGGGTATTACATTAATCTTGGCGGGATACAGCTTAATGCCTCTATTGCTCACTAGGAATCCCAACAACTTACCCAATTTGACACCAAAAGCGCATTTGGCAGAATTCAGCTTGAGGTTGTACTTATGCAACCTGTTGAATAGGTTTCTTAGATGGCTGATGTGATCGTCCTCCTTCCGGGACTTAATGATGATGTCATCTACATAAACCTCTATCTCTATATACATCATGTTGTGAAACAGGGCCATCATGGCTCGCTGATATGTGGCACCGGCATTGATAAGGCCGAAGGATAAACGTCTATAATAGAAGGTTCCCCAGGGAGTGATGAAGGCTGTCTTCTCCCTGTCTTCTTCAGTGACCATGATTTGATGGTATCCAGCAAAGCAATCCACAAAAGAATACATGCCATACTGTGCTGTATTGTCTATCAGGATGTGGATAAAAGGTACTGGGATGTTATCTTTGAGACAAGCTTTGTTCAAATCCCGGTAATCCACGCATACTCGTACCTTCCCTCTAGGCTTAGGCACGGGAACTATGTTTGACAGCTACTCCGGGTATGTTGAGACCATGATGAGGCCAGATTTGAATTTCTTGACAAACTTTTCTTTGACTTTCAGACTCCATTCAGGTTTCAATTGCCTGGGCTTCTGCTTGACTGGCTCGAATCCATCTTTTATGGGGAGTCGATGGATGACAATGTCAATAGACAAGCCAATCATGTCTTTATGTGACCATGCAAACACATCCTAGAACTGTGTTAAGAGTTTAATCAGGTCTGCTCTTTGGTTTTGGGTAAGGTCCATGCCAATCTGGATTTCTTTAAGGTTCTCAAAGGTTCCGATATTGACAATGGTGGTTTGGTTGAGGTTTGGTTTGAGTTTATCTTCGATCCATTCTTTGATCTCCTCGGGCACCTCATAGTTATCTATCTCCTCTTGATCAATCTCCATCAAGTCGAAGTTCAGTTCTACATCAAAGTTGTAGTCAATGTGAAAGTTTGGCATCTCATCAGCAGAAACAAACAAATCCAATTCTGGAGTCCTGAAAAAAAAATGCTCACTTTAATATATAAGACTATTTAATCATACAAAACATTTAGCAAAAGCATGACAAAAGTAACTACTATAGCTGTACAACAAAAATAAGCAGTAAATGAAATCATGCTCCAGGGCAGATGGACTTTCTGCCATTTTACCCTTTTCGAATAAAGCATGGGGCGCTGCTCCAATTGTCCAATGTCAGGCCCTCATGCGTAGGGAGGATAAAGGCTTTGTGGTTGTCTGCCTCATCTCTGATGACAACTGAGACATCCTTGATATCAGAGTCGGGGTTATTCTTTAAGCTGCTACCCCTATCCCTCTTGATACGAGGGATACAGATCTGGTGTTCTTCATCCCTGTCCGGAATATCATCGTTCATACCCTCATAGTGCATCAGAAAGTATGTGTTAGCAAATGGGTCTCGTCCTTCATGCAGGAACTTTTTTTTCCCTTTTTGCTGTCCCCCTCAATCTCTGAGGCTTTTCTCTCACTAATTGGTTTGACTGGAGGGAACAGTATACCTGACACAACAACATGAATCTTCCTCATTGGTTTCATAAACTCGGCATCAGTGAGGTTTGACAGTAGGATAGTGGAAGCAGGAACCGTTAGACGCTTGTGTGGGTTCCAATGGTTCGCTCTGGATGAATAGCTCAATCTGGCTTTCCCTGACTGGCTAAAGATTTGTACTGGATTCTTGATTCCTTGCTGATTTCTCCCTAACCCTTTTTCAGGGTAGAATCCCAGGGATATCATTTCCTGACCGACTGTCATTACTTCGGGGGAAACCTTTGGTTTCAAAGCTGGTGCCTCAACAGGTAAGTATTGAGTATTGTTCACCTCCAAAGCTTGAACACTGACAGGCTTAATTCCCTCGTCGAGACTGATTACCAGCATATCGCTTTCTGTGTAGACCGAATATTCTAGCTCACCATTTAGGGTGATCAGACTGCCATTAATGATGTATATGAGTCTCAGATGAAGGGTGGATGGAACTGCTCCTGCCATGTGGATCAACAGTCTTCCCAACAACCAACAACAAATTATATCCAGTGGTAATGTTGAGTACCTGAAAGGATATGTAGATATATAAAAAGTATGGGGACCAATCTCCAATGGAAGCTCAATCTCTCCCATAGCCTCTCGGTGAGATCCATCGAAAGCCCGGATAACTACATGACTAGCCAAATTCGGTTTGGATTGATCTTCATTCTTTCCAAGGTGTCGTAGGGACAAATGTTTAGGGACGAACCTCCATCTATCAGCACACCTCCGATCACATATCCTGGTGACATCACTGTAATGTGCAATGAGTTGCAATAACCTGTCCCCTCCACGGTTATATCATCATCAATGAAAGATATCACATTATTGTTGAAGATGTGCTCTATCACTTGACGAAACTTCTCAATATCTACCGTCTTTAGCAGATGGGCTTCCTCTAGTACTTTAACCAGAATGTTGCGATGATCCACCGAGGATAAGACCAGATCTAGGATGGATATCTGTTTGGGTGTTGTTTGCCAAAATACGTACTAGCAAAACACGCAAGTATACGCGATCGAACATCAGTACAGTAGAAAATAGAGTATCGTATCCCACAAAGAATTGTATAAAATAACTATAACCTACTAACTTTATATTAAATCAATTTTATTAAACAAATCGATAATTGTTGTGAGTTTATGAAAAACTATATGAATTAACTAATTAAACTTAACTACCAAGAATTGGTTTCAGATTAAAAAGGCTTAGGATCACAACTTCCCTTGATGATTCACTTTAAGGTTAATATTTCCTGTCGAATTAAATCAGTTAACAAGGATTGTTGATCAAGAACTAATGAGTATCTATAAGTATCATTCAATGAATATATAGACAAATCCTCCCAAATCCAATAAAGATTAGAATTAGAAAAAGCATTCTAGTTAACCAATTCACTATATCTCTATGTGAATTGGAGTTAATAAGAATTTCAAGCACGGGTTCTTATTTAGATCACATATAGCATATAGGTATATCTCTATCCTATACACAAATTACAAGTTCCAACACATGTAGAAATTATAATCTTATGCTCTTTTATCTAGATCCAAATTAATATTCCATTCATCAATTTCAAATGAATTATCCAACTAATTACTGGCCAAACAATTAAATAAGTATACACAAGATACAATAGACAATCCAATATTAATCAATGGTAAGTCCCTGGAAAATATATTAATTAAAGCTAATCATCAAGTTCCGTTGTAATCCTAAATAAAAGTTTAGTTCATAATGAATAAGGAAAGCATCATCCGAATAAATAATACAAACATCCCAGATAATTACAAAGTCTAAGAATTTAGAGAAGAGTAGAAGAAACTTGTCAGATTACTCCTAATTCCCCTTTTGATCTTTAGCCTCTGAAATCTCCTTCGTGTTTCCTTTGATGTTCTCTCTGCAAATTATCTTCCGAAATTCCAGAATACGTCTTTTCTCAAGTCTTTTTCCTTTTTCTATTGGGCAAATCTTGCAGATCCCTCACCTCTTCAAAATCGACTTAGCAACAAAATAAACAATCTTTGGGCGTGACTTAGAGCACTAAGCGCTAGGTTTAGTGCATTTCAAGCGCACTAGGCGCTATACAAGGACCAGGTAATTACAAAAATGCCACTCAGCTCCAATTTTAATGATTTTTAATTCTTTTCTTCTCCCAAATGACCAGTTTGTCCCTCCAGCTCCATCCTACAAGAAATAAACACAAAAATTAATAAAAAGATACTAAAAACACTTAAGGATAACAATAATTAAACTAAACAATACCTAATTCGTAGGTATACAATCCACCCATCAAATACCCCCAAACTTAATCAATTGTTTGCCCCCAAACAATGCAATAATGCAAATGCAACCTATCTATGTACCTATGAATCCAGCCATCAGTCAGTATAAAATCGTGCAAATATGCCTCAGAGGTATCAACGATAGATTTAAACAATAAATCCAAACAAGCCAATTTAATAACTCATATCAATCCGTAAATTAAAGCCTGTTATAACTGATGTAATGTATGTGTGTGTGCTTAGCAACCATAAAAATTAACTACAGTTCAAATACATTGCATAATATGCTTCTTAGAGGGAAAAATATAATTTAACAAGAATCTTTGTAACAGTTACGCTTCGGCTAGAACTTTCACAATCACCAAGTTCAAGGTCAATACAGGATTTACTTCTTCTTTTATTCACTCATGAGGGCATTCTTGCTCTTTCTCGTGTTTACACTTGACTATGCAATGTCTAGTTCTCTTAAGCTTTTCAATGGTGCCCATGTATCGAGCTTTCGACCAACGACTCCCAAACCATACGGCTTTAGGGCGCTGGATGTAAAGATATCCCCTAGGGCTTACTTACTCAAGTAACAAAGGCCACATAACTAAACAAGTTAACGTGTTTATTCATATGTATATATATATATATTTCTTTTTCCTTTTTCTGCATTTTTTTTCAATTTAAATCCCATATTTTCCCCCAAACTTGAGTTTTTGCGTCATCCTAGCTCTTACCACAAGTTTACCGATTTCCCTTTATTAAAATAAAGATTCCCCCCAAGAAGATAATTATGTGATCATTTAAACTAAGTTAATCAAAATGGTCAACCTAACGTGCTATCCGGTTATATCAATTTTAAACAGGATAAAATTTATATCATGATATGAAAATATATGCATGTCTCAGTTGTCAATACTGTTAAACCATATGTATAATCCCAATCTCATCATAGGCCATGTTAAGTTCATGCTAACTGCTCTACCTGGATTTATAATATGATCTAACTAACTAAATGCAACAGATAACGCAATTATTTTTGTGATTTTTGGTTTTCCAATTTTTTTTATATATGTAACACGCGAAATCAAACTACGCTACATGCAAATATATGAATCCAACTAAACTAGATAATAATAATGCAAACTACATGAACTACATTAACTAAATGCAATATATCTAAAAATAATCCCCCCAAACTTATTAATGATAATGCCCGCATTGTATAAATATTTAAGAGTTAAACACTAAGGACTTACCTGAAAGATCGAAGTTTTACTCCTTGTTAGCATCATCTGCATTAGCGTCGACCTCAGGAGCTGAATCAGTTGGAGGGTACATCGACAAAAGGTGGAGGTGGTGGGAATTAATACGGAGTTGCTGCCGGATTTATCATGCTAAACATCTCTACTAATGCGGTATGACAACTTAAATGGTAAGAATATATCTGATGTTGACACTGAGCTAGCATATCCTGTTTGCTATTCATTTAGTCAAGACTCAGCTGAATTTGGGTAGCCACCAAGTCAATCCGCCTAGTAATGTCTTCGGCAAAATTATTCGACAGCATAGAACTACTAGCCGTAGTAGGGTGTTGAATTGCCTGCTCAATCGGCTCTATAATGAAGCCTAGTTCTCTTGGATGTGATTTGGCCCCGGCCCATACCTTATATCTAGCTATTACTTTGTGATCAATTGGAGGTAAAGGCATCATAACTTCTTCTTTATCATTCCATTGAACCCTGCTTGCCGACACAATGTTATAATTAAAGAAGGGTGAGGTAAACCACCTATAGTTCTTGGCTGAATTCCGTTCAAGATAGATTCACAGATCACCACCCCAATGTCAACTGATCTATCCTTCGCAATGAAAAACAACAAGGTAGCCCTTTGACTAATCACGTCGCTCATATGCCTACACGGCATCAACTTTGCGCAAATGAAGGCGTTCCAAGCTTTACTATATCGGCTTATCTTTGATGTAGGGAAATGGCTTGCTTCTTACTGATCTATTAATGCCCATTCCATCCCTGGTTCACATAGGGCTGCAATCACCTCACTATAATCCAAATCATGTTTCATATATTGTTGATAATCACTGCTTATGATCTTGGACAACCTATAATGTGCATTGATTGCTTTACGTCCCATGTTGACTGCTCGTCATCGAACCATAACATTGTTGCCATCAGCCTCAGTTGCATTGGTATAAAATTCTCTGACAATCCTAACCACTGCCGGCTTAGGTTGAACAGTAAAAGGTAACCAATTACGGCTTGATATCATTAAGGCAAGTTTCCCGTCTTAAGCTTCCGGGAGAAATCCCCGCTCAGGTATTAAAGGTCTTCCAGCTAGCCAGTTTTTATAATGTTCAAATGCTTCATAACTTTGGAACCGCTTCTTTTCAAATTTTCTTGTAGCTCCTGAACTCTCTCCTCTTTGTTGCTTGCTAGCCATAGATGTGTGTGTCAATGTCTTGCCCAACCAAAAACAGTCCCCTCAGAAGCTAAAAGTTATCTTCGTGGCACAATATCAAACAGTTAGAGAGTGCAATGTTTTGAACAACTGTTGAAAAGCTCTTCCCCCTAACTTATTATGCACCCAATCTATCAATTAATCAAGCACACTATCCTTCTAATGCAATAGAATAACAATTCATAGAGCCTAACTCAATTAAGCCACACAAACTCAATGGGTGCTCAGACAATACATAAGTAAAAGCTCTTCAATTCTCTCACTAAATTAGTCTCAAACAAGTGAATAATGATAAATAGTTAGTAAACTAACTTGTAGAAAGACTAGTGGTGTTCTTATGGAGATATAGGAACCGACTTGGATGTTGCTGCTTGAGAAGTCTAATCCGTGTATGAGATGAGTGAGCATAGATGAGCAATCCGTGTGTTAGGAATTGGATTTGTTGAGTCTGATCCGTGTTGGTGAAGGGAAAAGTTTGCTTTGTGTTAAAATTATATAGGATATTGGGTCTTTGGGTTTTGTTTAGGAGAGGAAAGAATAGGGTGTCGTGGGTTAGAGGGGTTGAAGGAGTGACTTAGGTTTGGAATAGGAGCAAAGTAGAGAATTGGAGTTGGGTTTGAAATTGACAATTTTTTTCCTTTATGCACTGCCTAGTGCATTAGGCGCTAGAGTTTGTTCATGTTGGGTGCATCAGGTGCTGACAGGCAGAGAGTTGGCTGGCTTTGGGGTGGATTGGGCGCACTAGACGCTGGATTTTTTAAGGGTTAAGTGAAGTGTGCCAGGCGAGGCGGGGCGTGTGGTTTGAACAAGCGCACTAGGTGCTGCCGTTTGGCCTGCTGGGGCGCACTAGGAGCAATATGGCAGAGAGTTGGCTGGCTTTGGGGCGGATCGAGCGCACTAGGTGCCAACTCATGGACCTGCAGAGCGTAGTAGGCGCTGTGAGGCAAGGAGTTGATGTTTATGCTTGGTTTTGCTTCCCAACTCCTTCATGCTAGTCTCTACAATTGAATAGTAGCCAAATCAAACCTCACTTTGTAGAACAAATTAATACTACCTAAATAAATGAACTAACTAAACTAACAAGTTGATGCAAAAACAAATTAACTAAACTAAACTAAATTAATCAAAACTAAACTAACTACACTATAAAAAACAAATTGACTAAAAATTTAAGGATTTGACAAATGGGTAGTCGTAGTGGCCATTAGTCAAGCTCGCCAATTATAATCCTGTTTCCCATCCTAAAATCAATTAAAGACCATGTTAAATAACATAAGGGGTGTAACTACTGAAATAAACTAACAGTGAAAAAAAATCAATAAAAAAAAATTCTGGGTTGCCTCCCAGTTAGCGCTTGGTTTATAATCTTTCAGCCTGACTACTTCATTTTTTTAGGGCAAATCGGCAAGAGTGATGGAGGTCTTGTGTTGATCCACAACGCCCCCAGTAATGTTTCAACCTTTGGCCATTCACTTTGAACGATTCATCTGGGTTACGTCCTATAGTTTAACGGCGCCATGCGGAAAGACTTCTTTGATTACTAATGTACCCAACCACCGTGATTTGAGTTTTCCCAAAAAAAAAGTTTCAACCTGGAATTGTAGAGCAACGTGGTTTGACCGGGTTCAAACTTTCGTTCAATGATTTTCTTGTTATGCCATCGTTTGACCTTTTCCTTATATAGTTTTGCATTCTCATAGGATTGAAGGCGAAACTCATCCATCTCATTGAATTGAAGCAGTATTTTCTCTCCCGCAGCTTGTAGGTCAAAGTTAAGTTTCTGAATCGCCCAATATGCATTTTGTTCCAGCTCCACATGAAGATGACACGCCTTTCCATAAACCAATCTATATGGTGACATCCCAATCGGTGTTTTATATGTTGTTCGGTATGCCCATAACGCATCGTCTAGCTTGACTGCCCAATTCGTCCGATTTGGGTTCACCATTTTCTCCAAAATACGCTTCACCTCTATATTTGATACTTCGGCTTGACCACTAGTTTGGGGGTGGTAAGCCGTTGCTATCTTGTGTGTGACTCCATATTTTGTAAGCAAGGATGAGAAGTATTTGCTGCAAAAATGAGTACCTTCATCACTAATGATCGCTCGAGGTGTGCCCAATCTGGTGAATATATTCTTCTGAAGAAACTTGATGACAACTTTAGAGTCATTGGTGGGTAATACAGCAGCCTCAGCCCACTTTGATGCGTAGTCCACTGCCACCAATATATACTCGTTATTGAAGGACAAGGGGAATGGTCCCATGAAATCAATCCCCCACACATCAAATAGCTCTACTTCCAAGATAGTGTTGAGAGGCATCTCGTTGCGCTTGGAAATATTGCCAGTTCTTTGACAGCGGTCACATTGTAGCACAAATTGATGGGCGTCTCTAAACAAGGTAGGCCAATACTGATTGAAGAACTTTGGCTGTCGTACGATCTCCCCCGTAGTGCCCTCCGTATGGTGAATCATGACAATAGTGCAAGATATCGCTCACTTCTTCCTGTGGTACACACCTTCTTATCATCTGATCGCCACATTATTTGAACAAGAACGGCTCATCCCACATATACTGACAAACATCATGTAAAAATTTCTTCCGTTGTTGTCTTGTCAAGTCTGGAAAATACACATTGCTTACCAAGTAATTGACAAAATCTGCATTCCATGGGACCACGTTTTTGATTGTAAATAACTGTTCATCGGGGAAGAACTCATTGATTGTGGTGTTGTCTTTTTCCTCTTGTGCACTATTTTCTAATCTCGACAAATGGTCTGCTACTTGATTCTAGGTGCCCTTCCTATCTCAAATTTCTAAGTCGAATTCTTGAAGTAGCAAAATCCATCTAATTAGCCTTGACTTTGCATCTTTCTTGGACATCAGGTATTTAATTGCACAATGGTCCGTGAACAACCCCACCTTTGTATCAATGAGATAAGACCGAAACTTGTCGAATGCGAACACAACTACTAGAAGCTGCTTCTCGGTTGTGGTATAGTTCAATTGAGCATCGGTGAGTGTCTTGCTAGCATAATAAATGACATGAAAAACCTTCACTTTGTGTTGGCCTAAAACGGCCCCAACTGCATAATCACTAGCGTCACACATGAGTTCGAATGGCAAAGTCCAATTTGGTGTAATAATAACTGGGGCTGTAATTAACATCTTTTTCAACACCTTGAATGCTCCAAGGCATGCTTCATCAAATTTGAAAGGTACATCTTTTTCTAACAAATTACACAGTGGCTTCGTGATCTTAGAAAAATCGTTGATGAACCGTCTATAAAAATCGGCATGGCCCAAGAAACTTTGAATACCCTTGACTGATGATGGTGGTGGGAGGTTTTCAATTTTTTCAATTTTTTCTTTGTCGACCTCGATTCCTTTAGGTGATACCTAATGTCCCAAGATGATTCCCTCTTGGACCATGAAGTGGCATTTTTCCCAGTTGAGTATGAGGTTTGTCTCCACACACCTTTGTAGCACCAATACCAAATTATCTAGACATATGTCGAACGAGTCCCCAAACACCAAAAAGTCGTCTATAAAAACTTCTATGTTGCACTCCACCATGTCTGAAAAAATTGCCATCATACATCGTTTGAAAGTCGCAGGTGCATTGCACAACCTAAATGACATTCGTCTAAAAGAAAAAGTTCCATATGGGCATGTAAATGTAGTCTTTTCTTGATCTTTCGGAGCAATGGCTATCTGATTATAACCAGGATACCCATCCAAGAGATAGTAGTATGCATTACCCGCCAAGTGATCTAGCATCTGATCAATGAATGGTAGCGAGAAGTGGTCCTTGCGGGTAGCTTTGTTCAACTTCCTATAATCCGTGCATACCCTCCATCTAGTTACTGTTCTTGTTGGGATTAACTCATTATTTTGATTTGTCACCACGGTCATGCCACCTTTTTTAGGAACACACTGTACTGGGCTCACCCATAAGCTATCATAAATTGGGTAGATGATCCCTGCATCTAGCCATTTGATTATTTCATTCTTTACCACTTCTTTCATGATCGGGTTTAGTCTCCGCTGTTGTTCCACACTAGGTTTTGCATCTTCCTCCAAAAGAATCTTGTGCATGCAAAAAGAAGGGATAATTCCCTTGATATCTACAATAGTCTATCCAATGGCGGATTTTTACTCCCAAAAAATCCTCAATAGCTTACTTTCCTGAATTTCGTTAAGTGCAGCAGAAATAATAACAGGTAAAGTATCTGAATTACCTAAATAAGCATACCTGAGATGAGTGGGTAATGGTTTGAGTTCCAATATCGGAGGTTCTTCCAAGGATGTTTTCACACGAGCCTTCAAATTTATAGGTCTTTCTAAAGGTTCAAATGGCATCTTAAATTTATGCATCCGTGGTGCTGCATCTAAGACTTGTAGATATTCTATTATTTATGAATCTTCCAAATCCGAGGGAACTTCATGGATTTAAAAACATTGAAGGTTACCTCTTGGTCTTTAACCCTCATAGTAAGCTCACCTTTCTGCACATCAATTAGAGTTCTACCTGTAGTAAAGAATGGTCGTCCCAAAATGATCGAAATAGCGCGATCCTCTTTGTAGTCTAGCACAATGAAATCCGTTGGGAATATAAACTTGTCCACTTTTACAAGCACATCTTCCACAATTCCCCTTGGATAAGTAAACGATCTGTCTGCAAGCTGTAGTGTCACATTTGCCGGCATTGCTTCCTTTAACCCAAGTTGTTGATAAACTGATAGAGGCATTAGATTTATGCTTGCTCCCAAATCGCACAAGCATCGACTAAACAACTGATTCCCAATGGTGCTAGGAATAATGAAGCTACCCGGATCCTTGAGTTTTGGTGGTAACTTCTTTTGTAATATCGCACTGCACTCCTCCGTTAGAGCCACTGTTTCAAAGTCACCCAATTTCTTCTTCCGCGAAAGAATATCCTTCATAAACTTTGCATAGCTAGGCATTTGTTCCAAAGCATCTGCGAACGGGATGTTTATCTGTAGTTTCTTGAAAACCTCTAAAAATTTTGAGAATTGCTTGTCGAGTTTTTGTTTCTGGAAACATTGTGGGTATGGAATTGGAGGTACGACTACTACTCTCTTTCTGGATGTCAACTTTTTCCTTCTCCACTATTTCATCCTCTTCCATGTTTTTCGGTTCTTTTGGGCTTGAACTATAACTCTCAACATTAGATTCCCCTAACTCTTTTCCACTACGAAGAGTAACTGTCTTGCATTACTCCTTGCCATTATTCTTTGGATTAACCTCGGTATTGCTTAGCAACGCTCCTTGTGATCGATTATTCAATCTGTTAGCTAACTGTCCCATCTGAGTCTCAAGATTTTTGATCGAAGCCGCTTGACTCTTCATGTTGATGTCAACATGTGTCATGAATTTAGCTACTAACTCTTCGAAACGTGATTGCTAGTTCGGTTGTGGTTGGGGTTGTGCTAGGAATCCGGGTGGCTGAGTTTGTCTTTTAGAAGATTGTTGACCCTGATTGTCTCTCCACGAAGTGTTAGGTTAATTTCTCCACCCCTGATTATAATTATTCGTATTGCTATTATTATGTTTGTTGTAATTGCCCATATATTGCACTGATTCCATATTAATAGCACACTGATCCGTTGCATGGCCACCAGCACACAATTCACATACTATAGCCACATTTTGCCTATTCAGATTCCCCATCTGTTCAACTTTCTTTGTTAGAGTTACAATTTGGGCTAACAATGCTGTAACTGCATCTACCTCTAATATCCCAGTAGCCTTTGGCGGTGTCATTATAGCAGTTGGCCATTGGTAGTTGTTAGCTAACATCACCTCTAGCAAACTGTACGCTTCATTAAAATTCTTTATCATGAAGGCTCCTCCAGATGTTGCATCAACACTAGTCCGTGTACCACCCATGAGCCCATTATAGAATGTTTGTACTAATAGCCAATCGAGCAGTCCATGGTGTGGACATTTTCTCATATACTCTTTAAATCTTTCCCAGGCTTCATATAATGACTCTGAATGTAATTGAGTGAAAGTGGTGATATCATTCCTCAACTTTGCTATTTTGGTAGAGGAAAAAACTTTGCTAGGAACTTCTGCGCAAGATCATCCAATGTGGTTATAGATCTAAGTGGAAGTGAATGTAACCATCCTCTCGCTTTGTCTCGGAAAGTAAAAGGAAACAAACGAAGTCTAATGGCATCGCCTGAGATTTGGTTGTATTTAAATGTGTCGCAAACCTCTAGAAAACTAACCAAGTGCTCATTTGGATCATCATTCGCCAAGCCCCAAAATGTACCAAATTTTGAATCATTCGGATGGTTCCCGGCTTAATCTCAAAAGTTGCAGCACTAATTGTCGGTCGTTGAATGCTTGACCTGATCTTATCCATCTTTCGCATAGCATAATCCTGAAGGGATTTCTGTTATTCCTCAGCCATTGTCTCTTGATTCTGTACTTCTCTACAAACCTTTCGCCACCTATGACAACTTCTTTCAATTTTGTTCATGTATTGCAATGGTTCCGTACGTTGCGAATGGTACCTGAAATAAAAACAAAAGATGTTTAACTAAGATCAGTTTGATTGAAATTAATATGATAGATATTAAGACAAATCCTTGGCAACGACGCCAAAAATTTGTTTTCCAAAATACGTACTAGCAAAACACGCAAGTATACGCGATCGAATAGCAGTAAAGTAGCAAATAGAGTAACGTATCCCACAGAGAATTGTTTAAAATAACTATCACCTACTAACTTTATATTAAACCAAATTTATTAAACAAATCAATAATTATTATGAAATTATGAAAAACTATATGAATTAACTAATTAAACTTAACTACCAAGAATTGGTTTCAGATTAAAAAGGCTTAGGATCACAACTTCCCTTGATGATTCGCTATAAGGTCAATATTTCCTATCGAATTAAATCAGTTAACATGGATTGTTGATCAAGAACTCATGAGTATCTATAAGCATCTTTCAATGAACATATAGTCAAATCCTGCCAAATCCAATAAAGATTAGAATTAGAAAAAGCATTCTAGTTAACCAATTCACTATATCTCTATGTGAATTGGAGTTAACAAGAATTTCAAGCACGGGTTCTTATTTAGATTACATAAGGCATATAAGTATATCTCTATCCTATACATAAATTACAAGTTCCAACACATGCAAAAATTATAATCTTATGATTTTATAGCTAGATCCAAATTAATATTCCATTCATCAATTTCATATGAATTATACCACTAATTAATGGCCAAGCAATTAAATAATTATGCACAAGATACAATAGACAATCCAATATTAACCAATGGTAAGTCCCAGGAAAATATATTAATTAAAGCTAATCATCAAGTTCTGTTGTAATCCTAAATAAAATTTTAGTTCTTAATGAATATTGAAAACATCATCCGAATAAATAATCCAAACATCCCAGATAATTAGAAAGTCTAAGAATTTAGAGAAGAGTTGAAGAAACTTGTCAGATTGCTCCTAATTCTCCTTTCGATCTTTAGCCTCTAAAATCTCCTTCGTGTTTCCTTTGATGTTCTCTCTGCAAATTGTCTTCTGAAATTCCATGATACGTCTTTTCTGAAGTCTTTTTCCTTTTTATATTGGGCAAAACCCTCTTACAGATCCCTCACCTCTTCAAAATCAACTTAGCAACAAAATAAACAATCTTTGGGCGTGACCTAATGCACTAGGCGCTAGGTTTAGTGCATTCCAAGAGCACTAGGCGCTAGACAAGGACCAGGTAACTATAAAAATACCACTCAGCTCCAATTTTAATGATTTTTAATACTTTTTTTTCCCAAATGACCAGTTTGTCCCTCCAGCTCCATCCTACAAGAAATAAACACAAAAACTAATAAAAAGATACTAAAAACACTTAAGGATAACAATAATTAAGCTAAAAAATACTTGATTCGTAGGTATACAACCCACTCATCAGGTGCCTCTTTCAAGCTTTGCACCACCTTGATCTCATTATGCTCCATTTTGATGAGGAATTCTTCAATTTTCTCTTCAGCCACTCTCGCCTTAGCTTTAATGACTGAATTGATCACCCGCTGAGGCAGGTACAACGGGTTTTCCTTTGATACGCTGACAATGTTGTTTAAGGTTGAACCTTTATCCTTCCCATAGTTCCATGGGACTCTCCTCAGGCTGACAACAGGATATTGCCGTCTGAATGGAAATATCAGAGGTTCGGATGCAGCCACCTTTACGGGATTCTTTCCTTCTTGGATCACTTTTCCTTGTAGTATTAGGGGAGTTACGGCTAGATCCTTCTCACAGGAAATAACATCCACTATTTCCTGATGCCATACTATGGGAATAAAGAGTGCTTCCTCATCGGGATGACCCTAATCTTGATTTCTTTTTATCAGTTCACCGCTTTCAATGTGGTTCTGAATTAGGTGACAAAGTCCCCAACAATCCTCGGTGTCATAACCGAGCGCGTTGGAATGATACTGACAGATTCGGTCAAGCTTGAACTTTCTGGATTAAGGGTTCATCGGAGGTAACAAATCTGTGACCATCCTCTCATTGATCAGTATTTGGAGGATTTCTTTCATAGGCTGATTCAAATTAGTGAAATTCCTCTGGAAGGCAAATTCTCTATCAGCTTGGAACTTCTCTTCCTTGGCCACCTTATCAGCCCAAGGTTCACGCTCATGAAACCGGTAATGATCCCTCATAGCAATAGGGCTAATCTCAAGTGTAGGAGCACTTGCTTCATGCTGGTTGGTCTGATTTATCAGCTTTCTAGTTATCTGATGTTGATACACGACCAATTCTGCCAATTGTCCAATCTGTTCCTTCATGGACTTGATCTCCTGTTCCATCAAGAATTATTTTTCTGAGAACTCCCAACTGTCTGGGATATTGGTACTTGATTGGGTTGACTTTCCAACATATCAGAGGTATTTTGATCCTCTTGCGTTCTTTGTGCAAATCATATTGACACTCTCCTCATTGTGTTTGTAGACATTCGAAATTTCACTTTTGTCGTACTAACCCTGCAGGAGGGTAAAAGCATCATTTACTTGGAGACAACCCCGAAGTAGGGCAAAAGATCCCGGTCATCTCGGAGACAACCCCGAGAATGATGAAGTGGACCAATTAAGTCCGAACAGTACCGCGGCCCGATCTAAGATCGACGAGCTGAGACAGTGATCATCGAAAACCACCGCAACAAATCTCGAACGACGTGCCATCAAAAGATAAGCCTAAGAACTGATATCTAGACCTGGAAGATATCTCAGCTACGAGTATCGATTTCCTGAATCCTAATTCAGTCAGACTCGATTTATCTCGTTGCGTTTGTCAAAGACGGTCCGAAAGATCAAGCGGCGGACGTCAACTTTTACCGAACCGAGACCGAAGGACCAATAGCCGAGCCGAGGGGGGGCACTTGGGTAGCCTCAACCATGTATGCGGCTGGCCGCATACATGTGTGCGGTTACCCGGGATAGATTATAATCCCCCACTTAGTTCATTTTAAAAAAAAAGAGAGACATATAGAGAGAGAAATACATTTCTAGAGAGAGAAGAGCTCGGGTGGAACATAAACCAAGCAACTTGGAGCTCAAATCTTCCATCTAGCATATACTTGAAGCCATCTTAGTGTTCTTAGTTCATCCCCGGAGTCAAAATGCTTGTTCACGCGTCCCCCAAGGTGAAATAACGCACTTTTAGCTTCGTTTCCTTTGTAAACTTGGTTCAAATGATAGATTAATGAAGTATCTTGTTTGAATATAGGTAAACTTGTTGTATTTTAAGAATATTGTGTAATAGTTGATAGATTTTACATTTCTATCGGTTATATTGTGCTTAATACGTTGTATATTGGCTTCGGAGGCTAAATATACCTAGATCTAAGCCTAATCTAGTCCTCGAGAGGTTATTAAGCATGAAGCTTTAACCCGGGGGCTGTAACAACTTAGATTCATGGTATATCTATGGATTTATTGCTTTGGAAGGTCCCGATTAACCCGTATAGCCCTAAATCTATATTTAGAGCCGAAAGAGTGGCTGAATCGGCACGAACGGTGATTTTAAACGATGAAATCGCTTAGTATCGAGGCCGTGGACATTATGTATATGTTATTTTGGTCAAATCATGTGAGCCTAGGAATCCCTATGTCGAGATCCCCGAATAGATCCTACTTGATTCCCACGATGGTCCGGTTTTTATGTTGTAAATGCTTTAAATAACGTAAATATCGATGTAGATATAATATTTGGATCTTGAAAACGAACTCGAGGGATTAGTCTCGAGAGCTCGGGTTCAAGATCCCGTGATAGTGAAAACTTTAATTACGGGATCTCGGTTCATCGAGATGGCTTTCATGCCCGATGATGATCTGAACCTTCTTAACGCTTTAGCAAGCATATCATCAAAATGATTTCTCAAAGAGCTTTTGATAAAATAAAGCGATTCGGTGTAGATCAAGTAATTAACGTAAAGAATAAAAGGAAGTATCGAAGTCCTCGATTCCTAGTTGGGCAAAGAATTTGAAAACCTTACTTTCTAAAACCTCATTTCAATTTGCATATCTTGTTAAAAATGAACTTTTGATTAAATCAAATCCTTTGTACCTAGGCACAAAAGAGGTACAGCACTACATTCAAGACACCAAAAAGACTTAGAAACTTATTAATAAAGCTTTCAAAATCAAAAAAAACACACACACACACACACACTTACACACTTTTTGCATAAAAAATCAATAATATGCGGTACCGTGCTTGCACGGGAGTCGGGGGGTGCCTAACACCTTCCCCCAGCTTAACCTAGCCCCCAGATTCTATGAATCTCAGATTTCAAGACCAATCAAAGAGTCACTCATTGGACCATCTTGCGAAAAACTATTAAAACCCGGATGAGTTGGTACATTCATTTCCAAAATACCAACTGGCGACTCTGTCTCAATCTATCCAATCAATAAAATCAAACTTTTCAAAATCGTTGACACATATGTCGGTACCAGTTTCCTACAAAATTCACCCTTTAAAACGGAACCCCAAAGACAAAGCGAAAGCGAAAGGTAAAAGAATAAAATTAGGAAATCGGGGCACTCCTCTCTCGTCCCACGGATAAGAGACGATGGAAAACAACCAAAGAGAAATAAACCACCCCCCCCCCTTTCATTGAAAGGGAGGGCACGAAGGGGATTATTTTTTTTCCCGCCCGACGTCGACAGGTGGCAACTCTGCTGGGGATCAAAGAGGGCTTAAGCCGCAATCAAACTTTTTGATTTTCATTCTGCATATATATTTGTGTGAATAATCTTTATGTGTGTCAATATTTTAGCATCTTGTATTAGTGCCTTGCACAATATATTAGTGCTTCGCACAATGTCATCATATTACATGCGGTGAGGACATGAATGTATGTGAATGTATGTTGTGTGGTACCTCCATTAGGGGGCAATCCCGTCGGTTGTTTATTACTGACTCCTATGGATGTTTCCATTATGAGGCTCAGGAAAGGCACCACTCAGATCTGCTCCAATCGAAACATGGATGTTTTCATCAAGTAGATTGCGAAGATCTAGAAACCAATTTTAAACAGCCCGTGAGAGTAACCCTAAGATAGGTCAGCCTCTGATAAACCAAACGCGTGGTGTGCTTCTTCATGCCCTATTTAATCTTCCGTGTATGTAAATGACCGTTATCTTGAACTTTCATACACACATCTTTTACATCCTGTCATCAATTCGACTAACCCGTTGTATTGCAGGAAAAGATTAAAAAACCATTAAACTGATGCATAGCATGTCATGCATCCCTATCCACCAATATCCAGTCTAAACTAGATATCGGTTGTTGTACAGATTGGTCCTAAAACCCGATCGCGAGCCAAAAAGGCCCTTTCACCAGTCCAAATGACTGAAGGAAGTTCATCAGAACCCATCCCAGTATCTCGAGATGAATTCGAGGAGTTTAAGAAGAAAATGGCCGAGATGATGACCCTGTTAAAAGAACAGTGCAAAGTATCTCAGGAATCTAAGCATAAGAGTCCGACTGAATCCTCTGTGCAAGGAGACATGAAAGTACCCGAGAAGGAAGGTGATACCCATACGTCCACACCTATATCTCCCCTCGATGTTGAAGTAGCCAAGGAGGCCCCGATCCAAAAGACGACAAGGGACATCACAAACCCCTGGGAGGACAAAGACACTGGAGACATTAGGAAGAAAGTTAGACAGATGGAAGATGCTATCCGGTCTATGAAAGGGACAGGATCCGACGGGAGCATGAATTACTCGGATCTGTGTATTTTCTCAAAGGCGAGATACCCGGATAAGTTTTAAATCCCTGAGTTTGAGAAATAAAACGGACTGGGAGACCCATGCACTCACTTGAAAGTCTACATAGGTGAACTTGGAACTTACGCCGAGGATTGAAAGCCTCAGGATGCAGCTATTCTAGAAGAGCCTTACCGGTGAAGCCCAAACATGGTACGCATGGATAGACAATTCCAAAGTCAGAGGTTGGGAAGATTTGGCCCATGCTTTCCTCAACCAATACAGTTTTTAATCCCAGATGGCACCTGATCGTTATCAAGTTACCAAAGTTAAGAAACTGGGTAATGAATCATTCAGAGAATACGCGCAGCGGTGGAGGCGAATGGCGGCCCAAGTCAACCCACCAATGGATGAGGGTGAGATGGTGACCACCTTCATATATATACAAGAAGCCCATTTCTACGAGAGAGTCCTCGCCGGGTTAGGAAAATCCTTTTTCGAAATAATCAAACACGGGGAAATGGCATAAATGGGGTTAAAGTTTGGAAAAATCAAAGACCTCACTGCTTTGGAAGCCATAGTCGAGCACATACAGTCGGGAAATTATGCAAGCGCTCCTAAAAGAGGATCAAAGAGGAAGGAAGAAGTTGTCTCCTTAGTATTGCAAGGACAGTCTGCTAACAAGAGCCCTAATTCACCTATCTAGAGGCAGAACCCTCATCCCATAAATTTTCAAAATCCTACAGCAATGAAAGTTGGGGAAAACAAGCAAAGAATGATATTTACTCCTTTGGGAGACTCCTTGGAAAATATATTAGCCCTGCTGATCGCCCAAAAAAAGATCGTTGAGCTTGCTCCACCTTCCGATCCAAATGGAAGGCAATTCAATTCCAGCAAGAAATGCGCCTACCATTCCAACTCAGCGGGGCATGATACTCAGGACTGTTGGACTCTGAAGCACAAAATTCAAAACTTGATTGACAGCGGGGGGATTATAGTCAAAAGCACTGAGCAGCCGAATGTCAACAACAACCCTCTGCCTCAGCATGCTGAGGAAGGAGTCAACATGATCAGTGCCGGAAGCAGGGAAAACTGTAAATACCTTAGGAAGATGGGAGGGTACCCTCGGCACATGACCCTGTAATATGGGGATACCCTGAAGAAAAGTACGGGGTAGAGAAAGAATTAGATTCAATCAGAGCGCAGGTGGATCAGCTAGCTAAATTGGTGGTATACCAACACCATGTTGACCCGACAGCTCATCGACCAGGTCTTATCAAAGACAAATGACCCCATATCTGTCCAAGATGTTTCCACCTCCAGAAGGGATTGGATCAGTTGCCTAGAGCAGAACAAATGGACTGAAAAGATGGCTCGAGAAGTTAGATTGCAGAGCCGTCGAGATTTTGTCGCCAAACAGAAATTCACCCCATTGAGGCAATCCAGTGAGGAGATTCTCTATACCTTGATAGAGGAGGGGAAGATTATAGAATTTCTACCACCCCCAGATACGAGATCGAAGTGTTTCGATCCTTCCAGATCCTGCCTTTACCATTCGAATGCCCCTGGACATGCCACGAAAGAATGTTGGGCCCTGCGACATCTAATCTCGAACTTGATTGAATCAGGAGAACTGGATTCAATGAACAAATCTGAGATCTTCTCTGAGGAAGAGATAAACTACCCTCGAGGACCGAGGAATTTAGAAGGTATGATAGCCGTTATCCTTTGCATGGAAGGAATATCTGGCGGACCCATAACCATCCAAGGAGTATTTGAGCAGAGACACAAAGCCACTCTCCAGATACCAGCGCCTAAACCCCTGATGTTGGCCCCTTGGCCACAACTTCCAATTCTCAGCCTGAAGAAGGTACCGTGGAATTACGGAGAAGGTATAAAATTGGCACCTGACTGTACCGCAATCATACCTAAGGAGAATACATGTTACCTCCTAGGGCGTTTGGTGAAAACGGCAACCAAGGTATTGGGGGGAAGGTATCTACTGGAAAGATCACAGAGTTCCTCCACAAGATGGGACATGGTGAAGCCAGGACGGTGAGGCAATTGGAGGCTGAACCCCATCAAATATCCATATTGGATTTGGTTTTAGATTCTAACGACCATCATCAAATCCTGATCCAAGTATTGGAGGAAGCACACTTAACTAAGAATATCGATACAAAGAAATTCCAGCACTTAATCAGCCATGTACTGGACAGTAATGTGATATCCTTCACTGACGATGATATACCCGTCGAAGGAACTGGGCATCACAAACCATTGCATATCGCTGTCGTTTCATCAGGATATATGGTAGGTGGCGTGCTAATCGATGGAGGGTCGTCTTTAAACATCTGTCCACAACATACTCTAGAGAAGATGAAGATCAACCCGAACCAAATTCGCGAAAGCCATGTCGTGCTACGGGCTTTCGATGGATCAAGAAGGGATACTGTGGGTGAGATTGAGCTTCCTGTAGAGATTGGCCCTTTCACTTTCAACATACCTTTTCAGATCCGGAAGAACACTACCGGGTATAATCTGTTGTTAGGACGACCATGGATTCATATGGCTGGCACCGTTCCTTCAACTCTTCATCAATAACTGAAATATATCGTCAACGGCAATCTGGTGACTGTCAGTGCAGAACCTGATTATCCTGTTCATGACCTGGTAGATATGCTCGTGATCGGTGTGAATGAAGGTGTCGAGCTTGCCAGTTTTCAAGCCTTCAAAATCAGCAATCCGTGATATAACTCTATGGGGGGCCCGATCTTAATTCCCCAGATATCTCTAGAGGTGCTGGCAGTTGGCCAAGAGATGTTGTCCCGAGGACATCGACTAGGTCGGGGATTGGGGAAGAATGACCAACAAATCAGGAACCTAATCCGTATACCCACGCAGTTGGGAAAAGCTAGACTCAGATATTCTGGTGGATCCAAGCATTAGGATCTTCACAAACATAAACCAGTTACTCATCTGATTTACCTCAAGCCAAACCTTGGTCAAGCTGGATTTAAAGAGCCACTCAAGAAGATCCCCTTATTATTTTAAACCTTCTGATTCATAAAGTCAATCAAAGAGGACATCAGACAGACGGGGATGAAAAGCCTATCCAGGAGTTGGCCCGGAAGGCCAAAGATAAGAAGTTTCTGGAAGAAATTTAGTTGCAATTCCTGAGCAGTTTTTGCCACTCTGAAGAGGACCTGAAGAAGTCCGACGGGGCAGATCTGTCAAGTGATCAACCTATTCTCCCAATCCTTAACTGGGGAAATGTAAACATCCCGAGCGAGGATCCATAGACCAATTCCAAACCAGTTATGGCCATCTTGGAAGACTGTGACTCTAGTAGCACGTCTATCTCAGCGATTCCCCAGGAGCTTATGACTAGCAATTGGACGATCACCCCACAGATCTCCATAAAGGGTAAAAACCAGGAAGCGACCGTTGACAGGGAGCTTTACTTTTATCTATATTTATGTCTGTTTTATGTCATCTGTAGCTTGTTATTGCTTATTGTCATATTAACTGATGAATCCTTTTGTAATTGGCAACTACTTGTATATATTTAGCAATCAAGTTTTTGTATCAGGTTTCCCAATTTGCATGTTTCTAGCCACATCCATGGTTTGCCAAATTTGAGTAATGATTACGATTTCGACATAGAATTGGACTTTGACTTGATGGGAATCGAGCAGGAGGAAGGAGATGATGACGAGGTGCCCGAGGAAATCAAAGCATGGGTCGATGATAAACCTAAACCCAACCTCGATCAAACCACCACCATAAATATCAAAACCCCCAACAATCCCAAAGAAATACAGATCGGAACCAACCTTCCCTCTAACCAAGAAAAAGAACTAATCCAACTCTGAACCAAATTCAAGGATGTTTTTGCCTGGTCTCATGAAGACATGATAGGTCTATCCACTAACATCGTCGTCCATCGACTACCAATTAAAGAAGGGTTCAAACCAGTCAAGCAGAAACTGAGATGGTTGAAACCATAATGGAGCCTGAAGGTTAAAGAGGAAATTATCAAACATTTCAAAGCGGGAATCATTATGGTGTCAACGTACCCTGAATGGTTGTCCAACGTAGTCCTAATGCCGAAATCTGGAGGAAAGTTGCGAGTTTATGTAGATTATCGAGATCTTAACAAAGCCAACCTTAAGGATGACTTCCCATTGCCATTCATCCACGTATTAATCTATAACACTTCACAGTTCGAGATGTATTCTTTCGCTGATTGCTTTGCTGGATATCACCAGATCATAGTTGCTGAAGAAGACAGGGAAAAGACCGCCTTCATTACCCCATGAGGAACCTTTTGTTATCGAAGACTAGCTTTTGGCCTTACCAATGCTGGTGCTACTTATCAAAGAGTTATGATGACCTTATTCCATGATATGATGCACAAAAAAGTCGAGGTGTATGTGGATGATATCATCGTAAAGTCCCGACAGGCTGATGATCATTGCACCCATCTCCGGAAGTTGTTTGAACAACTCTACAAATTTAATCTGAAGTTGAACCCAACAAAATGTGCTTTTGGTGTGAAATCCGACAAACTACTGGGATTTCTCGTGAGCAACCGGGGCATTGAATTGGATCCTGCCAAAATCAAAGCCATCAAGAAAATGCCTGAACCAAAGACAGAGAAGGAAATCCGAGGTTTCCTGGGAAGAATAAACCTCATCAGCCGGTTTATATCGCAGTTGACAGCAACCTGTGAACCCATTTTTAAACTATTAAGGAAGAATTCTTCGAGAAAATGGAATGAAGACTGCCGGAAAGCCTTCCACATCATCCAGAAGAGGTTGATTGAAGCACCTATTTTGGTACCCCCAAAGGATGGGATTCAGTTGTTCATGTATATCTCTGTCAACTCTAACGCTATGGGTTGTCTACTAGGGCAGAAGGATGATATGGGGAAAGGATGATATGGGGAAAGAAAGAGCTATCTATTATCTCAGTAAGTGCTTCAGCAGTGGAGAACAGAAATATACTCTGATAGAAAGAACCTGCTGTGCAATAGCTTGGGCAGCCACGAGGTTACAACATTATCTACACTGCCATACCACTTATCTCATATCGAGGATGGATCATTTGAAATACATCTTTGGCAAGCCAATTTTGAATTGTCGTCTATCTAAGTGGCAGTTAATCCTTCAACAGTTCGCATCATATATGTCACCCAAAAGTCCATCAAAGGGCAAGGGATTGCGGATCACCTGTCGGCTACACCAACTAGGGGTTTTGAACCTCTGGAAATGTATTTCCCCGAGAAGGAAGTGTTGACTGTTCAACTGATAAATAAGGAGGATCAAGGTCAATTCTGAAAAATGTATTCTGACGGCACATCAAACACTGAGGGTGCCGGAGCCGGGGCAGTCCTGGTATCTATCACGGGAGATCAATACCCCATGGCAACCAAGTTGCATTTCAACAACTCCAATAATACAGCAGAATTTGAAGGGTGCATTGTGGGGTTGAAGCTGGCTTAGTCCATGGGAGTGAAATGTTTAGCGGTGTTTGAAGATTCGGAGCTAGTCATCAGATAGTCTACCGGGGCAGACACCACCAAAGAGCTACATCTACTACCGTATCATCGACATATTCTCAGACTGGCAGGGGAGTTTGAAGACATTGCCTTCATGCATATTCCCCGGAACCGGAATGATTTTGCTGATGCGTTAGCCACATTAGCCTCACTGGTGAGCCTGTCAGCAAGAAAGGGAATGCCTGTCATCACTTTTGCTGTGCAGAATACACCATCATATGGAAACAATGTAGGGGAGATATCAAATGAGATACCACCTGTGGGACCACATTGGTACCACCATATCAAAGAATATCTGCAAGATCAATCAACCCCGGAAGGGATGAGTCAAGCCGCAAAGAAGCGAATATAGAAAATGGCCATGAATTTCTACCTAAGTGGAGATGCTCTCTATAAGAGAGATCCAGGTGTAAGACTTCTGAGATGTCTAGACCGGGAGCAAGCCCAGCGACTTATGAATGAAGTACATGGTGGAGTATGTGGAGCACATATGAGTGGACCTCTGCTTGCCAAAAAGATTCTGAGGACAAGACATTACTGGTTATCCCTCAAAGCAGATTGCGATGATCATGTTAAGCGTTGCTATCAATGCCAGATCCATGCTAACATTATTCACGCACCTTCGAATCAACTACATTGAATGACATCACCATGGCCTTTTTCCATGTGAGGAATGGATGTGATAGGACCAGTTGAGCCTAAAGCCAGTAACGGTCATCGATTAATCTTCACTATATTTGACTACTTTACCAAATGGGTGGAAGCAGCTTCTTTCCCCAGGGTCACCAAGGAGGTTATCAGTTGGTTTCATTAGAAATAACGTCATCTGTTGGTATGGACAACTCGAGGTTATCATATCAGACAACGCGAAGAACCTAAATAATGCGATGATGATGGAACTGTGCAGTAAGTTCAATATCAAACACCTCAATTCGGTTATTTATCGTCCAAAATTGAACGGCGCGGTGGAAGCAGCTAATAAGAACATCAAGAAGATCATGATGAAGATGTCAGCAAATCACCAGGGATGGCCTGAGCTATTGCCGTTAACCCTACTTGCATACCGACGTCGACTCGAGCCTCGACTGGGGAAACACCCTACTCACTGGTATATGGTATAGAGGCTGTACTTCCTGTCGAAGTGGAGATGGAATCACTAAGAGTGATCCTAGATGCCCAGATAAAAGAGAGCCAATGGATACAAGATCGATACGATCAGTTATCCCTTATAGATGATAGAAGAGCTGCTGCTATATTCCACGGTCAACTCTATCAACAGCGAATGTCTCGATCTTATAACAAAAAGGTGCGACCTCGGGAATTCAAGGAGCATGATTTGGTACTAAAGAAGATCATTCCGGGCCAGGATGCAGCTAAGGGAAAATTTGCCCCAAACTGGGAAGGACCCTTTCTTGTCAAAGTAGTCCTATCGGGCGAAGCTTTGAAATTGGAAGAGATGGACGGTGAGGAATTCCCGCAACTGATCAATTCCGACTCAGTGAAACGGTATTATGTCTGAGACCCTTTTTTCTTTCAAACTAGACTACTATGTCTTGATAAAAAAAAGAAGAAAAAAAAAGAAAAAAAGAAAAGAAAAGAAAAGAAAAATATATCAAGTCTAGTTTTCAGGTTTGAGCCTGAACTACGAAAGATCTGATCTCCTATCTGTGGGAGTACGTAGGCAGCCATTTATGGTGCGGTCTAACCCTTGAAAAACATCAAAATCCTATCAAATCTTACCCTTGAAAAACATCAAAAATCCAATCAAATCAAACTGAAAAACATCAAAATCCTATCAAATTAAACTCAAACCCAGATAAACTTTTCAAGCTTTTTAGGTCTGAGCCTGAACTACGAACGACCTGATCTCCTATCTGTGGGAGTACGTAGGCAACCATTTATGGTGTGGTTTTACCTTAAGAAAAATCCAAACACTTTCCTAACCTATACAAAAATCCAAAACCTATCCATCAAGCCCAAACCAATCGACGGTTCATGCGGAGGGGACCTAGCGACACCTCAGCATCACTCCCGTCGTATCTGATGCCACATGACTAGACAAGGGCTATGTCGACATAATAAGTCATGAAGCAAAAATGGTAACCGTGGACATGGTTAGACATGTGCAAACCAGAGAAGTAAACTGAACTTGCTTCTTTTTAAAATATACAACTGTTTAGAATATAAAAGTTGATTCTAACCTATGACAAGTGATAATAACAAAGTCTCTATAGGGAAATAAAATAGAGCTATAAATCAGTGGTGAGACGAGCCAACATCGCCAAATATCCAGCAGTCTCTATAGTCGGGGGAGCATCTCTGAACTCATGCTCCAATATATCAACCCGCCTTAGCATTTCTGCGGCCATGCGGAAAACCTCCTCTCGACTCTGTACTACACCCTGTACGTGATCGATGAATCCAATTGAGAAAATCTCGGCTGCATCTCTATCAATAATGACCTGATCTCTGGAAGCACGAGTTGCATCTCTATCAGTGACAGTATCCCGACCGGCTACAGTGGTCAACAACAAAGCTCGTGCCTGATCTCTCTCAAAGGTCACCAGCTGAAGCTGTCTATCCATCGCCTCCATGGAAACTGAGGCCAAACGCGGGATAGTGCTCACTAGAGAAGCTGTCAACTCTGCAAATAAAGCATCCTTAGTCAGAGATATAGGATCCTCCATCGGTTCCGCCGCATCCGTGGACCAACCATCGTCATCAGATAAAGATCCTATACCAACCTGATCTACGATCTCTGGTGCCAAATCCGACTCAAGCCAAGCTGAATACTCTGCAGAGCGGCCTGGATGGCCATATCTAAACTCTGTTGTCTGTAGATGAGACCAGAACCCATAAACCCGAGCCAAATTAGCCTCGATAACTGAGTGTTGTGCCGTTTCGGTGTTAACAAAAATGGGCACAAAACACGTGCAAGTGTACACGATCGACAAGTAATAATTCGATAAGTCGAGATCGTTCCCACAGAGAAAGGAGTCAGACTTACACTATCATGCAACAGTACTATGGTTATCTTTGTCTGCTCAAACGAGTGTCACAGTATTCTTTAATTATCTATACTGGATTTAAATTAGACTTAACTAATTAACAAGCAAGGGGTTCCAATTATAGGAATATGGGATCCTAATTTCATCTATTACGTCATCTAGGTTAACAACACCTCATGTCAAACATGAATAATCACATAGGAATGCTAGCCGGGAGCACGAATGTGAGACATAGCTATTTTTCAATACACCAAATCCATATCATATAATATCCACAATTAAGATAGAAATCACTTGAACATCGATAAAGCCTAAACCACTATATGTCTATGCAATTTACAAGCTAAACCTATTTAAGTGCAAGCCCCCATTAGACTACATATAGCAATACGGTATATTTCTATACGGATAGCGAATCACAAAACTCATCCAATGTAAGTTTCACGAACATATGATAGCATGGCAAAATCTAAGTTTACACTTCATTTTTCAAGTCCATATAAACTATTAGAGTAGATGTTGATCAGGCATCTAAACATACAAAGCAACCATGCTAGGCAAACCATATATTTTCATCCATACATATCAAAGAGGCATAAAACCCTAGATTTAGCAAATAGAATCCATTAAAATCCCATAATGGAAGTTAGTTCATCACTGAACCACCCACCATTATGGGATTTAAACCAAGCATTTAAACAACTATGAAAGAGAGAGAAAAGAGAATGGAAATGCAAATATTGATGGTTCTCCTTCCAATAGAAGCCTTTAATACTCAAATTCAGACACAAGTCCAACCAAAGAGAACCCTAAACAAGAAATCTACTTGAACTGGAAGAGAGGAGGGGATAAGCTCTCAAACTCTTCTTAGCTCCTAAACCCTAGAAATGTAAGAACAAGACTTCAAAAGTAAAAGAAGTCTGATAAAAATGCTCAGCCATCTCCGTGCCTTGCAACAACAAGCTTTTAAATCTATTACACATGACTAAAAAAATGCAAAGTCTCATATTTTTAACCTGCTCAGCCACGCCGGGTAAGAGAAATGAAGCCGCACGGCCTCGCGTGCCTGCTCTTTCAGCTGGTGACTTCACTTTCAATGCTGGCTGTTTTGTGCTTTATTCCTTCTTTCTTTCTTGATTTTTTTTCCTTCTCCTTTACTGAATTGAAGCCATTTTTTGCTGCCCTTTTCTCCATGCCAAGTTCTTCTTGCCTTCGTGCCCGCTTCATACCATTTTGCCCATTTACAATACCATATCTTGCTACTCGCTTCCCATATAGCCTTTATCCAATTCCTAGCCAGATCATGCCAAACCATGCCATTATTGTGCCATTTCATGTCAAAAGAGCTTCTTGTCTATAAAATGCAAAACAAAGCTAAAATGCATTAAAAGACACTAAAGTACTCGAGTTTAAGCCAAAATCAAAGTAAGTTGGCGTCCAATAAGTAGGAATAAAACATACTTATCAAATACCCCCAAACTTGAACTATTATTTGCCCTCAAGCAAAAATACAAATGCAACTACATGATATGCAACTAACTACATGAAAATGAATCCCACAGTCTTAGCCATAATATGAATTCCAATCAGATACGCCCCAGAGAGAATACAAGACAATGAACAATGATTTAGCTCAAGCAACAGTTATATAGACAGACAATCTATAAATCACAACCTGTTACTAAGATGCCGTGTGTGTGTGCAATGCCATAAAAAAGCTTGAATGAGGCGAATATTCCACATGCTATACTTCTAAGGAAGGAAAATTGAGGTTTTAAGTCAAGAATTTTTCATTAAGACCAAACAATGACCAAACAAACACATAAGTTCAAATTAAAGTGCAACAAAGGCTTATTATGCTTTTATTCACACACGGGGCCGTTATTCGCACTTTCCCGTGTACAGATTTGATCGCGCAATGCCTAGTCCTCTTAGGCTTTTCAATGATATCCGTGTAATGAGCTTTCGACCAACGACTCCCAGACCAGACGGCCTTTGGGCGCTGGGTGTAGAGACACCCCGAGGGCTTACTTGCTCGAATATCAAAGGCCACAAAACTCGACATAGTCGACGTGTTTATTCACAAACATTTTCTTTTTCTTTTCTTTTTTCATAGGGGAGTGCGTCTTACGCTCAATTTCCCCACATAGCATGTATACCCAAAGATTTCCTTCAAACTTGTATTCTAGAGTTTTAAGGTCATTACTGCTTTTATTACACAATTCTAGCAATTAAAAATAAAATTTTTCCCTTAGAAGATAATAATGCACTAATCTAGCAAATCAAGCAAATAAAGACAAACTGTGGTACCCGGTGACATCTAAGCATCATGTCTAGATTACAACATGTATAAAAATATAACCGAGTTTAAGCTACTATAGAGTTCACACATCTATCATATCTCAGTGTCATCATCGGCCAGATCAGAATTCAACAGGCTAAACAAACAGGACTATGCAATACAATGCAATTAAACACATACTAAATCGACAAAATGCAATAAAATTGAAATTGTTTTATGCAAAATTTAACTAACAAACTAGAAAGCTAACACAAATTAAAATGCAGCTACTATATACAACCTAACATGCAATATGCCATTAACTAAATGCAACTACTATGCAATTAAAACTAGATGCAATAACTACTAAATACACCTAATACCCCCAAACTTAACATATTCAATGTCCCCATTGAAGGTAAAAGGTCAGGAAACTCCCCTATTGCTCGGCATAGGCCACCCTTCTCGGGTGGTGTATCAGGCGGTGGATATAGCAAGTCAGAAGCGAACACAGGCCACTCCAGCATTGTGACCTGCTGTGCAAAGTCCTCAGCTAGTGCACGTGTCAAACCATCAGAGAACACAGCAAAGCTCTCGTGCAGGGAGTCTATCTTTCGTTCTATACGACGAATCTGGCGACCCTGCTGCATGTCACCTGCTGGAGGAGAAGTGGCGCCCGCTGCTGGCTGTGGCTGCTGTGGAGGAACTGGCGGAGGAGCTGATATAATGAACCCTTTTCCTCTCGAGTGAGCCTTGTCGCCAGCCCAATCTTCAAAATGCTTGATTGTGGCATGAGTAATGTCGCCACTCGGCATCTATATCTGCTCATTTCCCCACTCGAGCCCTGCCTTCGCACAAAGATGGGCCACTATGGCGGTATATGGAATGGAGCCCGTGGTACTGCCTCGCATAAACCTCAGCATGTTCTACTTAACAAGATACCCGACATCAACGTATTTTCCCATGATGATGCTCCACAAAATGATATCTCGCTCAACTGTGATCTCGTGCTGGTGAGTTGATGGCATCAAGCTGGCACAGAGGAACAGGTTCCATGCCTTGGTATATCGATTGAGCCCGGAGGCAGGGAACGTGGTGTATTTATTAACTGTATCTTTTTTGATTTTCCACATTGTGCCTAGCGCACACAAGTCCTTGATCAACTGGTCTAGGTCCGTTCTCATCCTTTCTATTTCGACCCAGTTTTCCTGTCCAGCCGGAGGCGGGGGCACGTTCAGAATATCTCAAATCGCCGCCGGGCGATAGTCAAAGGTTTGGCCCCGAACAAAGGACCGGCCGCTCTGTGTGATCTTTGCGTTGGTGTAGAATTCGCGAACGAGAGCCAACGGCACCGGCGGCGGTGTGGCACAAACCCATTGCCAGCCCATTTCACGAATCATGGCATGCAAATCCCCATCCTCCATCGTCAACTTCAATCCCCTTTCCTTCAAAACTGATTTAGTCGCTGTAACGATTGAGATTTTATATTTAATTTTAAATGTTTATTGAGTTAAATAAATATTTTATGTGATTTATTTATTGAGGTAAATAAATTATGTGATTTTGTGGAGTGATTAAATTAAGTGTTATATATTAATTAAATAAAGTTTTAATATTTATTTAATTGATGTATATTAATTTTATATTATAGTTCTAATTTAATTGAGAGAATTAAATTAGATGAATTATGCGATAAAGTGTTATATAATTATAATTAGCGAGTAATTATAATTATGTGATAATTTTTATGTGATTGATTGATGTTAGATTTTAATTGATTAAATTAGTTGATTAATATTTAATTAATTAAAAGTGTGACATTAAAATATGTGTTAGATGATTTATTAAAATAAAGGAAAGAGTTTTTTTAAATGATTTTAGCCAAACAAGGCCATTACATTTGTTTTAAAAGGCTTTTGCCAAACGGGGCCCTAACTATCAAAAAGCTGTTTTTAAATAAATTATTTACCAAACGGGACCTTAGTGCTAAAATCTGTTTTATAAGTATTGTTGCCAAACAAAGCCTTGTGGCTTTTGAATTCTTGTAACTGTCAATTTAATAATAAGTTTTAACGTTAATTAGTATACGTATTATTATATGAGTTATATAGTGTTTACGTTAGTTTAGAGTTAGCCTAAGCCTAAGAGAAGAGAAAGAGCAGAGAAGTATTACAGAGAAAATACAGAGAGAAAGGAAGAGGAGAGACTAAGAAGAAAGGGGAAAGCTTAAGAAGCTTGAGAAGAATCCACCATCATCTTCATACCATTCTTCAATCTCCAAACAACGGGTATAATCACAATTTCATAATTTTAAGAACTCTACTTATTTATTTATTTTTTTGAATTCTCTGTGAAATTTATTTGCACAAAATTGATTATGTTGATATGGATTTTATTCATGTGATGTTATAATTGAATTATATGCCATAAACAACAAATTTCAGGAATCAAATTGTCATAGAAATATGTTTTAATGAATAGTATGTGCTCATATGGAATTTCACGTATTTGGCTTAATTTTAGAGTAAAATTGATGAATTAGTATATGTTAATATGCTTATTAGGAATTTGTTTGATGCAATCTTCAATTACGTATATAATGCATGTATATAGAGTTGAATTGCTTGAGAAAGTGATTTACAGTGAATGGTTTTATAAAATATATAAGTTTTATGAAAATATCAAATTTAATTTCTAAAACTTTTGATTATTGTTGTTTAAATGGTTTTTGTGTTTGGAGATATGTTAGATAAGTGTATTGTATCAAGTATGTGCTATACATTGTTCCAGTAGCTTGTTATTGTCGTTTGATGGCATGTTGGGTTTAATCGGTGAAACAGAGAGGCTGCACTGCCTGCTTCTGTCTGCGTACCTGCGCATCTGCGCCGGTAGCACATCTTGAAGCTGCGCCACTGGGTTTTCTCAGGCTGGTCACCTGCGCAGCTGCGCCGGTGCCAAGGCCTACGGTTGCGCAGCTGCGCCGTTGCCTGATTTGAGGTAGAGAATGCTAGTTAATTGTGCAGTGGTATTTTAGAGCTTAGTTTAATTGTGCTATGATATTGAGTATATACCTAGTTGCTATAACTTGTTGTTAATATGAATGTGACAATTGCATGTTTGGAAAAGAAAAAGAGGATTTGAAAACCTTAATGTAGTATTTAAATTGTGAATTTTAATCGTTTAATTGGAATTTCGTTAATATAAATTACTTAATTATAATTTGAATAATTATAATTAAGAGTAAATGATTAATTTAAAGTATAATTTTGTTAAATTATGATGAGTAATAGTTGATTTATTTTAATCAATTAGATGTTAATTTAAATTATAATTTATGTAATTATAATTTAATAAATGCATGTTTAATTATGGATTATAAATTGATAATTGCATGATTAATTATAATTCGTGTAATTATAATGCATGATATACTTTAATTGATTATAATTTATAATTTGTTTATAATTTAAAATATAATTATAATTTAAGTAATTATAATCTGATTAAGTGTTTGAATTATAATTTAGCTAAATACACAATTGATTTAATTATGTGAGTATGTATGTGATGTAATTAACTATGTGATGGTTGATTATTATTATTTATTTAATTAGAGTGAGTTAACTATGAGGGTTAACCACTTATGTGAATTAGTTATGTGTTAACTAATTTAGATTATTATGATTGAATGTATATAGGAAGTGTTTAAGTACGTGATTGAGTTAAGTAGCTTGCGCTTAAGGCAAGTCTTCTAAACCCTAAACT
Source organism: Panax stipuleanatus (assembly GCA_020205555.1). Taxonomy (NCBI): domain Eukaryota; kingdom Viridiplantae; phylum Streptophyta; class Magnoliopsida; order Apiales; family Araliaceae; genus Panax; species Panax stipuleanatus. Next base: position 84,736,793 of record CM035123.1, read on the forward strand.
CGTTTATTTATTTAAATTCAATTATTCATTATTTGAGATTGTTCGTTTATTGGACAAGTAATTATTGAAAGTTCATGATGTAATTAAAGTAACCTTGGCTTATTGTTCAAGCAAGGTCTGTATATTCTTTTCAGATGCTTTAAATTTACTTCTAAAGCATATATTAGTTCGTAGTTCTTTCACTTACGAATTATTCTAAGTTATTGAAAGTCAATTCAACTAATCCTTAGTTGATGAACGTGAATTCTAAATTACCCTTGTAAGCTTATCCAAACCAAATTTTCTTTGGTGCGGACTTGTATTCAAAATACTTAGATGAACAACCCTAATTATTAGGGGAGGTTACTACGCGAAAGCGTTAAGATATTTGTGCACAATACATGGTACAAAGGGCTGATTCCCCTAAGTACGAGTTAAGGTCCATAGTCTTATTGACTGTTAAAGGTTTAAATAGAAATGTTTATAACCTAGGACAAGAGTTCAAAGGTCTTACAACCCTCAGATGTATTCTATATTCGAATTTTAATGTTGATAGAGAATTATTATTCAATTCTTTATGGTTGAAGTAAGCTAAGTTATTCAAAACTTTTTAAAGATATTCTTTCATGTATTTATTATTGTTAAACTCCAGTGAGCTGTTGTTGGCTCACTCTTGCATTAAATAACAATTGCAGTTAAGGCTGATAATGTTGATGCTCCGTCTACGAGTAAAGGCAAAGGAAAGCAAAACAAGTGAAGACTTGTTTTTATTATTTGAAATGATTATAATAAGACTTTGATGTTATGTTTTTATTTTCGCGCTTTATTATTATGTCAAGGTTAGAGTAACCTGGGATTGATTTTAAGAAGGTTGTAACCCTTGTTTTAAGGGAGATTTTATTATTTAAAATACTGGTTATATTTTACTTTGGTGTTATAATGGGTAGATGTATGTTATAGTTAGAAAGTGAACACCAAATCATATGAAAACGAAGTACCCGGATTTGGGGGTGTCACAGCCGCAATTTGATAATATTCAATTTGGGCCTCGATGCTGATACACTTAGTCAAGTCGACGGTGATATCATCGTCTGAGGCACTGTGAGCAGGTGAAGCGGATGCGAAAGCGACAGACCTTGAGCATTTTGGACACATTGATGATTTTTAGAAAAATTTCTCTTGGCAAGCCCTAACAATCTCACTGTGACAACCCCCAAACTTGTTATCTGAAAACCTCTGCAACAGTGTATCTCTAAACCCTAGCTGCGAATGAAGATGAATGGTGTTGATGGAATGCAATCAGAGGCTAGGGTTAGGGGTGGAGAAGGCGTGTGTGCAGGAGAAGGAGGAGATTGAGAGATGGAATGGGATTATGGATAAAAATTGAGAGAGTAGGTTTGCATAGGAGAGGAAGTTCGGAGGCTATGATCTGGGAGAAGACATGTATTGTGAGAGGGAGGGGCCGGCTATGTATATAAAGTAAGGCTGGAACTGTTTTGTTAAATTTCAAAACTGCCGTCTGCTGGGCTCGGGCGCCGGCGCTCCGGCTTAGGCCTGGTGTCCCGCGCGGCCGTGCAGGCTGAAAAACTGCCAATTTTTTTTTCTTTTTCATGCTGTTCTGTAGCAACTTTATGATGACAAAAGAAGCAATTTGAAACACTTGACTTTCCTGCACACTTAGCAACCAATCATCATGTATAGCTTGATTCCATAACCAATAAAAATGCATATGTAAGATGTATTTACTGTAAATTCCTTAGCAATTCTATGTATGAATCTTTTCTATGTGATGTCACAAAAATTTGCTATAGGCTTATATGCAAAATGCTAACATGTCTAATATATGTTCAAAGCCTTCCAAACTCTAAAAAAAATTATGTGCAATGATGCCTAAGTGCAAAAATGTAGGCAATGATCGTTTAAATTCCATGAATATATACAACGAGCTGCTAACTCCCAAAAAAATGTATGCACATGCCTAATGTTCAAAAATGTAGGCTATGAGCATCCTAAAACCACAATGTTCAAAAATTAGCCAACTTTTTCAAAAGGATTAGAATTAAACGGGGGAAGGGAAATGTAGAGATTAGTAACCATAATTAAACATGAGAGAGAAATATATAGAAATAAGATGTAAGAATTAAACTTGAGGGAGAGATAGAGATGATGGGGTGCCTCCCATCGAGCGCTTGTTTACAGTCCATAAGCTAGACTCTGTCTGATTTGGTCAAGTTGTAGAAAGGATTGAGGCGACCTTCTGTCTGTCAACCTCACCACCATAGTAATGCTTCAGCCGCTGTCCATTAACCTTGAAGGGGTTGTCTGGGTCCTTATCAAAAATTTCTATTGCACCGTGTGGATATACAGTCTTTACAGCGAAAGGCCCTGACCATCTTGACTTGAGCTTTCCTGGGAAGAGTCTAAGTCTAGAATTGAATAACAGCACTGCTTGCCCTGGCTCGAATGTCCTTTCCATAATCTTGCGATCATGCCACCTTTTCACTTTTTCTTTGTACAATTTGGAATTTTCATAGGCCTGCAATCGAAATTCGTCCAACTCATTGAGTTGGAGTAGGCGTTTCTCACCTGCAGCCTTTAAGTCAAAATTTAGCTTATGGGTTGCCCAATAGGCTTTATGTTCAAGCTCCATGGGAAGGTGACAAGCCTTTCCATACACAAGCTGAAATGGCGACATACCCAGCGGTGTTTTGTAGGCAGTCCTATAAGCCCACACTGCATCATCCAGCTTCAGTGACCAATCTTTCCGCGTGGGGTTCACAACCTTTTCCAGTATTCTCTTCACCTCATGATTTAACACTTCTGCTTGGCCATTGGTTTGGGGTGATAAGATGTATCTATGCGATGATTTACCCCATATTTAGCCAACAAAGCTGTAAACTGGCGATTGCAAAAATGGGTACCTTAATCGCTAATGATCGCCCTGGGAGTCCCAAACCTCGTGAAAATGCTCTTTTGGAGAAACCTCAGAACCACCTTAGCATCATTCGTTGGTAGAGCTGCCACTTCCACCCATTTAGACACGTAATCGACTGCCAAAAGGATGTATAAGTTCCCACATAATGAAACGAAAGGCCCCATAAAGTCTATCCCCCAGACATCGAAGATCTCCACCTCGAGGATTGTATTCAAGGGCATTTCATTTCTCTTTGATATATTTCCTACCCTCTGACATCTATCACATCTTTGCACAAAGCTGTAAGCATCCTTAAAGATAGCCGGCCAATAAAAACCTGCTTGCAAGACCCTGGCCGCTGTCCTTTCACCTCTATAATGACCTCCATATACTGATGTATGGCAATCCTACAGTATACTCTCCATCTCGCTATATGGAATGCACCTTCTAATCATTTGATCCGCACACTGCTTGAACAAGTACGGTTCATCCCAAATAAACCATTTCACATCATGTAGAAACTTCTTCTTTTGATGCCTAGTCAAGTCAGAAGGGACGATATTGCTTACTAGGAAGTTTGCATAATTTGCGAACCATGGCACTTCGCCTTTCACCACAAACAATTGCTCATCTGGGAAGGAATCATTGATCATAACTTTGTCATTTGCATCCTTTCCCGGATTCTCCAATCGCGATAAGTGGTCAGCCACTTGGTTCTCAGTCCCTTTTTTATCCTTGATTTCTAAGTCAAATTGTTCTAAAAGAAGTATCCACCTGATCAGATGGGGCTTGCCATCTTTCTTTGCTATCAAATATCGGATCGCTGCATGGTCGGTGTACACAATCACTCTAGTCCCAATCAAATAAGCACGAAACTTGTCGAATGCGTACACCACAGCTAAAAGCTCTTTTTCTGTAGTAGTGTAGTTCAACTGGGCATCAGTAAGGGTCTTGATAGCATAATATATAACATGAAAGACCTTGTCCCTACGCTGGCCCAATACAGCTCCCATAGAAAAATTGCTTGCATCACACATCAGCTCAAAAGGAAGGTCCTAATCCGGAGCTGTAATCACTGGTGCCGTAGTCAACTTCTTTTTCAAGTGCTCAAATGCAGTCAGGCATTCCTCATTAAATTTAAATTGGACATCTTTTTCTAACAAACTGCAAAGTGTCTTTGTAATCTTCGAGAAGTCCTTTATAAATCGACGGTAGAAGCCTGCATGCCCCAAAAAGCTACAAACACCTTTTACAGAAGTAGGCGGAGGCAAGTTCTCAATAGTTTCCAATTTAGCCCTGTCCACCTCTAATCCTTTCTTCGAAACATTATGTCCCAAAATGATACCTTCTTGTACCATAAAATGGCACTTTTCCCAATTCAGAATAAGATTCATTTCAACGCACCTTTTTAACACCATTACCAAATTCTCCAAACACAGGTCAAAGGAGTCTCCAAAAATAGAGAAGTCGTCCATGAAGACTTCAACATTGTGCTCAACCATATCGGAGAAAATAGCCTTTATACACCTCTGAAATGTAGTCGGGGCATTGCACAACCCGAAAGACATCCTTCTAAACGCAAATGTGCCATACGGACAAGTAAAGGTAGTCTTTTCTTAGTCTTCTGGGGCTATTACTATTTTATTGTATCCTGAGTACCCATCTAGAAGGCAGTAGTATGCATGACCTGCCAACCTATCCAGCATCTGATCAATGAACGGAAGGGGAAAATGATCTTTCCTTGTAGCCTTATTTAGTCTGCGGTAGTCCATGCAGACTCTCCAACCCGTCACTGTCCTGGTAGGTATAAGCTCGTTCTTTTTCATTTTTCACGATGGTCATGCCTCCCTTCTTCGGAACGCACTGCACTGGGCTCACCCAGGGGCTATCTGATATTGGATAAATTATTCCCGCATCCAACCACTTAAGGATCTCCTTTTTGACCACCTTTTTCATGATTGGGTTCAATCTTCTTTGCTGCTCTATTGAAGGCTTGCTCTCATCTTCTAAGAGTATTTTATGCATGCAATAAGAGGGGCTGATCCCCTTGATGTCAGCTATGGTCCTTCCAATAGCTGATTTATACTCTCTAAGGACCCTCAGCAATTTACTCACTTAGTCGGATGATAAGGCAGCAGCAATGATAACTGGCAATGTAGAAGATTTTCCTAGATAGGCATATCTTAAATGGTCTGGAAGAGGTTTCATGCCAAGTGTGGGAGCCACCTCTAGAGAAGGCTTTAGTCGCTCTGAGGACTCCCCCATTTGTCCTAGTGGTTCGATGGGAACTTTAAATTTGCGCATTTGCGGCACTGTATTTAACATCTGGATGCATTCTACCACATCTGTCTCTTCCATGTCTGAGTCTCCCAGCAGAGCACTCTCCAACGGATCCACACTCAGCAAGTGTTCAGATTCTTCCTGCAGTATTCTGTCGACAGTATCAATTCTGAAGCACTCTTCCTCATCTGTGGGAAACTTCATAGCCTTAAAGACATTAAATGTCACCTCTTGGTCTTGAACCCTCATAGTCAGTTCTCTATTTTGTACATCTATTAGGGTTCTCCCTGTGGCTAGAAACGGTCTCCCCAGAATTATTGGGATATTTTTGTCTTCCTCAAAGTCTAGAATTATAAAGTCTGCAGGAAAAATAAATTTGCCAACCTTCATCAATACATCCTCAACAATGCCTCTGGGGTAAGTAATGGATCTATCGGCTAACTGCAGAGATATGCTCGTCGTCTTAGAAGCCGGCAAACCCAGTTGCGTAAGCACTGATAGTGGCATTAGATTAATGATTGCCCCTAAGTCACACAGACATTTGTAGAAGGACAACTCCCCAATGGAGCATGGTATTGTGAAACTGCCTGGGTCCTTAAGCTTTGGAGGTAGCTTACGCTGCAATACTGCATTGCACTCTTCTGTCAAGGCCACTGTCTCAAAGTCCTCTAATCGTTTCTTCATTGATAGAATACCCTTCATGAACTTCGCGTAACTTGGCATTTGTTCTAATGCCTCTTCGAATGGTATATTTATCTGCAGTTTCTTAAATACCTCCAAAAACTTGGCAAACTGTCTATCTTCTCTTTTCTTTTGCAATCTCTGTGGGTAAGGAATAGGAGGGTAGACAATTTATGGTGGGACCTTGGGTTTCTCTGTGGCTACCTCTTTTTCTGCCTCAACTTCATTACCCGCATCATTCCCATCAGTCAAAACTGTCTCAGAATTTTCTGCACCTTGGCGCGCCCGCGCTAGCCTTCAGATCAGAAGTCTGCTTCCCAGACCTTAAGGTGATAGCTTGGCATTGCTCTTTGCCATCCCTTTTCCCCGAATTCACTTCTGTACTACTAGGAAGAGTCCCTTGCAGTCTATTAAGGACTGCATTGGCAATTTGGCCAATTTGAGTCTCTAAAGTCTTGAGAGATACTGTTTGACTCTTAACCAACAACTTAAGCTTTTCGATCTCAGCTCTCTCCTCTTATTGATGACTAGGAGCTGGAGCATGCTAATGTTGTGACTGTTGAAATCCGGGTGGGTGTGACTCTCTTGGGGCATACTGATGCTATGACTGTTCTGGTTGTGATTTTTGTTGGTAGGGTTGACATTGGGTATTGTGGGCATTTTGGTGTGTTTGTTGTTGTGGTTGTTGAGAAGGTTGGTACTAATTTTGTTGTGGTGGTGCTTGGTATTGAGTTTTAGATGTTTGAGGTTGGGATGATTGAGTATTTCGGTAGGGTTGGGGCTGTTGAGCATTCTGGTTGTTACTCCAACTAAAGTTAGGATGGTTTCCGATTGTTGGGATGGTAGGAGTTTGGGAATTGATTCTGTGGATTTTGGTAGTTGCTGACAAACTGTACCGACTCGGTAGTGATGGCACACTGCTCTGTCGAGTGTGCTCCGGCACACAACTCACAAACAAATGCAACTTGTTGAACTCTATTCTCAGCCATAGAATCTATCTTCTTGTTCATTGCTGCCAATTGTGATGACAATGATGTGATTGCATCAACATCCAATACTCCGACCACCTTAGGTTGAACAATTCTCGCTATTGGATTCTGATACTCATTAGCCGCCGTTGTTTCAAAAAGCTCATCAGCTGTCGGGAAGTCTTTAGTCCATAGAGCTCCTCCTGATGCGGCATCAATATTTGGCCTTGACTGCCACCCTAATCCATTGTAAAAAGAATTTATCACCATCCATTCAGGCATTCCATGGTGTGGGCACTTCCTGAGCAATTCTTTATAGCGTTCCCATGCTTCATACAACGTTTCCCCTGGTAGCTATGCAAATTGACTCAGGTCTCTCCTTATGGCAGCAGTCTTAGCCATAGGGAAGAACTTGTTTAGAAATTTCTGAGCACAGTCTTCCCACGTAGTGATTGATCCTGAGGGCAATGAGTGCAACCAGCTCTTTGCCTTATCCCTCAAGGTGAAAGGGAATATTCTAAGTTTCACTGCCTCATCTGTAACGTTGTTAAACTTAAATGTGTCGTATATCTCTAGGAAACTCATGATATTCTCATTTGGATCTTCGGAAGGTGCACCCCCAAACTGGAGATTGTTCTGAATCATCTGGAAGGTCCCTGGTTTTATCTCGAAAGTATTTGCAGCGATTGCTGGCCGCACTATACTGGACTGCAGATCGGTGATTTTTGGTATGGAGTAGTGCTGTAAGGCCTATTATTGGCCCTCTGCTCTTTAGCCATTTGATGAGGTGGTTCAGGTTCTACTTGCGGATTGGTGTTTCTGATGTTTGCTCTCCACGCTCTACCGTTAATGTGCTCTTGTCGAGGCACTAACTCAAGATTTGAGGCTCGCGTGTGCATAAACTATCCATAAGTACCTGAAACACAAATAAAAATAAAGTTAGAAATGAGATAAGAAGAGATTTGTTCAAGTCAACCAAATCTAACGAAAACTTATGTCAATAGTACTAAACTAACACTCTTCCTCGGCAACGGCGTCAAAAACTTGTTGTGCCGTTTCGGTGTTAACAAAAACGGCCACAAAACACGTGCAAGTGTACACGGTCGACAAGTAATAATTCGATAAGTCGAGATCGATCCCACGAAAAAAGGAGTCAGACTTACACTATCATGCAACAGTCCTATGGTTATCTTTGTCTACTCAAACGGGTGTCACAGTATTCTTTAATTAACTATACTGGATTTAAACTAGACATAACTAATTAACAAGCAAGGGGTTCAAATTAGTGGAATATGGGATCCTACCTTCATTTATTGCGTCATCTAGGTTAACAACACCTCATGTCAAACATGAATAATCAAATAGGAATGCTAGCCGGGAGCAAGAATGTGAGACATAGCTATTTTTCAATACACCAAATCCATATCATATAATATCCACAATTAAGATAGAAATCACATGAACATCAATAATGTCTAAACCACAACATGTCTATGCAATTTACAAGCGAAACCGATTTAAGTGCAAGCCCCCATTAGACTACATATAACAATACGGTATATTTCTATCCGGATAGCGAATCACAAAACTCATCCAATGAAAGTTTCACAAACATATGCTAGCATGGCAAAATCTAAGTTTACACTTCATTTTTCAAGTCCATGTAAACTATTAGAGTAGATGTTGATCAAGCATCTAAACATACAAAGCAAGCATGCTAGGCAAATCATACATTTTCATCCATACATATCAAAGAGGCATAAAACCCTAGATTTAGCAAATAGAATCCATTAGAATCCCATAATGGAAGTTAATTCATCACTGAACCACCCACCATTATGGGATTTAAAACAAGAATTTAAACAACTATGAAAGAGAGAGAAAAGAGAATGGAAATGCAAATCTTGATGGTTCTCCTTCCAATAGAAGCCTTTAATACTCAAGTTCAGACACAAGTCCAACCAAAGAGAACCCTAAACAAGAAATCTACTTGAACTAGAAGAGAGGAGGAGACAAGCTCTCAAACTCTTCTTAGCTCCTAAACCCTAGAAATGTAAGAACAAGACTTCAAAAGTAAAAGAAGTCTGATAAAAATGCTCAGTCATCTCCGTTCCTTGAAACAACAAGCTTTTAAATCTATTACACACGGCTAAAAAAATGCAAAGTCTAAGATTTTTAACCGGCGCGGCCGCGCCGGGTAAGATCCTTAAAGCCGCGCGGCCGCGCGTGCCTGCTCTTTCAGCTGGTGACTTCACTTTCAATGCTGGCTGTTTTGTGCTTCATTCCTTCTTTCTTTCTTGCTTCCTTTTCCTTCTTCTTTGCTGAATTGAAGCCCTTTCTCTGGTGCCCTTTTCTCCATGCCAAGTTCTTCTTGCCTTCATGCCCGCTTTATGCCATTTTGCCCATTTCCAACACCATATCTTGTTGCTCGCTTCCCATATAGCCTTTATCCAATTCCTTGCCAGATCATGCTAAACCATGCCATTATTGTGCCATTTCATGTCAAAAGAGCTTCCTGTCTATAAAATGCAAAACAAAGCTAAAATGCATTAAAAGACACTAAAATGCTCGAGTTTAAGCCATAATCAAAGTAAGTTGGTGTCCAATAAGTAGGTATAAAACCTACTTATCACTGAGCAGATAGGGAAGCGATAATCCTCAATCCCCTCAAATGCATGGACCTCCTGGTGCTAATCAAACTGACCCATCACCACCAGAGGATGATAGGTTATCACATGCCTCAAACCCGCCAAAGGGAGGAAATCCAGGTCAGCGACATGGGTAGTGAAACTCATAAAGGAGCAGTACCCAGAATACATGACTATGGCAAAAGGCTCCTCCATGGCACCCAGAAATGAAGTCCAGGACGCCTCATCGACGCAAGAAGTCGGGCGATATGAATAAACCTGAACAAGCCATGTCCAAAATAGAAACCGTGACGGCGAAGTCGCCCTATCGGTCAGAGGTGCGTCATCTACCAGATGTATAAAAGCACTGGACAACCTCTGAACTCCTGATCACCAGCGTCATGGCAGATAGAGGTTGAAATAAATGTCTCTGCCAGGATAAGGGGCAATATAGTAAAGTCCTCTCGAAGAGCCCTAACAGCCATCGACATCACCACATCCAGATGATCGGTATAAAATGGCATGTACAGATAGGCTACGAGGCACATAACCAAGGCATCCACGCGGGCAACGTACCAGCACTCCTCTGAAATGGCAAAGTCTCCGTGATAAACCGTGAAGCTATCCACGGAAGCAAAATGCCTAAACATAAAGTCCATGGAGATGATGTGGCTATCACCCACCTCAGCCATCACAATTACTCTCCCCAATCCAGTCACAGTCATAAACTGGCGGCGCATATGTCCTAAAGCCACTCGAGCACATAGCCCCTCTATCGACAGTCCTGAAATGCGACTATACTCCTCCAATATAGGAGTTAACTCGCCTGAGTCGAACCGAAAGACGTGACACTCAGAAATCCAGTACTTGAGTATCCCGATAATAAATCCCTCTGGAATCTGGAAGGACAGTGAAGACATGGAGTGGCCCAGCATGCGGCTAACATCGATACGATCGGTGGATGGCAGCTGGTCATACCAAACCCTCAAGCTGGTAGCTACATGGCTAGGAGGAAGGTGGTCCAAACGTACCACAGCAGAGGACGACATCTGTATAACCTGTGTCAATAAGACCATACAGGGGTTAATCTCTATCCAATCATTCAAATATATTTAAAGCATGCATCATACCAACGATAAAACAGCATGTGTGATGAATAAATAAAAAGCATCATATATAGATATCTGCCAAGTACATTAGTTTCATAAACATCACTGTCATACTTATGATACATGTGAAAACTAAAAATAAAAAGTACAGGATATTGGGGAACTAATGCCCAATGACTAATAAATGACCTATGGGCTCGCCACCTCGTCAAAATCACCCAAGAAGGTGGTGGTATCATCAAACTGATCAACCTGAGGTCGTCTATAGAGAGTGGGCACATCCTGCTGATCCGGGCGATAAGGCATCTCCTGCATATCCGGGGGAACGGTGAAGGGACCATCTCTATCCTGGAAGCCACCAAAACCTGAGGGTCCAGCACCATGAAAGCCACCACCGCCTGACGGTCCAGCCTCATGACCCCGAGAAGCAAAAGTGTGAGCCAAGGACGGGTCCAAGCCATTGTAACTACAATAGGCCGACAGCTCCTCCAACTGAAGTCTCAAGGCAGCAATCTGATCCTGATGAGAAGGCTCCTGAAAACATGATATCCAGTCCCTCATCATAAGGGATCCTAGAACCATGTCGCCCAAGAACTGGGTAGCCCGGGTCTGAGCTCCTATCGTGCGCCGGACCCACCAAGCGATAAAGTCCGTCGAAGAGATCGGATCCTCAGATAGGAGGACACCATCAAACCCCAAGGTGGGAATCGATGCATCCAACAAAGTCAAAGGCCAAAAGCGCTGGGCTGGAGGAAGATACGGCATGCGAATCTCCCCAGTAATGCATTGAATAGCGCGCTCTCTAAGGCAGAGTTCCCAACCTCCATCAAAAAGGAATGGAATCAGATGAGTAGATAAATAAAACTCTAGCCATGTCGGCACACCATCCTCAAATCCCTCAGCCAAGTGCTCTCCAGAATATGGGGTCCACACTATGTCTTGAGCTATCAACGTCTCCAACTGAAGACGGGCATGGGCGAAGTCTTCCACGATTGGGACCTCAGACAGAGTAGATTGATGCCATCTACGTCCCCAGGGATAAGTGTCCAAGCCTAAGACAGAGGTAGGGCAAAGACAGGGAAGCCTCTCATAAGCCCAGAACTGTCAATTCAAACAAACCCTCCATCAGTTGTGGGAAAGGATAAATCAATCAAAAGGCAAATAAATGAAATTCGGTCAAAAAGACTTACTAGAAAAAATGGGTAAAATTCAACCCAGGCGTCGGTAACTCCCTCGGATCGCAGTCGCATCCAGTGCAGGAAAAGAGCAAATGTGAACGATCCCCAATCGTAGTCCCTAATACGGTCTACATCTAGAACAACCCCTACCATGCTAAAGGGCACAGTGGAGGAGTTATTCGCTATGAAATAACCCCTCATGATGGTCAGGAATAGACGTCGCAAGATGCGATCCCTCTCCGCCAAATCAACTGGCAACTCCTCCTGCAAGGTGCCTCGAGCTGAATCGACGCCCAGACATCCTGATCGAACACTACGAGCCTTGAAGGCTCGCTCCTGAGGAGAAAAACCTAGGAGGGTACGCACAGCAGCCCCAGTGATGGTCGGCTCCAAGGGCACTCTATCCCCGGTAAACTCCAAGCCAGTGATATACCTCCAATCAAGGGGAGTGATCATCACCTCGCAGTCCAGTAGATGCAGCAACTGACTCTGGTGAAACCATCTCTCACCCAAAGCCTGTAAATAGCCCCTAGGGCAATGATGGGGAACAATGGTAAAGAAGGCCCCGAAACCCCAAGAATCTACGATCGCCCTGTACTCGGGATGTAATGACTGATACAGAGTGTAGACACTGAACCAGTTACCCCTAAGCTGGGTAAAATCTGGCACCTGCACGACGTCAAGGTTAAGAAAACTCGTCTATGTCAGAAAGGAGAAACGAAAACAAATCAATCACATACCTCATTAGCCTGCAAGTGAATGGAGGGATGGTGGCTCAAATCCGTGCCCAGCACATCTGGAACCTCTACCTCAATGCCTGGAAGAAATCTAGGTGCAGTAGGGAGCGGAGGAGAAACCTCAGGCTCGGGAATGTCCTCGTCCGGGAATGGCTGATCATCCCCAGCCGATAAACGAGCGGGCGCTCGGTCAATCGCTGCACCCGTCGGCTAATACGTAGAACCGAAACCTCAGATGGGGTCCTACGCTGGCGAACTCCAGATGAAATCGGCCATCCTGTGGAACGACTAAGTCCCTCAGAGTCCATATCTGAACAATGAGTTCGTAGGAATCAAAGCCAAGTAAGGTATATTCTTACCATTTGCAAATTTCAAATTAAATCCTTAAAATCCATCATCACATCATGCATGTCCTACATGTGTCATTAAATGTGTATGTTATTTGCATCTTAGTACAACTATAATGTATCTAGGATCTAGACATTTGGCTAATGAAAATTTTTGCCAGAGTCTTCTTTATAAAAAGGACTATCCACATGCCCGAAGCATGTATTAAATCACCCTATGAGGGTACATCATCATAACCAAGCATGTAAACATCAATTTCAACTGTTATTCTAACACATATATACAATGTATGTCTAGATTAGTTGATAAATGATAATATCTGGCATTCATACGGTCCATAAGATGATTTATACGCATGCATTATATCATAAACACATTTATCTATCTATACATGCATACATGTTAGATTTATTACCTTTAAGAAAAGAAACACGTGTTTTCACCAATGAAAACATAAAAAAACAGAGTCTAGACGTTACCCGTAGTCCGAAGAAGGAATGTACGGTGGCGGATCGCTCCAAATCAAGCCAGAATTGAGTATAAGTGAAGAAGAACTCTGTTTTTTAGAGAGAAATGACAAGAAACCCGAATAGAATGGGTGAAAATGAGGCCTCCCAAGGGTATAAGCTCAATTACGGGTAGCCTTGACCGTGGTTTCTCTAGCCGCAACCATGTATGCATTTACCACAAGTGGGTCTCGCTGCATTCCGTTTGGTAACACGACGTCCAGAACGTGTTCTTTTGGGTTCAGAATGGTCATATTAGGAAAAATGATGCCTTTCCGGGACAGTTTGAAACCCCAAAAACCCTAAAAAATCCTCCAAAATAGCAGAAGTTCGGCAAAGATCAGACAACCCGATGTTGAACTCTGGAAAACCAGAAAGTCAGTCTACTCGACCCCCGACAATGTAATCCACCGACAAAGAATCAGTGAAGGCGTCGCCCCCGACTATAAAATCCACCGACAACGAATCAGTGAAGGCGTCGGCTCGACCCCCGACGATAAAATCCACCAACAACGAATCAGTGAAGGCGTCGGCTCGACCCCCGACCATAAAATCCACCAATAACGAATCAGTGAAGTCAGTCGGCTCGACCCCCAACGATGAAATTCACCGACAACGAATCAGTGAAGGCGTCGGCTCAACCCCCGACGATAAAATCCACCGACAACGAATCGATAAAGGCGTTGGCTCGACCCCCGATGATGTAATCCACCGACAACGAATCAGTGAAGGCATCGGCTCGACCCCCGACGATGTAATCCATCGACAACGAATCAGTGAAGGCGTCGACTCGACCCCTACGATAAAATCCATTGACAATGAATCAGTGAAGGCATCAGCTCAACCCTGATGATGTAATCCGCTGGCTACAAACTAGTGAAGGAATTAGCTCAATCCTGATGATTATAATCCGTTGGCTACAACCCTACGCAGATTGGCAAATCCCCGATGATGTAATTCGTTGGCTACAACCCTACACAGATAGGCAAATCCCCGATGAATGTAATTCGCTGGCAACAATCCTACGCAGATCGGCCAATCCCCGATGATGTAATCCATTGGCAACAACCCTACACAGATCAGAAAATCCCCGATGATGTAATTCGTTGGCTACAACCCTACGCAGGTCGGAAAATCCCCGATGATGTAATCCGTTGGCCACAACCCAGTGAAGGAATCAGCTCAACCCTGATAATGAAATTTGTCGATTACAAACCAATGAAGGCATCAGCATGATCCCGATGGTACAATCGGTTGACTACAATTTAACGCAGGTCGACTCAACCCCGACAAAGTAATTCTTAACTTCCCTAGCCGAGGAAGTAACCCTTTTATACATCTCACACATCATTTCATCGATTATACATGACATTGCATCATCAGATATACCTTGTAATGCATTCTCCATGTTTATTAAATCTTTATCGTGTTCATTCCATTACATTGCATAAACATGACAAAGAGGGGCATCTGTAGACACTCAAAATTTTGCTTTTGTCGTACTAACCCTACAGGAATGTAAAAGCATTATTTTACTTTGGAGACAACCCTGAAGTAGGGCAAAAGATCCTGGTCATCTCGGAGAAAACCCCGAGAATGATGAAGAGGACCAATGAAGTCCGAACATACCGTGACCCGATCAATGAGCTGAGACAGTGATCATCGAAAACCACCTCAGCAAATCTCGAACGACGTGCCATCAAAAGATAAGCCTATAAATTAATATCTGGACCGAGAAGATATCTCGGCTATGAGTATCGATTTCCCAAATCTTAATTCAGTCAGACGCGATCTTATCTCGCTGCGTTCATCAAAGACGGTCCGAAAGATCATGTTGTGGACGTCAACTTCTGTCGAACAGAGACCGAAGGACCAATAGCCGAGCCGGGGGAGCCACTTGGGTAGCCTCAACCATGTATGTGGCTGGCCGCATACATGTGTGCAGCTACCCAGGATAGATTATAATCCCCCACTTAGTTCATTTAAGAAAAAAAAAGATAGAGACATTTAGAGAGAGAAATACATTTCTAGAGAGAGAAGATCTTGGGTGGAACATAAACAAAGCAACTTGAAACTCAAATCTTCCATCTAGCATCTACTTGAAGCCATCTTAGTGTTCTTAGTTCATCCTGGGAGTCAAAACGCTTGTTCACGTGTCCCCCAAGGTGAAATAATGCACTTTTAGCTTCGTTTCCTTTGTAAACTTGGTTCAAATGATAGATTGAAAAAGTATCTTGTTTGAATATAGTTAAACTTGTTGTATTTTAAGCATATTGTGTATTAGTTAATAGATTTTACGTTTTTATCTGTTATATTGTACTTAATACGTTGTATATTGACTTTGGAGGCTAGATATACCTAGATCTAAGCCTAATCTAGTCCCCGAGAGGTTATTAAGCATGAAGCTTTAACTCAAGGGCTATAAAGGCTTAGTTTCATGGTATATTTATGGATTTATTACTTTGGAAGGTCCCGGTTAACCCGTATAGCCCTAAATCTATATTTAGAGGCGAAAGGGGGGCCGAATCGGCACGAACGGTGATTTTAAACGATGAAATTGCTTAATATCAAGGTCATGGACATTATGTATATGTTATTTTGTTCAAATCATGTGAGCCTAGGAATCCCGATGTCTAGATCCCCGAATGGATCTGATTTGATTCCCACGATGGACCGGTTTTTATATTATAAATGCTTTAAATAACGTAAATATCGATGTACATGTAATATTTGATCTTGAAAACGAACTCGAGAGGTTAGTCTCGAGAGCTCGGGTTCAAGATCCCGTGATAGTGAAAACTTTAATTACGGGAGCTCGGTTTCATGCCCGATGATGATCCGAACCTTCTTAACGCTTTAGCAAGCATATCATCAAAATGATTTCTCAAAGAAAAACCGCAAAGAGCTTTTGATAAAATAAAGCGATTCGGGGTAGATCATGTAATTAACGTAAATAATAAAAGGAAGTATCGAAGTCCTCAATTCCTAGTCTGGCAAAGGATTTGAAAACCTTACTTTCTAAAACCTCATTTCAATTTGCATATCTTGTTAAAAATGAACTTTTGATTAAATCAAATCCTTTGTACCTAGGCGCAAAAGAGGTACAGCACTACTTTCAAGTCACCAAAAAGACTTAGAAACTAATTAATAAAGCTTTCAAAATCAAAAACACACACACACACACCTACACACTTTTTGCATAGAAAATCAATAAGATGCGGTACCGTACTTTCACGGGAGTCGGGGGGTGCCTAACACCTTCCCCCCACTTAACCTAGCCCCCGAATTCCACAAATCTCAGATTTCAAGACCAATCAAAGAGTCACACATTGGACCATCTTGCGAAAAACTATTAAAACCCGGATGAGTTGGTACATCCATTTCCAAAATACCAACTGGCGACTCTATCTCAATCGGTCAAATCAATAAAATCAAACGTTTCAAAATCGTCGACACATATGTCGGTACCGGTTTCCTATGAAATTCACCCTTTAAAACAGAACCCCAAAGACAAAGCGAAAGCGAAAGGGAAAAGAATAAAATTAGGAAATCAGGGCACTCCTCTCTTGTCCCATGGATAAGAGACAATGGCAAACAACTAAATAGAAATAAACCCCCCCCCCCCTTTCAACGAAAGGAAGGGCACGAAGGTGATTATTTTTTTTCCCGCCCGGCGTCGACAGTGTTGCGGGAGAGGATTATCTTGCACATGTTGTTGCTCTAGTTTTTTAACACAATCTCTTCGTTGTCTATCAAGTCTTAGATTTTGTGCTTGAGAGACCAACAATCTTGTGTGTCGTGGCCCGGTGCTCCGTAATGATATGCACACCTTTTACTCGGGTTAAAATTTTGTCCGCTCAAATTGGCTGGCGGAAGGAGCTTAAAAGTCTTCTTTTGTGCTGTCAGTAGTTTTAGCATATTTTCTAGTGAATCTACCAAGGGGGTGAACGTTCTTCGACAACTGACCTCTCCCATTTTTTGGAAGGGAAGGTTAGAAGATTGTGCAGGAGCTTGAAAAGGGAAATAGTTTCTCCTTTAAATAGGCAGGCTGCTTGAACTGCCTCTTTGATTTTGTCCTTGCAGTACTAAGGACACTTCTTCTTCTTTATTCTTGTGTACTCTTCGGGGATTACTCCCATAACTCCCAGACTGGATATGCTTGTCCACGGCTTCCAAGGCGGTAAGATCTTTTATCTTCCCAGACTTTAGCCCCATTTCGGCCATCTCTCCGTGTTTGATCATCTCCGAGAATGGTTTTCCTATACCTGCTAGGACCCTCTCGTAATACGGAGCTTCTTGAATGTCAATGAAGGTCAGGACTATCTCAGTCTCTGTCATGGGCGGGGTGAATTATGTCGCCATTCTTCTCCATCATTGGGTATACTCTCTGAATGACTCAGTGTTTTGCTTCTTGACTTTGGTGATTTGATATCTGTCTGGAGCCATCTGAGATCGGAAGTTGTATTAATTGAGGAAGGCATATGCTAGCTCTTCCCAGCTGTGATTTTTGAATTATCCAGTCGGGCATACCAAGGTCTAGCTGCTTCGGTCAGACTTTTCTAGAATAATTACATTATGAGCTTCTCGTCCTCAGCATAGGATCCGAGCTCTCCAATGAAGACCATCAAATGGGTGTAGGGATCTCCTAATCCATCATATTTTTCAAAATCAAGGACTTGAAACTTTTCTGGATAACGAGCCCCTGGGAATATACATAAATCTGAGTAATTTAAGCTTCCAAATTCCCCAGTCCCTTTGATGGACCGGATTATTTCTTCCATTTGTTGGACCTTCTTCAGAATATCACCAGCTTCCTACTCTCTGTTGAGGTTGATGATTTTTGAGGTTTTGTTTGTTGGATCCTGGTTCTGAGGTTCAGGAATCTGAGTATCTTTCTTGCCGGTATCCTGACTACCACCAGGTGTAGATGATTCTGTATGACCGGGTGTTTATTTACCTTGAAGACTTTTTCTTTGTTCTTTGAGGAAAATAGCTAACTCCGCTATCTGGTTCTTTAATCCCTCAAACTCCTCCCTAGAGACAGGGGTGGATTCAGGTTGAGCACTTGAAGCCATGTCTGAAGATGGGCTTAGTGCTTTTTTAGATTTTGATCTGGTAATGGGGCCAATTTTTTCCCTACAACAAACGTAGGTGTGTTAATTTTGATCCATATGTATCAATAGGATGCATGCTATGCAATGTTTATTTTTGAGGTTTTTTAATCTTATCCTTTAAAACAAAGGTTAGTTGTTTTGATGACAGGATTTACAAGATATGGAATGTATATTTACATTATGAAATTTACATTTGGAAATGGAAAATTAACATTGAATTGAAAAAGGAAAGCATAAAGAAGCTTCCCTTCAGATTTGGTTAATCAGAGGCTGACCTATCTTAAGCTACTCTCGCGGCTTTTCGACATGAATGTCCTCAGATCATCGCAATCTACTAGAGGGGAAATTAATCCGGTCATTCAATTGGAGCATATCTAAGTGGTGCCTTTCCTGAGCCTCGCAAGATTAGTCTCCTTTGAGTCCAGTAATCAAACATCGATGGGTTTGCCTCCTTGTGGAGGAATCACACAGCATACATTCACATACATTGTGTCTCACCGTTATAAAATGATGACATTGTGCGAAGCACTAATATAAAGCAGTAAAGAATTCATTCACATCCATTCAATGTAGAACACAACATCCATATACACGTAGATATAAAAGGAAAATTTTAAAAAGATTTGAACGTAACTTAAGCCTTCTACTGTCCCCAGCAGAGTCGCCACCTGTCTACGTCGGGAAAAATATCTTGTCGCTTTGGAAAAATCTTCCTCTTCCTAAATTTTGTTTTTTTCTGCCCTTGTTTATCTTATTTGTTTTATGAAGGGTCAAACTTTTAGGAAAAGGCCAACATGTATCATCTCGACGATTTGAAAGGTTTACAGAGTCGCCAGTTGGTATATTTTGAAATAGTTGTACCAACTCAACCGAGTTTTGTTGGTTTTTTGCAAGTAGGCCCAATTATTGGACGTTATCAAAACTTGGCCTTGAAACCGAAATTCTTAAAGTTCGGGGGCTTGGTTAAGCGGGGGAAAGGTGTTAGCCACCCCCCGACTTCCGTGAAACACGGTTACCGCATCTTTTCAATATTTCCCTTTTTGATTGTAGTGTGTGTGTATGCTGGAAGTAATTGAGCCTACGTTTGTTTGATTTGAAGGTAGTGTCAGGCTTTGTTGGACCTATATACGAAGGGTTTGATTTGTTTGAAAAGAAAAAAAAATTAGACAAGATATGAAAGTGACGTTTTGAAAGGTGGTTATCAAACTCTTTCGCTCGTATAGGAATTAAAGCATATTAATACTTCCATTTTTATTCTATTCAACCCTTTGGCTCTATTTGGATATTTATTATAGGGATGCAAAGAATCCTCGACCACAAAATTTATATACAAGTGTTGGTCTTCTTATGGGCATGATAGCCATCGAACTGACTCAAGCACCTACAAGCAATATTTCAATATGTTTGAGACCTTAAATCCGGATAACCGTTTTATGGTCCCTCGGATGTACATTTTATAGAAAAACTGGCAGGATATATTTACAATTTGGAGTTGTCCATCATGGAAATCAGATTTAAATCAGTTTGATCATTAATCCCACGATTCCTAGGCTCACAGAAAATGGCTAAGAAAACCTACACAGCACAGATATTCACAGAAAATGCAAACGGTACTCTAGATGTCGCAAAACAAAGGATTCGTCAGTTAAATCCCCGCTTGCGCGTAGCCAAAGCTTTCTGTTTCCACTAGATATGGATCTAGGGTCGCGAGGTCGCTTTAATATTTACAAAACTAGAAAAAACTAGATTTAAATAAATCTTAGCCATTCTAGCTTCCCGGTTCTGGTTGGACTTATTTTGAACCGTTTGAAAGTTAGAAATGGCTAGATTTAGATAAATCTAATTCGCCAAATTTACATTAAAACAAATGCATATAAAATGAACATTTAAAACAAATATTTAATCACAATGAATAAATAAATATATATAATTATATATATATATATATATATATATAAAAGTTGTGAAGGGCCACGGATTTCCAATCCAGGCCCGACTGAATTGTAAATATATATATATATATATATATATATATATATTCATAAAAGCTATAAAGAGCCACGAATTGCTAATCCAGGCTCGGCAAAAAATTATATATATATATATATATATATAAAAGCTGTAAAGAGCCACGAATTAATCCAGGCTCGATTAAAATGTATATATATATATATATATATATATATATATATATATATATTTATAAAAGCAGTAAAGAGTCACGAATATACAATCCAGGCTCGACAGAAATGTAAATATATATATTTATATAAAAGCAATAAAAGGCCTGGATTGGATTTCCAATCCAGGCCAAACGAAGTCAGAAAAATTATATATATATATATATATATATATATAGTTATATATATACAAAAGCATTAAATCCCACAGATTTGCAATTTAGGCTTGACAAAATTGAAAGTTAGTATATATAGTCAGTTATATACATAATAAAGCTGAAAAAGCCACGAATCAGCGATCCAGACCGAATATATATATATATATATATATATATATATATATATAAGCGAGTAAAAGTCACGGATTAACGATCCAGGCTGTGCAAACGAAGAAAAAAGTATATATATATATATATACTTATATATACTAAAAAGTAAGCTAAAAAGGCCACGGAACTGAGTTCCAAGCAAAACCAGAAGATGAAACTTTATATGCACGTTCACATATACGTAATAAAGTATGAAATGACTTCTGATAGTAAAAAAACTTACAATGGACTGCTCCACGGGCTTTTTGCCACTCGGTGGGCTTCAAATGGACGTTTCCACCAGTTAATTTTTGATATGTTGTAGAATATACATATGCAAACGTATTGGAAGAATAAAATCTAAGTTTGGAGTACTAGAAGTAGGGCTAAGGGTCGAAATGGGCGGAGTTTTAGAGCGTTTTCTATTTTTTCTCACTTTTTTTGCAAGGTGGGGGGTCTTATTTATAGACCAAAATGGTAGCGGGTGCACTCGCAGCAGCCACGACTCTACCTATGGCTCCCCGAGTAGGGCCCACTTCCGTGGGTCCCATCGTCTTGAAGTACGTGCACTCTGAGCAACACGGTGTCTAGTTCGAACCTTCATAACTTTTGATCCGGGAGTCCGTTTGAGGCCTGATATACCTTTCTGGAAAGCCCTTTTTGAGAGCGACACAATGACATTGGACTTGACCTTTTTTGAATCCAGGAAGATGGGTTTATAACCAGATCTTCATTTTTCAAAGTCTGTCTGTTGAGTTGTATTGTGCTGTTTTCACTCGGGATCGATGTTATGTCTCTTTTTGACCCTTATTGCATCAATTTGGCTTAATTTTGACTGATTTTGACTTCAAGTTGGTAGAATGACCATTTTACCCTTCCACGGGTTGTCTCCCTTATTGGCACAATTTTCGACTATTTTCTCAGGGTTGTCTCCAAGGTTTTATCACAGTCTACTCTGTTCTTCCTCAGGGTTGTCTCCGAGGCTTATTTGGTCTCCTAGGGTTATCTCTGGAGATGATTTGATACTTCGGGACTGTCTTCGAAGGTTGATCTGATCTCCTGGTGTTGTCGCCGGGGCTGTGACTTTAGTTTGAACTTCCAAGGTTGTCTCCAGAAGGTAAAAGACAATTTTTTCCTCCTGCAGGGTTAGTAACAGGAATGCAAAATTTCGAGTGTCTACAAACACACCGTTTGTAATCCATCCTAGAAGTACCAAATTGTATCGTGATCTTCGACATACATTTTGGTGGAGCAACATGAAGAGAAAGATCGCGGAGTTTATCTCGAGGTGTTTAACGTGTCAACGTGTCAAGGCGGAGCATCAAGTGCCAAAAGGTCCGTTGCAACCACTTGAAATTTTAGAATGGAAGTGAGAACACATCAACATGGATTTCGTTACGGGTCTTCCCAAGGTTTCTCAAGGCATAGATGCAATTTGGGTCAATGTCGATAGATTAACAAAGTCTGCTCATTTCTTGCCTATACGAGAAACTTATTTACTTGAACATCTTGCTCGTATGTACATAAATGAGATTGTAAGACTGCATGGTATACCATCATCCATAGGTTCTGATCGAGACCCAAGATTCACTTCACGATGTGGGGTCAGCTTGCAGAAAGCTATTGGCACTGATTTACGATTCAATTCTGCATATCATCCTCAAACGAACGGGCAATCAGAAAGGACTATTTAAACTCTTGAAGATCTATTGAGACTCTGTGTTCTAGACTTCAAATGAAGTTGGGACAAGTACTTATCATTAGTGGAATTCTCCTACAATAATAGTTATCAAGCAAGTATAGGCATGGCTCCATTCGAGGCATTGTATGGACAAAAATGTCGTTCTCCAGTATGCTGAGACGAGGTGGGTGAAGCAACATTGTTGGGACCAGAGTTGGTACGCATGACTACAAAAAAGATTCAAATGATTCAGCAACGTGTACAAACAGCACAAGATCGACAAAAGAGTTATGCTAATCTTCATCGAACAGACGTGGAGTGTAATGTCGAAGATTATGTATTATTATGTGTTACTCTATGGAAAAGAGTTACTGTGATGCTCCCAAAATAGGTCCACACAACCCATTTTGAGTCGTCAAAAATACACACAACAAAATCTAAAAACAAATTTTCCTATTTACAACTATTACCATGTCGTATATAGTATGACAGTATTCACACCCAAATTATTATAATGTCGTATCAAATAAAGCAACAAATATTTGAAGTCCTCAAAGGAACCCGAGAAGATTTTTGCTCTCATCATTTTAATAGGGTGCATGTGACACCCCCAAATTCTCTACATTTCTTGTAGCAGATTTGGTGCTTACGTAAATATTCTATAAGACAATAACTTCTATAAATCAAAAATTCACAGTATCCAAATCAGTTAAGAGTTCTCGTCAGAATAATTACCATATCTGGATACCCTCACTTGGATGTATAGATTTATGATTTTACAGATATTTCTTGCATATCAATAATTCTTATCTATCTGACATTCAGTAATACAAATGATAAGATTGTTCTTGGAACTGTGGGGCGACCTCAGTACTTACAGAACTCCCAAGATCATTCAATACCTTCATTCAATTGTATAGTTCATATAGATACTGTACTTGACACTATTCACTATTAATAATGCAAAACTATTCAACTAGTAAACTAACAACATAATAATATTCGATTACATAAGGTTCAACCATTATATCAGCATATTACTAATTACAATATAGTTTTACTACAACAAAACCTTTATTATAAAGTTACACTCTACCCATATGTATGATTTCCTGAACTTCCTGGGGTGTGAGATGCAGCTGCAAAGGAAAAGAATAATTCCAAGGATGAGCTCTAAAAGGCTTAGCAAGTTTTAAAGATTTATAGTTTATACTCACACAATATCTGAATTGCAGGGAACATATAGTTCAGAGTATTTTCCACATATATATACTGAGGTTTGATCTTCCAAACCACACATATTACGAGTTTTTGTCAGTCATATAGACTTAGCAACCCAGGTTGATTCGGTCAATGACACTATCCAGGAGTATGCATATCATCCTACCACAACTACCCGGTCAGTATAAAATTGTCGGTCATTAATAACTACCCAGTCAGTGTAAAACTGTCGGTCATTTATAGTATCAGTATATATATTTGTACCAAACAATATTGGTTTCACCACAGTTTATGCTTTGATATCAAATCAAAAATATTTTTTTCAAATAACAGTTCATATGTTTTGGTTATGCTTGAACAATAAGTCATAACCCTTTTTAAATCACAATTATCACGAATAATGTGTATAACAAATTCGTATGCCAATATATAAGACTTACATTTAATATTAAAATTAAACGAAGTTAGAAAAACTTGCCTTTATCAAGATTGGCTACTTAAGTTATTTGAAAGTATACTCGCAACCTATATATGTTATAACAGTCATTAGAAATGATAACAACTAATTTCTAATTAAATTATTAGTGTCTGGGTTGATTTTGGAGTCTGTTCGGTATTTTATAGCTTCATTGAATAGCTATCGAATTAGTTTTTTTTAATAAGCTTTATTTAAAAGTTTCATTACCTTATTAGATATTTTAGTTATTATTTTTAATAATTTTTGAATGCTCAAAATAAATTTTAAATGATTTAATATCATTTAAAATAATTTTTAAATTATTAATATTATCTTTAAATATTTAATAACCATTTAAAATGATTTTTAAATCATCAATATTATTTTCAAATAATTTATTTTTATTAATAATGATTTTTAAATTTTTAATATCATTTTTAAATAATTTATTATTATTTAAAAATGATTTTTAAACCGTTAATATTATTTTTAAATAATTTGTTTTTAAATACCTTTATTATCATTATTATTTAAATAAATTAAATATTAATAAAATTTTATGTCAAAATGTCAAAAATTATTTATTATAATTAAAAATTATTTTTTAGAATTTTTTACTAATTATTTAGTATTTATTTCTATTTATTGTAATTATTTTAATTAATTTTAATTTTTCCATCCGTCGCTATAGGTGTTCTTGGCTGCGCCAAGAACACGCCGGTCAACGCACAGGGGCTACGTTTGACTGGATTTTGCTGGCAATCCGTTTGATTTCTGGGCTGTTAGGTTTGATCAAATTATAGTGTTAGTGTAGGACTACTCATCTATGGTCATTGCACTACCTAACAACATCTATACAAGATTATATGGCTGGTCAAACCACCCCACCAACGTTGTTCTTCATTTCCGGGTTACCCAGAAATGAAGAGTCAACGCCAGTCAAATACCTTTCTAGCCTTATATCGAGCAGGCTGTTCATGATTTAGATGTTTTAGTGGTTGATTATTGTAGAGTAACTGTTAGGTTACAACAAGGTAGCACTAGCAGAGTCTGGGTATCACCAACCGTCAAGATCTACGCTCCTAAAAAACCTGTCAAACACTGCTTAAGCATTTCTGGGTTACCCAGAAAGCCAAACTGAACGGTCAACGCATTTTGACTGTCTATACTTTCCGATCAGTGTTTTTCTAAGGCTCGAAAGTGCTATGGTTGTGTAGTCCTCATGTCAAGGCATAATCTAACTAACAACTAACACCCAAACAACCTGGCAGGCGAGAGATCAAGATGGTCAAACGTGACTATCAGGCGTGTTCATACGTTTTCTGGGTTACCCAGAAAACGTGCGGTCAATGCCGGTCAACGGGTTTTGATCGTTGATATCTTCCAACCTACTTATCTAATGTCCATTATACCACTTCCAGTCCATTAACAACACTGCAAGCTATCACTACAAACTTTAAACACACCTAAACAACAAAAACGTAGCGATCTACTAGGGCTGACATTAACTGTCAGACCCTACTTTTCAATTTCGACAGTTTTGCTTAAATCTCTATTTTGATGCTTTTAAGTGTTATAGATCCATGTTTTAGCAACCCAGATCACTAAATAACTTACTAATTAACATTCTTAGATAATAACAGCAACAATATAATTTTCAGAATTAAGATTCAAGCTAGGGTTAGGTTTTTACCCCTTTTTGAGCACTTTTTGGTTCTTCTCTCTCTGATTCTGTTTCTGGATTGCTGAGTGTTGTTTGTGAGTCAGTTGGCTACGTATATTAAGTAGAAATTTTGTGGCCTTGTGTTCTTATAACCTAGCCTTATATGAAAACTCCAAGTGGGGTAAAAATTTAAGTTTCCTACTCTTTCGACAAGTAAGCCTATGTTATTAATTGAGTAGGTTGTGTTGTCAAGCAATTGTGGTAAGCTTAGCATGGGGAAAATCTTTTACTTTCCAAGTATAAGATTTGTGCTTATCTCATTTAAAAACAAAATAAATAAGGGCATTTTGGTCATTTTACATGTACTAAGGGTATTTTGATAATTTTCTACTTAAATCCAAGGGTAATTTAGTCATTTCATATTCTCTTTAGAAAATTAAAAAAAAAAGATTGAACAATTAGGGTTGGTTAATTTAGATTTAGGGTTTATAATTGCAATTAGGATTTTATAATTAGGGTTAGGGTTTCCTAATCCTTAATTAGGGTTTTTCTAGAAATCTTTTGTAATTAAATCTTTAATACCACATATTAAATTAATATATGTAAATATTAATAATCCTATATAATATTATCAATGTATTATGTTATAATTCTCATTTATTATAATAATTAGGGTTAGCGTTCCTTATTTAGATAAAATCTTAAATTAGGGTTTGCTTATAAAACCTTTCATATCTGTTTACATAGTTATATCTTATGTGTTGATATATAATTATATATACTAATAATAAAATTAAATACACATCACACATGATATAAGACATTAATATTTATTTTTTATATTAATATTCCTGTTCAAAGTTTGGAATATTACAATCACCCCCCCCCCCCCTCTTATAAGAATTTCTTCCCGAAATTGAAATTACACCCTATGAAAATAACTGCGGAAAATCTTCTCGCATTTTATCTTCCGGCTCCCATGTAGCTTCTTCAATATCATGATTCTTCCAGATTACCTTAACCGATGATATAACCTTATTTCTCAACACCTGTTCTTTTCGATCCACTATCTGTACCGGAACTTCTACATACGATAAATCTTTCTCTATCTAAACAGGTTCATAGTTTATCACGTGCTTATAATCAAGTTTATACAAATGTAGCACATACATATGAAACACATTATGGATGTGTCCTAATTCTGGGGGTAAGGCTACCTCGTAGGCTACTTCACCTATTCTCCTTAATACTTGAAATGGGCCAATGAATCTCAGGCTCAGCTTTCCCTTTTTACCAAAACGAATCTTGCCTTTCTAAGGAGATACTTTCAGAAAGACATGACTCCCAACACTAAACTCGCGTAGCTATCTGTGTTGATCTGCATATTTCTTCTATCGGTATTGTCGTATAATTCAAATCTTCTCAGTGGTTTTTTGAACTAACTCAGGTCCAAGAATTTTCCTTTCCCCAACCTCATCCCAGCATAAAGCTGTTCTACACTTCCTACCATACAAGGCTTCATATGGTGGCATTCCAATACTGGCATGATAACTGCTGTTATACGCGAATTTTACCAAAGGCAACTGATCCTCCCAACTCCCTTTAAAATTTATAATGCAGGTTCTCAACATATCCTCCAACGTCTGAATGGTTCTCTCACTTTATCCATCGATTTACGGGTGGTATGCTATACTCAACTTCAACTTGGTTCCCAAGTGCGTCTGAAGACTCCTCCAAAAGTTCGAAGTGAACCATGGATCTCTATTTGACACTATGGATACAGGAACTCCATGTCTAGAAATAATCTCTTTTATATATAACTTTGCCAACTGATCGAGATTATAAGTAACCTTGAAAGGTAGAAAATGGGCTGACTTGGTGAGACGATCAACTATTATCCAAATAGCATTGTGGCCTTTCTGAGTGACAGGAAGTCCTACCACAAAGTCCATAGTGATGTGTTCCCACTTCCATTCAAGAATCGGTAGAGGTTATAGTAATCCACTAGGTCTTTCATGCTCAACTTTAACTCTCTGGCATGTGAGACACTTTCTTACCCATTCTGCTATCTCTCTTTTCATGTTCGACCACCAAAAATGCTGATTCAAGTTTTTATACATTTTAGTACTTCCCGAGTGTACAACAAACTTAGAACTATGGGCTTCCGTTAAGATTTTATCTTTCAATACCTGTACCTATGGAACACAAACTCTATCCTCATACCTCAGTACTCCCTCTTTATCCAGTCGAAACTTAATGTTCTTCTCCTGAGTTATCTCTTCTTTACACTTCTGACATACTTCATCTTTCTCTTGCATCTCTTTGATTTTATCCATTAAAGCTAAGGCTGTCTCTATCACAAATAGCTTCTAGTTAGAGTTAGTTGAAGCCCTTACTTTAATCTCGAGTTTTTTGAACTCTTTTATCAGTACCTCATTGTTTGTGATGATATTCAACCTCTCCTGATTCTTTCATTTCAATGCATCGGCAACTACGTTGGCTTTACCAGGATAATATAGGATCTCACAATCAAAGTCCTTTATTAACTCCAACCACCTCCTCTGCCTCATATTCAATTCCTTCTTGGTAAAAATATACTTCAGACTATTGTGATCTGTGTATATTTCACACTTTCCCCGATACAAATAATGTCGCCATATCTTTAAAGCAAAAACTACTGCGGCTAACTCCAGATCATGAGTAGGATATCTTTTTTCATAATCTTTAAGTTGCCGCGAAGCATAAGCGATCACCTTCCCATATTGGATTAACACATCCTAAACCCCTGTGTGAAGCGTCACTATAAACCACAAGACCACCAATATCATCTGGTAAGGATAATATTGGTGCCCTACTCAACAATTTCTTCAATTCTTGAAAACTCTCTTCACACTTGTCTGTCCAGATATACTTCACAGTCTTTCGAGTTAAATTGGTTAGCGGGGTTGCTACTTTGGAAAAATCTTTTATAAAACGACGATAGTACCCTGCCAAACCAAGAAAACTACAAACTTCTGTTGGTGTTGTTGGTTGATCCCAATTCATAATTGTTTCTATCTTCGCCGGATCCACTGCCACCCCATTTTTATTAATTACGTGACCTAGGAACTGGACTTCCTCTAACTAGAACTCACACTTGGAAAATTTTGCATAGAGTTGTTCCTTTCTTAATATCTCTAATACCTCTCTCAAATGTTCCGCATGTTCCTCCCATGTCTTAGAGTATATTAAGATATCATCAATAAACACCACCACGAACTTATCCAAGCATGACTTAAACACTCGATTCATTAAATCCGTAAAAGCTGTTGGTGTGTTTTTTAACCCAAAGGACATCATAAGGAACTCATAATGTCCGTATTGGGTCCTACAAGTGGTCTTTGGTACATCTTCTTTTCTTACCTTCAATTGATGATAACCCGATCGTAAGTCAATTTTTAAAAAATGCTCAACTCCTTTTAACTGATCAAACAAATCATCAATCCTTAGTAAAGGGTACTTATTCTTGATGGTCAACTTATTCAACTCACGATAATCTATACACAATCTTAACGTCCCATCCTTCTTCTTTACAAACAATACAGGTGCTCCCCATGGTGAAACACTAGGTTGCATGTACTTCTTGTCTAAGAGTTATTGCAACTGAACATGCAACTCCTTAAACTCTACCGGTGCCATCCTGTAAGGTGCCTTTGAAACTGGTGTTGTACAAGGTGCAAGGTCAATCACAAACTCAATCTCTCTGTCAGGTGGAAGACCAGGTAGATAACTTGTAAACACGTTCAAAAACTCATTTACTATAGGTATTTGATCTAACTTTCCCCTTTCTTTCCTCGCATCCATAACATAGGCTAAATACCTGGTACCACCCTTTCAAAGAAATCTCTTAGCCTGCACAACTGTTAAACATCAGACTTGCTTTGGTGAACAACTTCCCTTAAACACTACCTTTGTGTTCAAAGATGTCCTTAAACTTACTTGTTTCTGCTTGCAATCAATTACTGCCTTATGCCTACACAACCAATCCATCCCCAAAATTACATCAAACTCCCCTAGTTATATAGGAATAAGGTTTACGGGTAACTTATGTTCCTGATTTTCTACACTATAATTTTAATATACTATATGAACAGGGATTATTTCTTTGTTGGAAATTTCTACGTTGAAAGGTACATCTAGATCTTCACATGGCATTTTTAATCCCTTAACAAAATCAACAGATGCAAACGAACAATAAGCACCAGAATCGAATAACACATAAGCATTTATAGCATCAACTGGTATGATACCTGTCACCATATCTTGTGCCGCCACCGCATCCCTCACTGTCATATTAAAAGCTCTTGCATTCGTACGATTCTGAGCAACTCCTGCAGCCGCTGCTCCTGGGTTATTATTGAAATTCTAACCTCCTCCCACATTCACCTTCTTGGATTTTGGACAAAACTTAGACACATGCCCCTCTGTCCCACAGTTGAAACATTTGACATTCTTGCTCTTCTCCTTCTTTTTGGGACACCAGTTGGAATAATGCCCATCTTCTCCACAGGTATAACACGTCGTCCCTCTAAAATAGCATGCCCTCTTTGTGATTCTTTCCACATATCTGACAGCATTCAATTCTTTGATTGTTGTTGTTGTTCACTCCTTTGTTGGCATTGTTGCTAGGGTTATACCCTCCTTTTCTAGGGTTGTTTGGAAAAGATACCTCCCACCTTCTCTTATTGTTGTTGCTGTTGTTGTTGTTGTTGTTGTTGTTGTTGTTGTGTTAGTTCCCAAAGGCATGTTAGTTATCTAGAAGGGGGGTTGAATAGATATTTTAAAAATTCTTATTTTAAAATACTTTGTCAGTATTGAATATACTGACAGCAGCGGAATATATGTTTTGTTCCCCCTTAAGATATTGCAGTTATGGTTTGATAAGCAGTTATAACAGATATATCAGTTATAGCAGTTAATGTGAGATAATGAGACACAAAGGTTTTAAGTGGTTCAGAGCACACAAGACTCTTAGTCCACTCTTCTACTCCACAAGTAGGAAATCCACTAAGGATGTCTCTTACAACTGAATCACTTAGATTCCTTCAAGGCCAGCAGCCTTGGAACTTCTCTTAGTTCACTTAGAACTCTTCAGGACCTGCAGCCATGGTACTATTCTCTTAGTTCAATTAGAACTCTTCAAGGCCAACAGCCTTGGTACTCTTCTTAGTTCATAAATACAATGCTTCTATTTGAATTAGAAGCACTGATACTGTTTGTATCCTTAGTCTTTTCCACACTTGATTCTGGGGTAGACTCCCCATAACCTAAACCTGTCTTGTCAGAAGCACTTCTCTGATTTGAGATCAGGGAGTCCATGGATGAGGAAGACCTATTCCACATAGAGATAGTCTTTTCTAGCTCCTCAATTTTAGAGGTTAGTTTTGACTCTCTTTGTGTGCTCAGTTTATTTGTCTGTCTTAAGATTTTATTCTCAGCTTCAAACTAAGAGAGAGAGGCAGAACTAAGTAGAGCTATTTCCAGTTCTTTCTGAACTTTCTCTTTCTCTCTTTGAAGGTCAGAACAATCTTTGGACATAATTCTGAACCTCCTCATATATTGATATAGATCAGATGTTATGTCATGAATAGCAGTTCTTAAGTAATCCATATCTATATCGGGAGTGTTGAAATCAAATACCTCATCTATATTTACCTCAGAATGGTCAGTGTATTTCTTGTTGTTTGCATCCTTGGCCGTCAAACATAGATTTTCTTTTTGAGGCTCTTCATCATCTCCAGACTCAGCATTGGTGTCATTTTTTGAGTCACTCCACCAACTTCCAGCTACAAGACCTTTGTCTTTCTTCTGATGCTTCTTGTAGCCTCTGGACTCCTTCTTTGGATTTTTTTCTCCTTTTGGGTTCTTCTTTGATGGGTTTATTGCAGTTTGCAATGAAGTGGTCAGACTTCTTGTAGTTTTAGCATAGTTCATTGATCTGCTCCTGACTGCTGATGTTTCTGAATTTCTTAGGTCTGCCGCTTCTTCCTTTGCGCATGAACCTTCTGAGTTTTTTGGCCAGCATTGCAACTTTATCAGCATCAACATCATCATCATCATTAGATGAGGATTCATCTTCATCATAAGCATTGGAGATGTCTTCTGCTGCCTTGAGAGCAACTCCTTTGTACTTCTTTCTTCCTTCAGATGGAATCTGTACTCGTTGAGTCAACTCTAGTTCATATGTAAAAAGGTTGCAATAGAGTTGTTGAACAGTTATTTCATGCAAATTTTTTGACTCTCGGATTTCAGTGGTTTTGGCATCCCACTTGCTTGCCAAGGACCTCATGAACTTGATGATAAGATCTTTGTTTGGATAGACCTTTCCATAAGCTCTAAGAGAGTTGAGCAGCAATGTGAACCTTTCATATGTAGAAGTGAAATTTTCTCCAGTAACATGGGCAAACATCTCATACTGTTGAGTCAGTAGAGATTGCTTGTTTTCTCTGACTTCTACAGTTCCTTCATGCATGATGAACAATGCTTCCCATACTTCTTTTGCAGTTGACCACGTTCCCAAATAGATTGTCTTCTAAGGACTAGAACAAGATGTTTTTGGCCTTCTTGTCAAGCTGAACATCTTTCTTCTAATTTGCAGTCCATTCAGATTTAACTTTATTCACAACTCTGTTTGGTTCTTCTAGAGTTGGTGCAAGCCTTGTTAGAACATAGGGCCCATTCAGAACAGTTTTAAATAGATCATCATCTATTGAATCAATGTAAGCCTGCATCCGACCTTTCCAGTTGGCAAATTTGTCTTTGTTGCACATAGGTGGCTTGCTCCCTCCACCTGTCTTGGTCTCGCTTATCAGTTGTGCCATTGGATCTACTCAAGCTTGTATGCTTACTTGAGAGAACCTGCTCTGATACCAATTGTTAGTTCCCAAAGGCACATTAGTTATCTAGAAGAGGGGCTGAATAGATATTTTAAAAATTATTAGTTTAAAATACTTTGTCAGTATTGAATATACTGACAGCAATGGAATATATATTTTGTTCCCCCTTAAGATATTGCAGATATGGTTTGATAAGCAGTTATAACAGATATAGCAGTTATAGAAGTTAATGTGAGACAATGAGACATAAAGGTTTTAAGTTGTTCAGAGCACACAAGGCTCCTAGTCCACTCTTCTACTCCACAAGTAGGAAATCCATTAAGGATGTCTTTTACAACTGAATCACTTAGATTCCTTCAAGGCCAGCAGCCTTGGAACTTCTCTTAGTTCACTTAGAACTCGTCAAGACCAGCAGCCTTAGTACTCTTCTCTTAGTTCATTTAGAACTCTTCAAGGCCAGCAGCCTTGGTACTCTTCTCAATTCACTTAGAACTATTCAAGTCCGTCTAACTTGGAACACCTTGGATTGAGAGTTATATTCGGGTGTGTGCTACTCAGTTGCAATTAAGCATCAGTTCTAAAGAACTGAGTAGCGAAGCAAGCTTTTCTCTTTCAGGATCGTAGAGTTGATCATTGAGTATTTTTGAGCTTTTCTCAATGTATTCTTTCTTTTGTTGTCTTGATTGCTTAGTCTGAATCCTTGTCTGATTTACTTATAAAAGAGTCATTCAAAATGTTTCCGTTTGAATGCTCCCGTTGCAGCATTAAATGCTTCATACGTTTCTGTGCAGTTAATGTTGACATCCTGCTTTCCTGCTGCACTGCCGACTGACCCACTGACACAGTAGACTGCATTCTCATCTAACACCTAAAAAGATGCTTTCAGCAGGTGGTTTAGTCCTTTCCTTAGCTTCTTCAATACGCTTCTTCGATTTGAACTAAGGATGAATATAGAATCATTGGGACCACCAAATTGTCAACGGCTATAAGCCTTTCTTCATTTGTTTCTCTTCCTCCCTTCATCAGAACAACGATTTTTGATGCTGACTGGAGGAACACTATAATTATGGTTATTGTACTATAATCATTGTGTGTTGGCTTGCATAGGCTTGAGTCAGACTTAATCGTAGAAAACACTACGATTTCTCTTAAGCACTTTGGCAGACTACGATTCCTTCTTGCTTGTCTTGCAGACTCCACATTTTCGAGAAGCACACTGCGTTTCTTGACTTAGCTCGGCAGGCGCTCGGATCTTTTCCATGATTCGCAGTGTGGCTTCCAAGGGCAGACTACGATTCTGATACTTTAACTTAAGCTCCACGAATCTTGCCTTGGCCTCTGCATACTTGGTTCTATAGGCAGACTATGATTCTAGACATCTTCATTGAAACTCCATGATTCTGCCTTGTCTTATATATGCTGCCTTTGACAGACTACGATTCTGTCAAGGCTTTATCTTTTACAACTCAAATAGATCAACCTAACAATTTTGATCTTTTCTTCTATACATTTATTTACATAAATAATAAACATTAAAGCTCAGATCAACCTAACATTTTGATCTATTATCTAAGTCCTTGTACATATGATCTTTGAAGGACTTTACACTTAAGCATTTATATTTACTTTCAATATCAAATATGAATATGCAATTCCCAACATGTTGTTATAACTCCCACTTGCGTTTCCCTTTCCTGTAATAACCCTCTACTCCTTATTGAACTGCAATAAAGCATCTCCTTCCTTCTCTGTTATAATGGCCTTTTCTAAGAACTCCGCAAAAGTCTTCACCTGAAACGCCGATATTCTGCTCCTAATTTGGGGTTTCAGCCCCCTACAAACCTCCTTGTCTTTCTTGCCTCGGTATCTACTTAATATGATGCGAACCTAGCCAACTCGTTGAATTTGGCTACGTATTATGACACCGTCATCTCCCCTTGTTTTAATTCCAAGAATTAAACATCCATATGATCCTGCATCAAAGTTAGAAAGTAATTGTCAAAGAAAAATTCCTTGAACTTGTTCTAATTAGTAGCACCTTCTCCAGCTCTCCCCTTGTTTGCTTCCCACCAGTGGTTAGCTTCATCCTTTAAAAAGAAAGTGGCAAAATCTACCTTTTGCTCGTCATTCACCTTAGTTACTTTAAACATCTTCTCCATCTCGGTAATCCAAGTCTGAGCCTTTATTGGCTCATCCGTCCCCCTGAATTTTGGTGGTCCCACTAATTTAAAATCTTTAAACTGGGCTGTAGTTGGGTTATTGGGTGCAGCTGGTAATGCGTTGGCTTGCCTTCCTTGCAAAGCTCCCACCAGAATATTTACCATGGTTTGGGTGTGGTTTTCCTCTACCTGTTCTTGCTCAAGTTCTCCATGAGTTCTTCTTCTGTGTGCCATTTATCTAAATATAACAAATAACTAAGTATGAATACCTGTTCAATAATTAAATAACTCAGTTTGATAAACAAAAATTTGTATTTCACATTGCAAGTCTATATATACATATCTAGTGGCTCATCCGTCCCACTAATTTTGGTGATCTTTATTAACTCCAACCACCTATTCTGCCTCATATTCAATCCTTCTTGGTAAAAATATACTTCAGACTTTTGTGATCTGTGTATATTTCACATTTTCCCCCATACAAATAATGTCGCCATATCTTTAAAGCAAAAACTATTGCGTCTAACTCCAGATCATGAGTAGGGTATCTTTTCTCATAATCTTTAAGTTGTCACGAATCATAAGCGATCACCTTCCTATGTTGCATTAACACACATCCTAAACCCCTGTGTGAAGCGTCACTATAAACCACAAGACCACCAATATCATCTGGTAACGATAATACTGGTGCCCTACTCAATAATTTCTTCAATTCTTGAAAACTCTCTTCACACTTGTCTGTCCAGATGTACTTCATAGTCTTTTGAGTTAAATTGGTTAGCGGGGTTGCTATTTTGGAAAAATCTTTTATAAAACGATGATAGTACCCTGCCAAACCAAGAAAACTGCGAACTTTTGTTTGTGTTTTTGGTTGATCCCAATTCATAATTGTTTCTATCTTCGCCGGATCCACTGTCACCCCATTCTTATCAATTACGTGACGTAGGAACTGGACTTCTTCTAACCAGAACTCACACTTGGAAAATTTTGCGTAGAGTTGTTCCTTTCTTAATATCTCTAATACCTCTATCAAGTGTTCCGCATGTTCCTCCCGTGTCTTAGAGTATATTAAGATATCATCAATAAACACCACCACGAACTTATCCAAGCTTGACTTAAACACTCGATTCATTAAATCTATAA
Source organism: Panax stipuleanatus (assembly GCA_020205555.1). NCBI lineage: Eukaryota > Viridiplantae > Streptophyta > Magnoliopsida > Apiales > Araliaceae > Panax > Panax stipuleanatus. Next base: position 84,772,921 of record CM035123.1, read on the forward strand.
AAGCTGCTGCTGCGTTTGTCAACCCAAAGGACATCACAAGGAACTCATAATGTCCGTATCGGGTCCTAAATAAAAGAGATCTTTGGTACATCTTCTTTTCTTACCTTCAGTTGATGATAACCCGATCGTAAGTCAATTTTTAAAAAATACTTAGCTCCTTTTAACTGATCAAACAAATCATCAATCCTTGGTACAGGGTACTTATTCTTGATGGTCAACTTATTCAACTCCTAATAATCTATACACAATCTTAACGTCCCATCCTTCTTCTTTACAAACAATATAGGTGCTCCCCATGGTAAAACACTAGGTTATATGTACTTCTTGTCTAAGAGTTCTTTCAACTGAACATGCAACTCCTTCAACTCTACCGGTGCCATCCTGTAAGGTGCCTTTGGAACTGGTGTTGTACCAGGTGCAAGGTTAATCACAAACTTAATCTCTCTGTCAGGTGGAAGACCAGGTAGATCATTTGAAAACATGTTCGAAAACTCATTTACTATAGGTATTTGATCTAACTTTCCCCCTTCTTTTCTTGTATCCATAACATAGGCTAAATACCCGGTACCACCCTTTCGAAGAAATCTCTTAGCCTGCATAACTGTTAAACATCAGACTTGCTTTGGTGAACAACTTCCCTTAAACACTACCTTTGTGTTCAAAGATGTCCTTAAACTTACTTATTTCTGCTTGCAATCAATTACTGCCTTATGCCTACCCAATCAATCCATCCTTAAAATTACATCAAACTCCCCTAGTTATATAGGAATATGGTTTACGGGTAACTTATGTCCCTGAATTTCTACACTATAATTTTTATGTACTTTATGAATAGGGATTATTTCTTTGTTAGCAATTTCTACGTGGAAAGGTACATCTAGATCTTCACATGGTATTTTTAATCCCTTAACAAAATCAACAGATACAAACAAACAAGAAGCACCAGAATCGAATAACACATAAGCATTTACAGCATTAATTGGTATGATACATGTCACCACATCTTGTGCCGCCACTGCATCCCTCATTGTCATGTTAAAAGTTCTTGCATTCGGACGATTCTGAGCAACTCCTGCAGCCGCTGCTCCTGGGTTATTGTTGAAATTCTTACCTCCTCCCACATTCACCTTCTTAGGTTTTGGACAAAACTTAGACACATGCCACTCTATCCCACAGTTGAAACATTTAACATTCTTGCTCTTCTCCTTCTTTTTGGGACACCAATTGGAATAATGCCCATCTTCTCTGCAGGTATAGCACGTTGTCCCTCTGAATTAGCATGCTCCTTTGTGATTCTTTCCACATATCTGACAGCGTTCAATTCTTTTATTGTTGTTGTTATTCCCTCCTTTGTTGGCATTGTTTCTTGGGTTACCCTCCTTTTCCAGGGTTGTTTGGAAAAGCTACCTCCCACCTTCTCTTATTATTGTTGCTGTTGTTGTTGTTTTTATAACTCCCACTTGCGGTTCCCTTTCCTGTAATAACATTCTTCACCTTATTGAACTACAATAAAGCCTCTCCTTCCTTGTCTGCTATAATGGCCTTTTCTAAGATCTCCGCAAAAGTCTTCACCTAAAATGTTGATATTTTGCTCCTAATTTAGGGTTTCAGCCCCCCTTCAAACCTCCTTTTCTTTCTTGCCTTGGTATCTACCTAATGTGATGCGAACCTAGCCAACTCGTTGAATTTGGCTACGTATTGTGACACCGTCATCTCCCCTTGTTTTAATTCCAAGAATTGAACCTCTATATGATCTTGCATCGAAGTTAGAAAGTAATTGGCAAAGAAAAACTCCTTGAACTTGTCCCAATTAGTAGCACCTTCTCCAGCTCTCCCCTTGTTTACTTCCCACCAGTGGTTAGCTTCCTCCTTTAAAAAGAAAGTGGCAAAATCTACCTTTTGCTCGTCATTCACCTTGGTTACTTTAAACATCTTCTCCATCTCGGTAATCCAAGTCTGAGCCTTTATTGGCTCATCCGTCCCCCTGAATTTTGGTGGTCCCACTAATTTAAAATCTTTAAACTGGGTTGTACTTGGGTTATTGGGTGCAGCTGGTAATGCGTTGGCTTGCCTTCCTTGCAAAGCTCCCACAAGAATATTTACCATGGTTTGGGTGGGGTTTTCCACTGCCTGTTCTTGCTCAAGTTCTCCATGAGTTCTTCTTCTGTGTGCCATTTATCTAAATATAGCAAATAACTAAATATGAATACCAGTTCAATAATTAAATAACTCAGTTTGATAAATAAAAATTTGTATTTCACATTACAAGTCTATATATACATATCTAGTGACTCATTCTAGATCACTAGTTTACACACGACAAAAAAGAAACTACATAGCATAGCCGACTAGCGATTTATCCCTATCACTAGCTATATTATGAAATTCCCTTAATCTACAGTTCTTTCTTCTTTGTTGCTATCCTTTTCTTCAGTTTTTTCCACCATCTTCTCCAGCTTTTGTAACCTTTCCTCTAGGTACTCGACCTCTTGAGCCACACTAGGTCCTGCTGTAAGCCCAATTCCTCCAAGCCCGACGAGGAGGTATCATCAGCAATGGTACAGCGTCTATGACTTGTTCAACCACGATTATCTGACGTTCTTCCGACATCCTACAATCAGATTTATAAAATCGATTAGTATCTAAAAATCATAACTTAATACTTTATTTGTATTCTTATTAATTTTCACTGACAACTTTCCCCCCTCGTAATAACTTTATTTGAGCTTATCTCCTTTATCGTCTAAATACTTCCGAGGTTATAACCTAAGGGTTTTCTCCTAAGGTTTCTAACCTAAAGGTTTGATACCAAATTGTGACGCCCCCAAATTCTCTACATTTTTTGTAAAAGATTTGGTGCTCACGTAAATATTCTAAAAGACAATAACTTCTATAAATTCAAAATTCACATTATCCAAATCAGTTAAGAGTTCTCGTCAGAACAATTACCATATCTGGATACCCTCACTTGGATGTATATATTTATGATCATACAGATATTTCTTACATATCAATAATTCCTATCTATCTGACATTCACAGTACAAATGATAAGATTGTTCTTGGAACTAAGGGGCGACCTCAGTGCTTAAAGAACTCCCAAGATCATTCACTACCATCATTCAGATGTATAGTTCATATAGATACTGTACTTGATACTATTCACTATTAATAATGCAAAACTATTCAACTAGTAAACTAACAACATAATAATATTCGATTACATAAAGTTCAACGATTACATCAGCATATTACTAATTACAATGTAGTTTTACTACAACAAAACCTTTATTATAAAGTTACTCTCTACCCATATGTATGATTTCCTGAACTTCTTGGGGTGTGAGATGCAGCTGCAAAGGAAAAGAATAATTGCAAGGATGAGCTCTAAAATGCTCTTTAAGTTTTAAAGATTTACAGTTTATACACAATATCTGAATTACAGGAACATATAGTTCAGAGTATTTTCCACATATATATACTGAGGTTTGATCTGCCAAACCCCACATATTACGAGTTTCTGTCAGTCATATACATTTAGCAACCTGGGTTGATTCGGTCAACAACACCATCTAGGAGTATGCATATCATCCTACCACAACTACCAGGTCAGTATAAAACTGTCGGTCATTAATAACTACCCGGTCAATATAAAACTGTCGATCATTGATAGAATTAGTATATATATTTGTACCAAACAATATTGGTTTCACCACAGTCTATGCTTTGATATCAAATCAAAAACATTTTTCACAAATAACAGTTCATATGTCTTGGTTATGCTTGAACAATAAGTCATAACGCTTTTTAAATAACAATTATCACGAATAATGTGTATAACAAATTCGTATCCCAATATATAAGACTTACATTTAATATTGAAATTAAACGAAATTAAAAAAACTTGTCTTTATCAAGATCGGCTACTTAAGTTATTTGAAAGTATACTCGCAACCTATGTATGTTATAACAGTCATTAGGAATGATAACAATTAATTTCTAATTATACTATTACTGTCTGGGTTGATTTTGGAGTCCGTTTGGTATTTTATAGCTTCATTGAATAGCTATCGAATTAATTTTTTTTAATAAACTTTATTTAAAAATTTATGTACCTTATTAGATATTTTAGTTATTATTTATAATAATTTTCAAATGCTCAAAATAATTTTTAAAAAATTTAATATCATTAAAATGATTTTTAAATTATTAATATTATCTTTAAATATTTAATAATCATTTAAAATGATTTTTAAATCATCAATATTATTTTTAAATAATTTATTTTTATTAATAATGATTTTTAAAATTAATATTATTTTTAAATAATTTATTATTATTTAACATGATTTTTAAACCATTAATATTATTTTTAAATAATTTTTTTTAAATACCTTTATTATCATTAATATTTAAATAAATTAAATATTAATAAAATCTTATGTGAAAATGTTAAAAATTATTTATTATAATTAAAAATGATTTTTCAGAATTTTTTATTACTTATTTATTATTTATTTCTATTTATTTTTTATTTATTATAATTAATTTAATTAATTTTAATTTTTTTATCCGTCGCTATAGGTGTTCTTGGCTGGGCCAAGAACACGCCGATCAACGCGCAGGGGCTACGTTTGACCTAATTTTGCTGGCAATCCGTTTGGTTTTTGGGCTGTTAGGTTTGATCAGATTGTAGTATTAATATAGGACGACTCATCTATGGTCATTGCACTACCTAACAACATCTATACAAGATTATATGGCTGGTCAAACCACCCCACCAACGCTATTCTTCATTTTTGAGTTAACTAGAAATGAAGAGTCAACGCCGGTCAATGACCTTTCTGGCCTTATATCGAGCAGGCTGTTCAAGATTTAGGTGTTTTAGTGGTTGATTATTGTAGAGTAATTGTTAGGTTACAACAAGGTAGCACTAACAGAGTCTGGGTATCACCAACCGTCAAGATCTACGCTCCTAAAAAACCTGTCAGACACTACTTAAGCATTTCTGGGTTACCCATATAGCCAAACTGAACGGTCAACGCATTTTGACCGTCTATACTTTTCGATCAGCGTTTTTCTAAGGCTCGAAAGTGCTATAGTTGTGTAGTCCTCATGTCAAGGTATAATCTAACTAACAACTAACACCCAAACAACCTGGCAGGAGAGAGATCAAGGCAGTCAAACATGACTGTCAGGCGTGTTCATACGTTTTTTGGGTTATCAAAAAAACGTGTGGTCAATGCCGGTCAATGGGTTTTGATCGTTGATATATACCAACCTACTTATCTGATGTCCGTTATACCACTTCCAGTCCATTAACAACACTGCAAGCTATCACTACAAACTTTAAACACACCTAAACAACAAACAAGTAGCGATCTACAAGGGCTGACATTCACTGTCAGACCCTATTTTACAATTTCGGCAGTTTTACCTAAATCTCTATTTTGATGCTTTTAAGTGTTATAGATCCATGTTTTAGCAACCCAGATCACTAAATAACTTACTAATTAACATTCTTAAACAATAACAACAACAATATAATTTTCAGAATTAAGATTCAAGCTAGGGTTAGGTTTTTTCCCCTATTTGAGCACTTTTTGGTTCTTCTCTTTCTGATTCTGTTTCTAGATTTCTGAGTGTTGTTTGTGAGTTCAGTTGGCTATGTATGTTAAGTAAAAATTTTGTGGCCTTGTGTTCTTATAACCTAGCCTTATATGAAAACTCCAAGTGGGATAAAAAATCTAAGTGTCCTACTCTTTTGACAAGTAAGCCTATGTTATTAATTGAGTAGGTTGTGTTGTCAAGCAATTGTGGTAAGCTTAGCATGGGGCAAATGTTTTACTTGCCAAGTAAAAGATTTGTGCTTATCTCATTTAAAAATAAAATAAATAAGGACATTTTAGTCATTTTACATGTACTAAGGATATTTTGGTAATTTCCTACTTAAATTTAAGGGTAATTTAGTCATTTTATATTCCCTTTAGAAAATTAAAAACAAGATTGAACAATTAGGGTTGGTTAATTTATAGTTAGGGTTTATAATTGTAATTAGGGTTTTATAATTAAGGTTATGGTTTCCTAATCCTTAATTAGGGTTTTTCTAAAAATCTTTTGTAATTAAATCTTTAATACCTCATATTAAATTAATATATGTAAATATTCATAATCCTATATAACATTATTAATGTATTATGTTATAATTCCCATTTATTATAACAATTAGGGTTAGGGTTTCTTATTTAGATAAAATCTTAAATTAGGGTTTGCTTATAAAACCTTTCATATATATTTACATAGTTATATCTTATGTGTTGATATATAATTATATATACTACTAATAAAATTAAATACACATCACACAAGATATAAGACATATTAATATTTACCTTTTATATTAATATTCATGTTCAAAGTTTGGAATATTACAGTGCATTTTTTACATTTCCAAATTCGGGTTTATATTACCCTATTTGATTAACCAAAATTAACTGTTAAATGACGTATAAAATACGACACACACATTTTAAGTTCTCAGTACAGTTATTATGCCACACTGTTCTATATCTTGATGAGGATCGCGACTAATTCGAAACACCACTTTATACCCATGTTCTTTCTGCTAGTTTCAGCTACACTTTTATTTCCTGGAAGTAATTGTGAAGCAAAAGGGGTGAGCACAAATAGCCTAGTAAAGATTATCATGACTAAGATAATTCAATTATCAATAGCATTCATCAATAATAAATCAGATATTTAAAACATATGATAGATGATAAAAGTTTTCAACCATAATTGCAACGAAATCAACAATTCATTAGAAGAGTCAAGTATAATATAATGTCCACTATCTTCTCCAAGTTAAAATTCCATCATCAATATTTTATTCATGTAACACCAATCAATAGTTCTTCATTGTACCCAAGTCAAAGAGAACTTTCATTACCTGTCTTTACCTAAAACACCAAATATTATGGTTATACCAATTCATAGTTCATGTTCATAATCATGCTAATAAATTAATCTTTGCACTCTGGGCCAAAGATATCATATTGTAACACCAATGGTCCTGTCAATCAACAATCCATCTTTGCACTACGGGCCAAAGACATACAACTATAAAACCAATGGTCATGTCAATCAACAGTCCATCTTTGCACTACGGGCCAAAGACATACAACTGTAAAACCAATGTTCATGCCAATCAACAGTCCATCTTTGCATTACGGGTCAAAGACATACAACTGTAAAACCAATGGTCATGATCATGAATGTAGTATGAATACAAGTCAATCATGTATGATGATAAATCATACACTTTGAAACGATCTTATTTATTTATTAATAAAAGTATTCATTTATTAAAGGCATTTAATGTAAGACCCCAACTTTTTATGAATAAGATTTAATTTTCTCTATCTATTATTTTGAAATAGTAAGGTGTTGATTTGATAAATGTGGTAAGTTATGGGTGAAATGTGCAAATTTTACAAAGTAAGCAAATGGTCATAAAATATTCGTTGTGTCGGGAATATTCTTTTGTCGGAGATTATTCGTACGATGGCACAGTCATTGGTGGACCCCACAACAGAATAATTGTCGGATATAAAAAGCGACAGAAATAACATTTTCACGACAAAACTTTTACCGTTAAACTGTTAAAATATCCGATGATATAAATACAGTAATACGCATTGTTACATACTAGTACACGGTATTGCACAGTAATTCGAATTATTGGTTCTTACGTAAGAAGTCTCTCAGTATTCAATAATTGCTACAGCATTTGCTGCATAGTATCTTATATTATTGATTCAATTATTGTCACAGTATCATCTTCACAATACTTTAAAAGATTAAATCAATAATTGACACAACACAGTTACTCATATTATTATTATTAGAATTATTGACAATCTCTAGAAAGTTCTGTCAAGGAAAGGGGTTAGGTTATTTAATTGCAATCCAGTAAGGAGAAATCCTTATCGGAAAGCCCCCTCTTTCCTGTAAACGATCTAGTTGTCAATATTGTGAATTATAATGATGAATGGTTGATAAAAATATTTTCATTGTGTTGGAAATATTAATATCAGTGGAAACCGACATTTATTTCGATAATAGTTGATTTTCATATGTTAAATTGACCAAACGGGGAATTAATCGGATAAATGAGCAATTAATAGGTGGTTAGTGGTAGACATGTGGGGGCCACTATAATAAATGTTTGGTGGGTGGTTGTAGGGGAGGTGGTGTAAGATTAATAAACTCGAGGGACTAAATTAAAAATAGAGATAAAAATGGAGGTACTAAAGTGTAATTAACTAATTTTTTTCTAGCCTATAAATAGCAAGCAAATTTCATTCATTTCTCATAAAGTTTTTTGAAGAGAAAAGTTGTAATAGAGAAAGAAATTATAGAGAGAGAATAAGAGATAAAGAAGAAGAGTATTCTGTTACTATTTCAATATTCAATCTTCTACTGAGGTAAGGGGTATTATTTCTTGTGTATTCATAAAGAATGTTATTTTCTTTCAATACTCGTAAAGGTTGTTACTCGATTCTTTATTGATCTATGGGAGTAACCTGTCTACGCGGACTACCGCATACATGGTGAATAACCATTCGTATTCATTATTTATTGATTTATGGGAATAACCTGTCTACGCGGACTACCGCATGCCTGGTGAAAACCTTTTGTATTCATTATATTCCTTATTAATCTGTGGGAATAACCTGTCTACGCGGACTACCGCATGCGTGGTGAATCATCCTTCGTATTCATTTCTATTAAATTGTGGAAATGATCTGCCTACGCGGATTACCGCATGATGGGTGAAAATCCAATTACAATTTCGTATATTCATTCATACTCGTACGAAATATTATTTCAATGGAATATTGTTCTGAACTTGTTATTGAAATTTTACTCTTTTCATGTCGGGTACTATTCATTTGGATACTATTCACGGGTTACTATTCACGAGTTACTATTCACACAAAAAAAATATTTTTTTCCCTTCTCTGTCCAAATTATCTTTGATTGGATCCAGGTTTTGATCTTCATTCTTGAACTCTAAATAAATTCTCTAATATTTGTCCTTTATCTCACTAGTTTCGTTATTCGTATTATTTTCATCATCCTCAATCCTAAATGGTGATATAACTGAATATCTTTGGCCAGTAGTGCAAAGATGATTGATTACTTGATGAATATCTTTGGCCTGTAGTGCAAAGATGAATGATTACCTGATGAATATCTTTGGCCCGTAGTGCAAAGATGGGCAGGTGTTGAAATGAACATGACCACTTGTGATACAAAGGAATATCTTTGGCTGTAGTGCAAAGACGAATATTTGATTCAAGATATATATTGACTGATGTTACAGGCATAAAATATTGACGATGAACTTTTAAATTCGTAGAAGATAGTAGACATCATTTTCTACTTAACTCTTCTAATAAATTGTTATTTTCGCTGCAAATGTTGATCTAAAACATGTTGTCCATAATATTTTATCTGGTTTATTAAAGACTAACGATAATTTATTATACATTATCTTAGTCATAATATTTTTACTGGGCTAGTTGAGCTCACTCTTTTCTTTCATTGTTCTCTTCAGGAAATGAGAATGTCGCAGGGACTCGTCGAAGAATGGAGTGATGGTCCGAGTTAGAGCTGTAATAGTCCTCATTATTTTTGTAAATAGTGTGATAATTATTGTAATAAATGAGAACTGAATTTGAGCCTTTATATTTCGTATTATATACGAATTGTATTGAAGCTCACAGCTTATATGGTCGTATTTTGCACGACCTATTGTTATAAAAGATTGTATTTGGATTCTGTACCATGTATTTGGCGACTCAGAATGGGTTGGGTTGATTGGACCAATTCTAGGGGAGTCATAGTTGGTATCAGAGCTATAACTAAAGAGCCCCGAGCCTCTCGCTGGTGACTTTCTGTTTATGGGGGATACACCGAAGCCAGACTCTCCGTAGGGGACGCCGTTCTGCAGTGGCAAACTAATAGGTACCATTGTGAGGTGTTATGGTTGAAGCACCATGAGAGTCACAGTTGGTATCAGAGCTTAGGGATATAATCTCTGGCGGAGATCTGGGATTTGAACTAGGAGGGAAGAGACGAGTAAGAACCTTCACAAGTGTGTCCTACCAAAGTTTATTTATTATTTGGTAGGTCGGAATATAGGGTTAATATGTGGCATGTCAATTTCTTTAATTAACCTTGTTTTGTGGCAGTATTTAAGAATGGCGTCTGAAAATCTAAGCAATGGAGAATATGAGACCATTGAGACACCTCTAATGATGTCGGGAGAAGAAGAAATTAGAGATATTCAAGTAGTGAGAGAAGAATTAATAGTTGCACCTGAGCTAGTCGCAGAGGTAGGCAGCTGAGAGTGAGGAAGAAGAGGACCCTGAGGAGGATTTAGTAGGAGAATTTTATGATCGAAATATAGAACTGCAAGATCGTATTCGTGAGTTAAAAGAGCAGGGTGAAGAACGGCAGGCGGTCGTGGAATAAAGGGATGCGACAATTCAAGATTTTGCTACCCGATATGCGGAGCTTGAATAGAAGCTCTCTCTGGTAAAGCATATGATATTAGAGCTGGAATCTGAGAATGCTATTGTCAAAATTTTGATGAAAGAAGAAACAATTAAACAAATGAGAATAGAGGATGCATGGGTAAAAGCCGCACGACGCATTGATATTGTATAAAGAGACGTCCGATCCAAGAAGGCCAAAATAGACAATATGGATTTCACCTTTTGGAATGCAATTGAGAGGATCCAACATCGAGTTTAGAATTACCCTGCGCAGAGCGGTCAACCCCAATTCAATATGGATCTAAGAATAATGATTTAAATCATGGATCAGGTGTGCGACGAAGCAGATGAGGGTGGAATATACTCTATCGCGAAGTTAAGTCCAGCTGGAACGGTGACACCAAAGGCTGTTCCAGACAAGTCAAAGTCAGTGGGTCAAGGGAGAACATTTGTCGTGACTTCCCAAAATGCGAGGAACCCAAACAAAGTTATCACGGGTAAGCTAATCGTAAATTTTTACGAAGTCTATACCTTATTAGATACCGGTTCTACCCATTCTTTTATTTCACCTGCTTATGCTCAACGTTTGAACTTGACCTCTAACAAATTAGACTTTGACTTATCTGTTGAAACTCCGTTGGGAGAAACCTTCGTTACATCCACAGTTTACAAATCTTGCTTGATTCAAATTGGTACCCTCACCTTACCTGTTGATCTTATATCTTTGAAAATATTTGCATTTGATGTGTTTTTAGGAATTGATTGGTTAACCACTTATCATGCCAAAATTGATTATTTTTGTAAGGTTATTAGTTTTCATATTCCTAACCAACCTGTTGTGCGAATTCAAACAACCAAACCACTAAAATCAATCAATGTCATTTCAAGTCATAAGGTTATTCGTTTATTAAAAAATAGATGTCAAACTTTCTTAACCCATGTCACTGATTTAAATCAGAATACGTCAGATTTGAATGATATTTCTATGGTTAATGAGTTTCCTGATGTATTTCCTGAAGAACTTTTCGGTCTACCCCCAGAACGTGAAGTTGAATTCTTTATTGACCTTGAACCTGGTACAAATCCCATTTCTAAAACCCCATATCAAATGGCTCTTATTGAACTTCAGGAGTTAAAGGTCCAACTACAGGAGTTGTTAGACATCGTTTTATACGTCCTAGTACATCTCCTTGCGGTGCTCCTGTTTTATTCGTAAAGAAGAAAGAAGGGAGTATGCGACTTTGTATTGACAATCGAGAGTTGAACCATGTCACCATCAAGAATAGGTATCCGCTACCTCGCATTGATGACCTGTTTGACCAATTACAAGGTGCGCAATTCTTCTCAAAGATTGATCTTTGTTCTGGATATCATCAGTTAAAGATTAAAACTGATGACATTCCAAAGACTGCCTTCAGAACTCGATACGAGCATTATGAATTCTTAGTCATGTCTTTTGGATTGACTAATGCTCCTTCGGCCTTCATAGATATGATGAACCGGATATTCAAGGAATATTTGGATCATTTTGTGGTTATCTTTATTGATGACATCCTCATTTACTCTAAAAGCCGTGAAAATCATGAGTACCACTTGAAGCTGATACTTCAAAAGCTTCGTGAAAACAAACTATATGCCAAGTTAAAGAAATAAGAGTTCTGGCTTGAGGAAGTAGCATTCCTTGGGCACGTGGTATCGAAATATGGAATATCAGTTGACCCGACGAAGATTGAAGCAATACAAAGTTGGGAGCAACCAAAGTCGTTAACCGAAGTACGTAGCTTTCTGGGCTTGGCTGGTTATTATCGGAGATTCGTGGAAAGATTTTCTCGAATCACTACTCCATTAACTCAGCTGACTCGGAAGGATACAAAATTCGTATGGAACGAGGAATGCGAGAAGAGCTTCCAAGAGCTCAAGAGGAGACTCATTTTGGCACTTGTTCTGACAATACCATCTGGTTCGAATGGATTTGTCATATACAGCGATGCTTCAGGCAAAGGGTTAGGATGTGTTCTCATGCAACATGGGAAAGTTATAGCCTATGCCTCACGACAACTCAAATAATATAAGAGGAATTATCCTACTCATGATCTAGAGTTGGCAACAGTCGTTTTCGCGTTGAAGATCTGGAGACACTACCTGTATGGGGGGAAAGTGGAGATTTATACAGATCATAAGAGCCTTAAATATTTCTTCACTCAAAAGGAACTCAACATGCGACAACGACGTTAGCTTGAGCTATTGAAATATTACGACCATACCATTCAATACCATCCTGGAAAAGCAAACATGGTAGCTGACGCGTTGAGTAGAATATCATATGCGAGAACAAGTGCGATGCTGTCAACACAAAGGCCCATTTTGTGTGACTTACAAAGGATGGAGATAGAGTTCAAGACTCCGGGGACCCACGTGATGATGTCAAGTATACGTGTAGAACCAGCTTTAATTAATAAAGTTATAGTTGCTCAAGCTACAGACCCGGAGCTGATGAAGATGAAGAAGAAGGTGCAAGAAGGTGCTATTCCAGAAGCAAGAATCGATGAAGAAGGAATACTTTGAGTCAACTTCCAAACTTTGTTTTCCTAACGATTCTGACTTGAAGTATAGAATCATAATGGAGGCACACAACACACCGTTTGCAATCTATCCTGGGAGTACCAAAATGTATCGTGATCTTCGACATACATTTTGGTGGAGCAATATGAAGAGAGAGATCACGGAGTTTATCTCGAGGTGTTTAACGTGCCAACGTGTCAAAGCGGAGCATCAAGTGCCAAAGGGTCCATTGCAACCACTTGAGATTCCAAAATGGAAATGGGAACACATCACCATAGATTTCGTTACAGGTCTTCCTAAGGTTTCTCAAGGCATAAATGTAATTTGGGTTATTGTCGATAGATTAACCAAGTCTACTCATTTCTTGCCTATACGAGAGACTTATTCACTTGAACATCTCGCTCGTATGTAAATAAATGAGATTGTGAGATTGTATGGCATGCCAGTATCTATAGTTTTGGATCGAGACCCAAGATTCGTTTCACGATTTTGGGTCAGCTTGCAGAAAGCTATGGGCACAGATTTACAATTCAGTTCGGCATATCATCCTCAAATAGATGGACAATCAGAAAGGACTATTCAAACTCTTGAATATCTATTGAGACTCTGTGTTATAGACTTCAAAGGAAGTTGGGATAAGTACTTACCATTGGTGGAATTCTCCTACAACAACAGTTATCAGGCAAGTATAGGCATAGCTCCATTTGAGGCATTGTATGGACGAAAATGTCGTTCACCAGTATGCTGGGACGAGGTGGGTGAAGCAACATTGTTGGGACCGGTGTTAGTACGTATGACTACGGAAAAGATTCGAATAATCCGACAACGTATACAAACAGCACAAGATCGACAAAAGAGTTATGCTGATCTTCATCGAAGAGACGTGGAATTTAATGTCGGAGACCATGTATTGTTACGTGTTGCTCCATTGAAAGAAGTTACGAGATTCAAAAAGAGAGGAAAGCTCAACCCACGATTTATTGGTCCATTTGAGATCCTTTACCGGGTAAGAACTGTGGCCTATAGACTCGCCTTACCTCCAAGCATATCTCGTGTTCATAACGTTTTTCACATATCCATGCTACGTAAATATGTGAAAGACCCAAACCACATTATTGAATTAAAACCAGACGAGATAGCTGAAGATTTAACGTATGAGGATGTACCTGTCAAGATCTTGGATACGAAGGAACATATTCTACGCTCAAAGATTATACCTTAAGTCAAAGTTTTGTGGAGGAACCATGATGTTGAAGAAATAACCTTGGAGTTAGAATCGGAAATGAAAGCGAGGTATCCTCACCTTTTCGACACACCAGGTACGTACGCCAATTTCGAGGACGAAATTTCATAAGGAGAAAAGGTTGTAAGACCCCAACTTTTTATGAATAAGATTTAATTTCCTCTATATATTATTTTGAAACAGTAAGGTGTTGATTTGATAAATGTGGTAAGTTATGGGGGGAATGTGCAAATTTTATAAATTAAGCAAGCGGTCATAAAATATTCGTTGTGCCGGAGAATATTCTTTTATCGGAGAATATTCGTACGACATCGCAGTCATTGGTGGACCCCACGAAGGAATAATTGTCGAATATAGAAAGCGACAGAAATAACATTTTCACGGCAAAATTTTTATCATTAAACTGTTAAAATACCCGGTGATAAAAATACAATAATACGCGTTGTTGCATAGTAGTACACGATATTGCACAGTATTTTGAATTATTGGTTCTTACGTAAGAAGTCACTCAGTATTCAATAATTGTTACAGTATTTGCTGCATAGTATCTAATATCATTGATTCAATTATTGTCACAATATCATCTTCACAATACTTTAAAAGATTAAATCAATAATTAACACAACAAAGTTACTCATATTATTATTATTAGCATTATTGATAATGTCTAGAAAGTTCTGTCAAGGAAAGGGGTTAGGTTATTTAATTGCATGCCAGTAAGGAAAAATCCTTATCGGAAAGCCCCCTCTTTTTTGGGAACGATCTGGTTGTTAATATTGTGAATTATAATGATGAATGTTTGATAAAAATATTTTCATTGTGTTGGGAATATTAATGTTAGTGAAAATCGACATTTATTTCGATAATAGTTGATTTTCGAAAGTTAAATTGACCAAACGGGGAATTAATCAGATAAATGAGCAATTAATGGGTGGTTAGTGGTAGACATGTGGGGGCCACTATAATAAATATTTGGTGGGTGGTTGTAGGGGAGGTGGTGCAAGATTGATAAACTTGAGAGACTAAATTAAAAATAGAGGTAAAGATGAAGGTACTAAAGTGTAATTAACTAATTTTTTTCTAGCCTATAAATAGCAACCTAATTTCATTCATTTCTCCCAAATTTTTTTGAAGATAAAAGTTGTAATAGAGAGAGAATAAGAGAGAACGAAGAAGAATATTCTGTTACTATTTCAGTATTCAATTTTCTACTGAGGTAAGGGGTATTATTTCTTTTGTATTCATAAAGAATGCTATTTTCTTTCAATACTCGTAAGGGTTGTTAGTTATTCTTTATTGATCTATGGGAGTAACCTGTCTACGCGGACTACCACATGCATGGTGAATAACCCTTCGTATTCATTTTTTATTGATCTGTGGGAATAACCTATCTACGCGGACTACCGCATGCCTGGTGAAAACCTTTTGTATTCATTCTATTTCTTATTAATCTGTAGGAATAAGTTGTCTACGCAGACTACCGCATGCGTGGTGAATCACCCTTCGTATTCGTTTCAATTAAATTGTGGAAATGATCTGTCTACGCGGATTACCGCATGACGGGTGAAAATCCAATTACAGTTTCATATATTCATTCATACTCGTACGAAATATTATTTCAATGGAATATTGGTCTGAACTTGTTATTGAAATTTTACTCTTTTTATGTCGGGTACTATTCATTCGGGTACTATTCATAGATTACTATTCATGGGTTACTATTTACTGGTTACTATTCACGGGTTACTATTCATAGAAAAAAATATTTTTTTCTTCTCTGTCCAAATTATCTTTGATTGGATCCAGGTTTTGATCTTCATTCTTGAACTCTGGATAAATTCTCTAATATTTGTCCTTTATCTCATTGAATTCGTTATTCGTATTATTTTTCATCTCCTCAGTCCTAAATGGTGATATAACTGAATATCTTTGGCCTGTAGTCCAAAGATGAATGATTACTTGATGAATATCTTTGGCCTGTAGTGCAAAGATGAATGATTACCTGATGAATATCTTTGGCCTGTAATGTAAAGATGGACAGGTGTTGAGATGAACATGACCACTGGTGATACAAAGCAATATCTTTGGCCGTAGTGCAAAGATGAATATTTGATTCGAGATATATATTGACTGATGTTACAGGGATAAAATATTGATGATGAACTTTTAAATCATAGAAGATAGTAGACATCATTCTCTACTTAACTCTTCTAATGAATTATTATTTTCGCTGCAAATGTTGATCTAAAACTTGTTGTCCATAATATTTTATCTGGTTTGTTGAAGACTAACAATAATTTATTATACATTATCTAAGTCATAATATTCTTTACTGGGCTAATTGAGCTCACCCTTTTCTTTCATTGTTCTATTCAGGAAATGAGAATGTCGCGTGGACTAGTCGGGGATTGGAGTGATGGTCCGAGTTAGAGTTTAGTAGTCCTCATTATTTTTATAAAATAGTGTGATAATTATTATAATAAATGAGGACTGAATTTGAGGCTTTATATTTCGTATTATATAAGAATTGTATTGAAGCTCACAGCTTATATGGTCGTATTTTGAACGACCTTTTGTTATAAAAGATTGTATTTGGATTCTGTACCATATATTTGGTGACTCAGAATGGGTTGGGTTGATTGGACCAATTCTGGGGGCGTCACATTTAATTATCTACATGGTGTTGTTTTATTAATATATAAATAACATATAGTTTTAAGCAATGCTTTTAGAATCGTGGTGCTGATCATGCTAATGAGATCTAAATTCTTAGAAAGCTTAAAACTAAAATAGTTCTCAAACGTGGGATTACTAAAAAGGGAATTAGTAAATCCGGATAGATCGGTACGTATCTTGCTTGCTCATTTGATGAGAATGATTGATTTCATGATCATTTGTGTGGAGACATTAAAGCAATTATGTACGTGCTTATTGGAGAATAAGTTCACTGAACGTGACTCGCTATGAAATACCTAATGGAGTTTTACTTGTCTGACAATAGGAATTCCTAATGTGATAGTAGTACAAATGATCCTTAGACTTGAGATCATCATAGTATCTTGTATGTAATTAATTATACTTTGACTTATTCCGTAAAAACCCTAAGGCTATATCAAAGGGTATACTTGGTTATAATAAGTTACATATGGAGATAATGAATGGTCAATAAAGAATCTACCACTTCTAGTAAAAGAAGAGATATGTCCTATGTGATTCGTTAAATGACAAACCAGTAGTCCTTGGCCAAGGCAGAATGAAATTAGAAAGGAGTTTCTAATTTGCATTATTTAGAGTTGTGCAGTTTCAAATCGAAATACATATAATTAAATAAAATAAGACTTAACAGTAATTTCATGTCTTATATTTAATTGGGACATTGTATGGTGGAAGGATTGAATTGTACGATAACTATTTACTCAGAGATTCTTTTATGATTAATATTGAAATCTATATTATCTGGAAAGTCGTTGATCGCTAGGGAGGCTTATCCCTATTGTAGAATAAATATTATTTATTTAAATAGATTATTAGTCTAATTTATTTATTTAAATAAGATTAGAATTGTTCTAATTGATTTATTCACAACCGGTTTAATATGGAGAACTTAAAGGGTCACACCATAAAAGGAAGAATAATTATTTAAGATGGTAATGACATAATCGTAATAATGCAATAAGTATAATTAATTTAATCTATGTTGATAGAATAAATTAAATAGCTTAATATTTATTATTTAATATTTTAGAAATATTAAATATAAATTAATAAGAGGAGACTTATTAATATTATTACAATTATTATTATTTTAATTTCTAAAGGAGTTTAGGAATTAATTTAATATTAGTACTCTCATTTATTCCTAATAAGATTAGGAGGCAAATTAATTAAATGAATTTAATTAATTATTTTCAATGTGGTGGGATACCTAAATTAATTAAAAGAGTTTAATTAATTAAATGAAACCCCATGTCTAATAGGATTAGAAGAGTTGACCAATATCTATATAAGAGGAGTCTTATAATAGATATCAGTTGATGCAATTCCAATTGTTGGTGAGTACTCCTTTTCTATAGTAGATAGAAACCTAGGATTTTAGTCAACCACCCTCCTTGATAATTCCTCTTCCTTGGTGGATCACCTCTAGAGGCCAAACACTTGGGTGGCTAACATTGATCAAAGGAAGAAATTTAACCCGAAAATTCAAGGAGATCACAAAGAACAAGGAGTTTAACTCGTACTTGTGGAAGCTTCGTTCTACAAGGGTATGATTCCATAACTTCTTATTTATCGTTTTAAATTAATAATTTGCATAAAGGATGATCTGAGCAATGATTTTGTAGAAATTTTTTAACTCTGATATACCATGCTTTCACTAATTTTTATAATTTGATTGCGTTATAATCTCGTACAAACCCAACAATGGCATCAAAGCCAAACCTTTATGCAATTATTAATTGTTTTGATTCCATATATGTATAAGTATATATTTAGAATAATTTATTGGGCATAATTTTATTGTAGAAAATTAATTTTTATGAAAAAAAGAGCAATTTCCTAATTGGGAAAAAAAAATTTGCCAAAGTTTTTTTTTCAGACGAAACATGTTTGTTTTTTTAAGAACCTTATCATGTCAGCATACATGTGGCGAAAAAGGTGGAAGTAACCGAACCTGAAGGGATTTCAAAAAAAAAAAGGAGGCGGATTGTTTTGTTTTTTTAATCATTGAATGATTATGTTCTGTTGGGAATATCAAGGCTTTTAATGTTTTAAAACAAGAACTACAGCAGGATTTCAAAAGGTGAAAGTTAAACTAGATAAAGACCCACGGTTTTAAAATAAAAGAACAGGTGATCCTGAATGATTCATATTATATATATATATATATATATATATATATATATATATATATATATATAATATTATTAATAATTTTATAATTAAAATAAAGAGTTTACTTTAATCTTGAAATTGAATTTCATGTAATTTAAAATTGTCCATTAAATAATACCCATATATATATGGAATTGTTTTAATTCATGAGATGAATGTTTATTTATTGATGCATATGGTGATATCTATAATAATAAATGGGATTGATTATGGGACTATTGACTAATGTGATTGAATTTATTTTTAGATGAATGTTTGAATGAATGAGTTTTATTAAATGGGGTCTGCGTACCTCGTCTTTCTGGCTTTTTCTTGATGTAAAATTCTATCTCCCTCCTATGTACTTTTCCTTGACTGCTGATCAAGGTTTCTATTTAATTTAAAAAGTTTATGTAATAAAGATAGTTAGATTTATCTTGAAGAAATTGAAGACCAAGGAGCAAGAAGCGCGTGAAGACCCGTTTGTAATGGAGCCCCGGTTTAAATGTAATAGTTATAGTAGACACTCGAAATTTCGTTTTCTTGTTACTAACATTGTAGGAGGGCAAGACTGTCTTTTCAAAGCAACCCAGGTCTCAATAGTGAGTCATCAAATTAATCCCGATCTCAATACTGGGCCATTAACTCAACCCCAGTATCAATACTGCTCCATCAACTCAACTCCGGTCTCAATACCGGGCCATCAACTAAATCCCGGTTTCAATACCGGGTCATCAACTCAATCTCGGTCTTAATACCGGGCCATCAACTCAACCCCAGTCTCAACTCGGGAAGTATAGGTTAGCCCCGACCTCAACCCGGGAGGTACAGGTCAAGCCATGGTCTCAACCCGGGAAGTACAGGTCAACCCCGGTCTTAACCCAGGAGGTAAAGGTCAGCCCCGGTCTCAACTCGAGAAGTATAGGTCAGCCCCGGTCTCAACCCGGGAAGTACAGGTCATCCCCGGTCTCAACCCGAAAAGTACAGGTCAGCCCCGGTCTCAACTCAAAAAGTATAGGTCAGCCCTGGTCTCAACCCAGGAAGTACAGGTCAGCCCCGGTCTCAACCCGCGAGGTACAGGTCAGCCCCGATCTCAACCCGGGAAGTACAGGTCAGCCCTGGTCTCAACTCGAGAAGTACAGCTCAGCCCCGGCCTCAACCCAAAAAGTACATGTCAGCCCCAGTCTCAACCCGAGAGATACAGCTCAGCCCCGGTCTTAACCCGGGAGGTACAGCTCAGCTCCGATCTCAACCTAAAAGGTACAGCTCAGCTGGGGTTGAGCCAACGGCTGAACTGTCATCGGTCAAGACCCGACGCTTCACTAGGGTTGACCCAACGGGTGAACTGTCATCGGTCAGTACCCGATGCTTCGCTGGGGTTGAGCCAACTGCTAAATTATCACCGGTCTGTACCCGATGCTTCGCTGGAGTTGATCCAACGGTTGAACTGTCATGGGTCAGTACCCGACGCTTCGTTAGGGCTGTGGCAATGGCTGAACTGTCACCGGTCTGTACCCGATGCTTCGCTGGAGTTGAGCCAACGGCTGAATTATCATCGGTCTGTACCCGATGCTTCGTTGGGGTTGATTCAACTGCTGAACTATCATCGGTCAGTACCCGACGCTTCGCTGGGGTTGAGCCAACAGTTGAACTGTCATCGGTCAGTACCCGATGCTTCGCTCCAGTTGAGCCAATGGCTGAACTATCATCGGTCTGTACCCGACGCTTCACTGGGGTTGAGCCAACGGCTAAACTGTCATCGGTCAGTACCCGACGCTTCGAAAGTGGCAATTTTCGGCAGTTTTTTGGCAGTTGTTCAGCAGTTTTCATCATTAGTCCCCAGATATTACTTCGGGATGATAACCCATGGTTTTCATGAAGTTTTTCCCTTTGTCAGGAATTTGTTGGTTAAACGCAGGATTTCAAGACAAATCGCTCAATCGCGTAGCAGGTTTTTCTCAGATTTGACTTTTCAGCTCATGTAAACTCCGTTTTAACTTGAACTGGACTGAGCCGGAGGAACTGGGACCCACCCTAGGGAGCTGCAGGTAGAGGTGCGGCTGCCGTAGGTGGGCCCGCTCCTTCCTTCTGATTTATATTAGGTAACAGGGAGCTCATAAACTTATTTTTAGTTTTGAGTTTCAAACGGAAACCGATTTTCTTTTTCAAATCTACGGAGTTCGGGCAGCTTTTTTCAGACTCCGTCAGAGGCCACGAGTTCTGCACGTCTCAGGTAACGCTTTCATCCCTTCTTTTCCAGTTTTAACTAGTAGAATTGTGTAAACCACGTAGGGTGCTTTTGAACGCAATGTATCAAAAATGTATGCTTATATGATTGCTAAAAAAATTTGACTTCATAAGTAAGTATGCATATTTTACTGCAATGCACGTTTTGATGTCAGAAAATTTAAATTCTGAGACAGTCAATTTTTACTCTTTTTGATCAGTTTATTCATCCTTTTTGAGGCCTAGCGACCCTAGATTTTCAACTAAAAAATGTCCATGGTAATTTGGCTACCATGTGAAGTTTATTTTTGATTTTTTTCATAAATATGAATTGTTTCTGTTTTTGAGAAGGTGTGCTACTGACTGGCCACCTAGACATGCCTGTGTGTTTGCGGACAATCCATTTTACAAAGGAGACTCTGGCAAAAAAATTTCAAAAGCCTGAGCATTTAATAACATGCAATTTTGACTCTACTGGGGATTTTGACTGACCCATGCATGTTTTAAGATTTCAAAGTGCATAAAATATTGATTTAAATTAATAAGCCACAGGTTTTAGGCTTACCTCACCCTTTCTGAGGTGATTTGGAGACTTTGTCCAGATGATGGACTAAGATAGACCCGGAAGTGCAAGTAAGGTCATTTCAGGAGTTAGACGAATGAGAGCCTCCGATGTTCCTCAGCCACGGCTAGCCCGGCCGCCTCGTAGATTGGATGAGTTAGTAATCCGTCCGATCCAGACTGATCCGTCAGTTGACATAGATGATGACGAGGTTCCATTTGTTTCTCCTGCCCCAGCTCAGGCCCCACATGCAGAGCTCCCAAGCATTGTTGTGCCAATTTAAGATCTGCTAGGAGATTTGAGTCACCATTCATCGAGGTTCCTTCACGCCACTGAGGTGATCGAAGTTTCCTTTTTTCTGGATTTTCTTTCTTTTTTTTGCCATTCTCGGGTTACAAGTTTGATATGGGTTGGCTTTTGATGCAGGTTCTTGGCTTCACGCAGCCTTCGAGGGAATTGGTTTAATGTGCATTCTCTTTATCACACTCTGCACCAGGATTACAGGGAAATTGTTGACACCTGGGGGTTTCAGGCGTTCTTTTCTATCCTTACCCGTCGTTTCCCCTAGGGTTATATGAGGGCTTTGTCTGAGCGCTGGTTCCACCAGACTCAGTCTCTCCACTTGCTGGATTGGGTGGTGATGATGACGCTGATGGACTGGAGGTTCATCATCGGGATAGAGTTTAAGGGTGAACCAGTGCCTGTTGTGACTGACATTACACCCACTGCCGTCCGGTCACTGCTGGGAGTTCCTGCGACAGCGATCAAGGGTCGGACGATCCAATCTGGTCCCTTGAGCATAGATGCCCATAGTAGGGCTTTGCTTGAGCCTCTGCCTTATGATCAGAGGGTTAGAGATCGCATCCTGCGGCGACTGTTCTTAGTGATCATCAAGGGTTATTTCCTTGAGGATAACTCTGCGACGATGTCCTTTGCCCTGGTCAATGCCACTCGACATGTGGATCACCTCAGTGACTTTGATTGGGGTACCTAAACCTTTGCCTATTTTCTCCGAGGTATACGCATGCGCTTGGAGGGTGTGACAGAGGCTTAGTTAGGGTTCTACCCCTTTTTGCTGGTGAGTACATCTTTCTTGTACCTTTTTAATTTTTGTATTTTTATTTGTCAGTCTTGGTCACTGTGGACTTTTGATATTTACATGGTCAGTTCTGGGCTTATGAGAGGCTTCCTTGCCTACGTCCCGCCACTACTTTGGGCCTGGAGACTTATCCTCGGGGACGGCGTTGGCATCACTCCACATTGACAGAGGCCCCTGTAGCTGAGGGATTCACCCATTCCCGCCTGCAACTTGAGCTTTTGACAGCCGGATCAATCTCATGGGTACCGTATACCTCAGACTTTTTGACAGTCGGGTTTGAGGGAGGCTTCCCCATTGGCCTGGAGTTTGCATTATCTACCCGTAGAGTCCCATTTTTGACAGAGGGAGGTTGGGAGCTCTACTTAGGAGAGCGTGCTACCAGGAGCATCATGAGACAAATTCGCATTCCCTTTGTTACTCCTGCTTGGCATCATTAGCCACTAGTCCAGCCGCTCCCAGACATCCCTATGAAGGGTGTAGATGGCTTTATCCTGTCAGAGGGTCCTTATAGCCATGAGGCATTTAGCAGCTGGTGGAGTCCTTGCACTATTGGGGCTCAGACTCTTGCTACCCAGTTCATGGCAGATATAGTGCTAGGGTCTGTGATGATGACAGACTAGATGGCGTGCCTTCGAGAGCCTACCCACTTGGACCATATTACAGGACTGACCTAGCAGTTGGAGAGAGCTCATTTGTTTATCAGGCATCTTGGCCGAGATCCATCAGAGGCATCTTCTTTTGATCCTTCCGGCTCTGGAGCGGGACCTTCCACAGGTCCATATTCTAACAGTTATACAGGGGCTGATCCTCCCTTGTACCACCCTGACATTCCTGATGGCTGAGACTCTTTGACTCAGGAAGAGATGGAGTAGGTTAACATCCTCAGTGTAGATATTTTGGATCTTTTTGGATAGCTTTTCTAGCTATATCTTTTGATAGGCCATTGTTTGGCTATTGGGCGGCTGTGCCCCATATTGATAGGCCACTGTTAGTAGTTGGGCGGCTATGCACCATATCCCTGTAATTTTTATTTTGGATTATATCATCAGACAGAGATGATGCTTGCAGTAGATAGTTTATTATAGATATACATGATATTTTCTATCTATTGCATCATGTTTATCATTGTCATTATGCATGTATTATGTCATTAGAATGCATTTAGACAGATGAGTTTAGATTTGACCCCTGGATGGTCTTGTGATACGGTGATACAGATGTCGTCCTTGATAGTCAGTCGCATCGAGCATCTACCACCATCTGTGGTGGCATCATCATTGTGGTCGTGGTACCAGAGCCTACCCTTCCCAGCCAGAGGGACAGTGGATCGGATGTTAGGGCATTCATTGGCTGTTGTGGACTTCTAGGTTCTATATGGATTCATAGATAGACTTTTATCTTGTTGGATACCTGAGAGGTAGGTTTTCCACTTCGGGCGGCACGAGTTGACTCCGACTTTGGAGGAGTACGAGCGGCTTATTGGTCTGGCTTTAGACTTGCCTTGTGTTCGCATTGCTATTAGTGATATGAGGAGACCGTTCCTGCAGATGTCGGGTCTATGTCAGAGTGTAGTCACGAATGATATCATTTCCAGACGTATGATCTCTATTGATTTTTTGATTGATCGTTTCAGTAGAATGGACAGCTACGATCGACACGCTGGGAATTTTATCATCTCGGCCGAGGAGTGGCATTCAGCCAAGATAGATGTTTTTCTGATGTGCATCATGTCCTATGTATACTTGCCACTGTATTTGAACCATTTAGACATTGGATTGATGGTCGTGGTTCGTGCCCTTAGACAGGGTTGCACTGTTGTGCTAATGATACTGGCCGAGATATTGAGGTCAGCTACCAATTGTAGTACCCATCCAGAGGGGGTTTTTAGAGGTAGCTCTGTCCTTCTATATGTATGGCTTATGAACTATTTGCGCCAGATTGGCTTCTTCAGACATCAGGGGTACTGCTTCACCCATGAGATAGCTATGTCCTACTCCTTTCAGCTAGTGGAGTGTTCGGATGTAGAGACGTGGTCAGCTTTTCTGTCAGATATTGAGTATCTTTTTCGATTCTGCCATACTGAGGGCTAGTCTCCCATCACTCATGCATCTGGCATGGACTACTTGCCCCTAGCAGGATTGAGAGGGGTGACCACTTACCATCCGTTGGCAGTTATAGGTCAGTTTGATCAGTTCCAGAGCCTGCACTAATTTGAGGGGGCTATTGATCAGTGGATGTTAGCTTCTTTTATGTCATCAGCCGACCTGATCAGGATTTATGAGTGTTGGACTCATAGGGAGAGGGCTAATTTCTCTACTAGACATCCGGATCGTTCTCCAGAGTATTCGGCATGGTTGGAGGCTGATATAGCAGCAGCTGCAGTCATCTAGTCAGCTCCGATTGTGGATTCAGATGAGGAGGAGCCTATGGAGGATCCTAATTCTCCTACGAAGGATGATTTGTGGGAGTTGTCGTTTACACTCCTAAATTTACCTCACTTTTACTTTACAAATTCAAACAAATAGCACAGTAGTAAGCAAGGATCGATCCCACAGTGAGTGATTTATTTTATATTTATCCTATGATTCTAATAAAAAGGGGATTTTGAATTGATTAACTAAATTAACAAGAATAAACTAATAAGAATTAACAATGAATAAAAAGCTTCAGTTCTTTAATTCAGTATCAGCTTTTTACAATCATGGAGTAATCAAGTTTTACATTATTTACCCTTCAATGAAACTATTAGCCCTAGATAGCAACAAACTCTGCTACCCAAAATTATCCTTAGATCATCACTGTATGAAACAAGCTCTTCACCAGATTCTAACAATAATACAACCTAGAACAAGCTCTTTATATTTAATATGACAGAAGCATTAAGAAATAGAGAATTAGGCTAATCCAAGCAAAAAACACATAAGCTCGATTTGTTTCACTTGTTTCCTGATAACCTTAGCAATACACAAAAGATTATCCCAATTAGTATCACTAATTTGCTACTTGTGATAAAGAAAAATATCAATTACACGTAATACCAATCTTAATCTAGTAGATGATATCAATTCACTAATTTAATCCTACAGAAACCAAATTAGTAGATTAAATAGCATACAAGAAGTTAAAGTAGATTATCAGAATAAATCTCATGCAAGAAGCAATAAATAAAGTAAACTGATCAAACCGTTAATTATGAATAAGGTTCAACATCCCTTCAGAACTGAATTGAAAGTATTAGCCCATGTCTTCAATGTTTTAGATGATAGAATATAAAATATGATTGAATGGTAGAATGAATAATACCCTGACTATTACATCTATTTATAGTGCTAGACAAAGCCCTAAATCCTATAAGAACTAGAAATCCAAATCCTAAAAGGAATTACAAATCATAATTAGTTTCCATAAAAAAATAGAATCTAATAAGGAAATAAAATCTCAGTCCAAAGCAATCCTAATTCTAATAGCAATATCAATCCAAATCCATGTAGAAAGATGCCAAAATCTGCTTTTGGAAACTTTACAAAAATCCAAGATTTTCCTTTTCTCTTCAATTCAGCTCCAAATCAACTTGTTTCCATCCATTTAGCTTTAATTCACCTGAAAATAAGAAACAACTTATTAACCTCATATACACATGAAACATGCAATAAAACCAAACGTAAAGAATAAAAAATCATGAATATTGTGTACTTATCAAATTTTCCCACACTTAGTCTTTTACACGTCCTCGTGTAAACCAAAAGTTTGATTTCCAAAAAAAAAACTCTACTCAACCAAAATGTCAAAAGATTTCAAGATCAAATCATGATTTTCAACACTAAACCCACAAAAACATAATCAAGGTTTCATCAATTAACTCAAAAAAATAACCATGCCTTTTCACCATTGAATTTCATTAAGTCAAATTGTATCCACATAAGCACTCTTCTATGATCCACACACTTACTCAACTTAGTTACCATGGAGAAAAAACCGTGCACACCACTCAAGACTCAATATATACTTTTCTTACTTTTTTTACCATACCCTTTCATTTTCCTCTTTATTTCCGGTGAATGCATTTTATGCTTTGTTTCACCTTTCTCAATCTTTCATTTGTAAGTGAGTGTATTTTATGCTCCATCTCACTTATTCGCACGTGTTTATGGGAGAGTGCGTTTTACGCTCCATCTCATCCCACCACATAGTTTCTCTTTTATTTCTTTTTCTTTTTTCAACCATTTCTTTGATTTTCATCTTTTCTGATTTTTTTTCACATGGTCCTGCAAAAAACATAAGCAGTTCAATAGTTCTAAAGCATGAGATTAGTGCACATAGACAACTCCACAGATAACTAAGCCAAATAAGCAAGTATCACATGTTCAAGTACTTATGCAACACAAATTCAATTCAAATCAATTACTGTGGATCATGACTTCGTTTTCATCTTTCATTAACTAGTTAGGCATCAATAGATTCTGATATTTAGCATTAATTTTCAATCTTTGACTTTAACCTTTTAAAAACTTAGACAAATAGAATCATAGAACCAAAAATTTTCAAAGGCATCATTTTTTTAAGTTCCCGTCAAAATTGGATCAATTTCCCTAAATAAAATAAAACCTAAATCTTTCCCCCCACACTCAGACCTTACATTGTTCCCAATGTATGAAAATCATGCAAAGAAGAAATAACTACATGTAAATAAAAAAAACTAATAAGTAAAGGGATAGAAAAATCAAATCTGAGATTTTGCGTTGCCTCCCAAGCAGCTGCCATTGTTTATTGTCATTGGCTTGACATCATCCTTCTCATTCTATGTAATCGGACTTGTGATCTTTAAGTGAGCTGGTAACAGTTTCAATTCATCAGGAGCATCTCTTAGATCATGATTTTACTCCTTTCCAGCTTTCAAATCCTCCTTGTATATTTTCTCAAAATATTCATGCACTATAGAGTCAACAACATTAGTAGCAAAAACAAAATTAATATTACCAAGATACCTTTTGACTTCATATATGACGAACTGGACATTTGTATCATCTAATTCTATGGTTAAGGTCCCATTATTTTTATCATTCACTATTTTTGCTGTTTGCACATATGTATCATCTATATCCTCTTTGTAAAGATCTGCAGAACTTATCAAATTATTCTCCTCTTCCTCTTGTTCCTCCTCCTCATCACATCCCTTGTTAATTGCACTTACGTTCTCAATAGGTTTGAGAGGGTGATCTCCATAAGCCTTGAGATTCCAACCTCCCTACCGTGGCTGCAAGCTAGCCCACCTGGTTCCTCAATTCTTGAACAGAAGTCCTTGTATCTTGTTGGAACTGCTGTGTCTGGCTCATAAATGCCTTGAACATGTCCTCCATGGATGTTCCAGAATTGTCAAGTACTTCTTTGGTATATGTTTGGTACTGAGGTTGAGTTTGCTAAAAATCTTGCTGCAAAATTGAAAAGAGAGGTTGCATTGGTGGCCTAGTACCTTCAGAGCTCAAGTCGGGATGATCTCTCCATCCTGGATTGTGAGTTTCTGCCCAAGGATCATATTGATGTTGATGATGTCCTAAAAATATCCCCACAACATTGACTTATTGAACAGTGTCATCCTCATGTAGTATTAGACAAGCATCCGAAGTATGTCCGGACATTGAACAAATTCCACATACCTTTGCTAGTTGCATATTCCCTGCAACCATTTGTCAAACCAAAGCAGTTAAATCAGAAATTTGTTGCTCAATATGACTTGTGCTTACCTCATTCACCCTTTGAGGAGTATGATCCATCCTAGTTCCATATTGTTGTGTGTTGGCTGCCATGTTTGCAATTAGGTTCTTCGCAACTTCTGGAGTTTTGTCTACCAGTGCCCTTCCACTTGCTGCATCAATCATGCTTCTATCCATTGGTAGCAACCCCTCATAGAAGTACTGGATCAAGTGATGATCCAGTACACAATGATGGTTGATCAAGATCAGGAGTAGCTAATTCTTTTAAAGTCTTGTTGTTTGGCACCGCCATCTCTTCCTCTTCAAGTGATGGAACAAGAGCTTCTTCTGTATCTGCAGTTTTCTCTATCTTTTGATCAAAATTTAATTCAATAGAGTGAGAGGATTGAGTCATAAAACAAAATGAAAAAGAAAAAGAAAATAATAAAAATAAATGAAAATAAACGATAAACAAAAACAAATAACATTCCCCGGCTCCGGCAACGGCGCCAAAATTTGGGAGCTGTTGTTTACACTCCTAAATTTACCTCACTTTCACTTTACAAATTCAAACAATTAGCACAGTAGTAAGCAAGGATCGATCCCACAGACAGTGATTAGTTTTATATTTATTCAATTGTTTCCAATAAGAAGGGGATTTTGAATTGATTAAAATAAATTAACAAGAATAAACTAAGAAGAATTAACAATGAATAAAAAGTTTCTGTTCTTCAGTTCGGTATCACCTTTTCACAATCATGGAGTAATCAAGTTTTACACTATTTACCCTTCAATGAAACTATTAGCCCTAGATACCAACAAGCTCTGCTACTCGAAATTCTCCTTAGATCGTCACTGTATGAACAAGCTCTTCATCAGATTCTAACAGTAATACAGCCTAGAACAAGCTCTCTAGATTTAATATGACAGAAGCATTAAGAAATAGAGAATTAGGCTAATCTAAGCAACAAACACATAAGCTCAATTTGTTTAACTTGTTTCCTGATAGCCTTAGCAATACACAAAAGCTTGTCCACAATTAATATCACTAATTTGCTACTTGTGATGAAGACAGATATTAATTACACGTAATACCAATCTTAATCTAGAAGATAATATTAATTCACTAATTTAATCCTACAGAAACCAAATTAGTAGATTGAATAACATATAAAAAGTTAAAGTAGATTATCAGAATAAATCTCATGCAAGAAGGAATAAATAAAGTAAACTTGATAACACCGTTAATTATGAATAAAGTTCAAATCCTAAAAGGAATTATAAATCATAATTAGTTTCTATAAAAAATAGAATCTAATAAGGAAATAAAATCTCAGTCCAAAGCAATCCTAATTCTAATAACAATATCAATCCAAATCCATGTAGAAAGATGTCAAAATCTGCTTTTGGAAACTTTACAAAAATCCAAGATTTTTAAGATTTTCCTTTTCTCTTCAATTCAGCTCCAAATCAACTTGTTTCCATCCATTTAGCTTTAATTCACCTGAAAACAATAAACAACTTATTAAGCTCATATACACATGAAACATGCAATAAAACCAAACGTAAAGAATAAAAAATCAGGAATATTGTGTACTTATCAATTTGTTCCTGGATCTGACAGCAGCCTTAGTTAGTTACCCGCTAATCATTCCTGTCGGGACAGGTCCAGCTTTGACAGATTCACTAGCTAGGATGACCTTCAAGAGAGATCAGGCTAGGGCGTTGATGTTGACTGCCCTGTCTGGCAGAGATATAGCTTTTGCTGATAGAGATGAGGCTCGAGCCACTCGGGATACGGCATTGGTCGAGAGAGATGAGGCTCGATCTTCTCGAGATGCTGCTTTTGTCGAGATTGAGGAGACTTTGATTGCCCGGGATGCTGCTTTTGTAGAGAGGTATGAGGCCATAGCTTCCCGACATTTCCACATTACCGACAGTACTGCTCTCCGATCATATACTCATGGCCTGGTTGCCGATATGAGTGTTTACATTAATGATCACAGTGCCACTATGCAGATGGCTGTGGATGTTTTGGCCCGCATGGAGGCTGAGGGTATTGCACTTGCAGCGGCTTCTCCATCTTCAGAGAGAGACGCCATGTTGGCACTGCTGTCCCATTTATCCTTGGGTCCATAGGCTAGTTTTATTTTTCCTGCACATACTAGATCAGCCATTTTTGTCATGTACAGGACACATTGTATATATCAAATAGTATTATATATTAGAGAAATATATTTTGATTCACTACCCTGTTTGGATATGTATTGTCATTGCTGAGTGATTACCACTTCTTTCATGACTTGCTGCTGTTGATGTATCATGAGCTTCTCCTTGATGGACTTACATTGAGATGTCAGAGAATATCTCGGATGGGCTTGTTGACCAGGGAGGCTTGATAGGATTTATGTTTCGATGTCTTGGGACTGGTTTTTATTGATTTTCTATATTTTTTTGAAGGTCAAATCGCACCGTGAATGGTTGCCTACGTACTCCCGGGCTGAGAGAGATCAGGTTATTCGTAGTTCGTTTTTCTATGAGAGAGGCTTGAGAAATATTTATCTTGGGTTTTGAGTTTGGTTTGATGAGCTTTTGAGTTTTTGTTTGGTTTGACCGCACCAGGAGTGGCTGCCTATATACTCCCGGGTTGAGGGAGATCAGGTCCTTCGTAGTTCAGTCTTCTAGTGAAAATCGAACTGATTTAATTGACTCACAGGACCAGGATGGTGGTATGCATGTGTCTCAGACATAATAGCTTTTTAGGGTGTCTGAGTTGATGAGTTGGGGAAATTCACTCCTGTCCATCTCTTGTTATCTGATAGCTCCTCCTGTCAACACCTCCTTGACAATGAAAGGGCCTTCCCAATTTGTGGCAAATTTTTCTTTGGCTTCGTCCTGATCGGACATGACTTTCTTCAGCACCAAGTTATTTTCTTTGAATTGCCGAATTCGAACTTTCTTGTTGTAGGATCGAGCAATCCTTTGCTGATATAACTGACCGTGGAAAATGGTTGTAGCCCTCTTTTCATCTATCAGGGACAGTTGGTGGTACCGATCTAGCAACCACTGGTCTTCCTCCATATGAGCGTCTATCAACACTCTCAGGGACTCAATTTCTACTATTATGGGAAGTACTGCATCCATGCCATAGACCAATGAGTAGGGGGTAGCCCCAGTAGAAGTGCGCATTGACGTCCTGTATGCTAACAGGATTAGGGGCAATAGGTCAGGCCATTCTTTATGATTGGCGGACATTTTCTGCATGATTTTCTTGATGTTCTTGTTGGCCGCTTCGACAGCACCATTCATCTTGGGCTGATAGATGACGAAATTGAGATGCTTGATATGGAACTTGTTGCATAGTTCTCTCATCATCTGATTGTTTAGGTTCTTGGCCTTGTCTGATACAATCACCTCCGGTTGTCCATATCAATAGACGACATTATTTCGGATGAAACCAATGATTACCTCTTTTGTAACTTTGGGGAAAGAGGCCGATTCAACCCATTTGGTGAAGTAATCAATCATAGTGAAGATGAAGCGATGACCGTTACTGGCTTTGGGTTCTACAGGACAGATCACATCCATTCCCCACATAGAAAAAGGCCATGGCAAACTCATGTTGTGTAGCTCATTTGGAGGAGCGTGGATGGCATTTCCATGTACTTGACATTGATAGCATCTCCTGACATGATCATCACAGTCAACTTTGAGAGAGATCCAGTAATGCCCTGTTCTTAATATCTTCTTGGCCAGCAGATGACCGCTCATGTGCGGACCACTGATTCCACCGTGTACTTCATCCATTAGTCTCTGAGCTTGCTCTTTATCCAGGCATTGTAATAGGCCTATTCCAGCATCCCTTTTATAGAGTGCATCTCCGCTTAGATAGAACTTCATAGCCATCTTGTGAATCAACTTTCGTTCAGAGTGGCTTGCCCCAGCGGGCGTAGATCCATCTCGGAGATATTCCTTGACGTCTTAATACCAATGCTATTTGACAGGAGGTATTTCATATAATACTTCTCCAATGTAATTCACGTATATCGGGGTCTTTTGGATTGTGAATTTGATGTTGGGAATCCCACTCCTATCGGATATACGGATCAAGGAAGTCAACGTCGCCAATGCATTAGCAAAGTCATTCCTACCCCGAGGAATATGGATAAAAGTTATGTCTTCAAACTTCGTGGATATTTTGAAGACCTGCCAGTGATAGGGCAGCAAATACAGTTCTTTGGTGTGATATGCCCCGGTGGTTTGTCTGATGACCAACTCAGAATCTCCAAAGACTAGTAGATGTTGGATACCCATGGATTGGGCTAGTTTCAACCCTATTATGCAACCTTCATACTCAGGTGTGTTGTTGGTGTTGACAAACTGCAACTTGGTAGCCACAGGATATTGTTCTCCTATACCAGAGATAAGGACTGCCCCAGCTTCGGTACCTTTCATGTTTACTGCTCCATCGAAATACATTTTCCATGGTTAGACTGCATTTCCTTGAAGACCTTGCTGAATTATCATAATCCCATCATTCAAAAAATAAGTTTCCAGGGGTTCAAACCCTCTTGATGGAGCTTCGGCTAGTTGATCTGCAATGCCTTGACCTTTGATGGACTTCTAAGTCACATAGACAATATCAAATTGTTGGAGGATCAACTACCATTTGGATAATCGACAATTCAACATTGGCTTGTTGAATACGTATTTCAATGGATCTCTGCAGGATATGAGATAGGTTATATGCCCACGCAGATAGTGTTGTAACCTCATGGTGACTCATACTAACGCATAACATTTCTTCTCGGTCAGGGTGTACTTCTGTTCACCACTTCTGAATCTTTTATTGAAGTAGTAGATAACTCTCTCTTTGCTACTATCATCTTTCTGTCCCAGCATATAGCCCATGGCATTGGCAGTGACGGACAGGTACATAAACAGAGGAACTCCGTCCCTCAGGGGTACCAAGACTGGTGCTTCGATGAACTGCTTCTTGATGGCAGGGAAGGCTTTTTGGCAATCCTTATTCCATTTCGTAGAGGAATTCTTCCTTAATAGCTTGAAGATGGGTTCACAAGTCGCTGTGAGCTGGAAAATGAATCGTCTTATAAAATTAATCCTTCCCAGGAACCCGCGTATCTCCTTCTCTGTTTGGAGTACGTGCATTTCAGTGATAGCTTTAATCTAGGCAGGATCCAGCTCAATGCCTCTATTACTCACCAAAAATCTCAATAACTCGCCCGACTTGACACCAAAAGCACATTTGGCTGGATTTAGCTTGAGGTTGTGCTTGCGTAACCTTGTTGAACTGCTTCTTGAGATGGTTAATATGATCGTCCTCTTTCCGGGATTTAACGATAATATCATCCACATAAACCTCTATCTCCTTATGCATCATATCATGAAATAGGGCCATCATGGCTCGCTGATATGTGGCCCCAGCATTGATGAGGTCGAAGGACAATCGCCTGTAACAGAAGGTTCCCAGGGAGTGATGAAAGTTATTTTCTCCCTATCTTCCTCAGCGACCATGATTTGATGGTAACCAACAAAGCAATCCACAAAAGAATACATGCCATACTGCACCGTGTTGTCTATCAAGATGTGGATGAAAGGTATAGGGAAATTATCCTTAAGACAGGCTTTGTTCAAATCCCTATAATCCATACATACTCATACTTTTACTCCGGGCTTTGGCACAGGAACTGTGTTTGACAGCCACTCCGGGTATGTTGATACCATGATGATTCCGGCTTTGAATTATTTAACAACTTCTTCTTTGACCTTCAGACTCCATTCAGGTTTCAGTCTCCTGAGCTTTTGTTTAACTGGCTTGAATCCATCTTTAATGGGCATTTGATGGATGACAATATCAGTAGACAGGTCAATCATGTCTTCATGTGACCATGCAAACACATCCTGGAACTATGCTAGGAGTTCAATCAGGTCAGTTTTTTAATCTTGGGTGAGGTCTATGCCTATTTGGATTTCTTTGAGGTTTTTTGAGGTTCCTATATTGATAGTGGTGGTTTGGTCGAGGTTTGGTTTGGGTTTATCTTTGACACATTCTTTGATTTCCTCAGGCACCTCATAGTCATCTTCCTCCTCTTGATCAATTTCCATCAAGTCGAATTTCAGTTCTACATCAAAGTTGTAGTCACTGTGATAGGTTGGCATCTCATCAGCAGGGACAAATAAATCTAATCTTGGAGTCCTGAAAACAAAATGCTTTCCCTTTAATATATGCAACTATTTAAATATACAAAGCATTTGACAAAGTATGACAAAAGTTACTACTATAGCTGTGCAATCAAAATAAGCAGTAAATGAAACCATGTTACAGGGAAGACAGATTCTCTGCCCTTTTACCCTTGTTGAATGAGGCAAGGGACGCTGCTCTAGTTATCCATGGTCAGATCCTCATGAATTGGGAGGATCAAGGAATTGTGCTCGTCTGCCTCATCTCGGATGATGACTAAGACATCCTTCACAATAGGGCCGGGTTTTCCTTTGAACTGCATCCCTTCTCTTTCTTGATGCGAGCAATTTGGATCTGATCCTCCTCATCACTATGTGGGATATCATCATTTATTCCCTCATAGTGTATTATAACACGCATGTTAGCAAATGGGTCTCGTCCTTCGTACAGGAACTTTTCTTTTCCCTTTTTGCTCTCCCCTTCAGACTTTGGGGTCTTTCTCTCACATACCGGTATAATTGGAGGAAACAGCATAGTTGATACCACAGTAAGAATCTTCCTCATTAGCTTCACAAATCCAGCATCAATGAGGTTCGGCAATAGTATGGTGGAAGCATGAGCCTTAGGATGCTTATGTGGGTTCCGGTGGTTTGACCCGGATGAGTAGCCCAATCCGGCTTTCCGCGACTGGCTCAAGATTTGCACCGGACTCTTGATACCTTGCTAATTCTTTCCTAACCCTTCTCCAGGGCAAAATACCAAGGATACCATCTCCTGGCCCACTGTCATCACTTCGGGGGAGACTTTAGGCTTCAAGGCTGGTGCCCCAACTGGTAGGCACTGAGTATAGCTTACCTCCAAGGCTTGAAAACTAGCAGGTTCAATCCCTGCATCCAAGCTGATCACTGGCATGTCTCCCTGTATACAGACAGGGTATTCCATTCACTGTGATTAGGCTGTCATTGATAATGTATTTAAGTTGCTTATGGAGGGTGGATGGCACAGCTCCTGCCATGTGGATCCATGGTCTGCCCAGCAATAAGTTGTATCCACCTAGAAGGATACATAGAAAGTGTGCGGACCAATCTCCAGAGGAAGCTCAATCTCTCCCATAGCCTCTCGGCAAGATCCATCGAAAGCCCGGATGACCACATAACTGGTTTTGATCTGGTTTGGGTTGATCTTCATTCTCTCCAAGGTGTCGTAGGGACAAATATTTTAGGGATGATCCTCCATCTATTAGCACACCTCCGATCACATATCCTGATGACATCACTGCTATATGCAGGGACTTACGATGACCTGTTCCCTCTGCAGGTATATCATCGTCAGTAAAAGATATCACATTGCTGTTAAATATGTGTTCTACCACATGACGAAATTTCTCAACATCCACTATTTTTGGCAGATGGGCTTCTTCCAGTACTTTCACCAGAATGTTGCGATGATCCACCTATGATAAGACCAGATCTAGGATGGACATCTGCCTGGGTGCATCTTTCAAACTTTGCACCACTTTGATTTAATTGTGTCCCATTTTACTGAGGAACTCTTCAATTTTCTCTTCGACCACCTTTTCTTTGGCCTTGATGACTGATTTGATCACCCGCTGAGGCAGGTACAATGGATTCTCCTTTGGTACAATGGGAATGTTGTTTGAGGTGGAACCTTCATCATTCCCATAGTTCCATAGGACTCTCTTTAGACTGATCACTGGATACTGGGGACTAGATGGTAATATCAAAGGCTCGGGCTCCGCTAACTTCACAGGATTTTGTATTTCTTGAACCCCTTTCCCTGGTAGCATTAGGGGTGTGAGGGTTGGCTTCTTATCATAGGAAATAACAGCCACTGTATCCTGATTCCATGCAGTGGGAATAAAGAGAGTTTCTTCATCAGGAAGGCCATAGTCTTGATTCCCTATTATCAGCTCACCGCTTTCAATCATGTTCTGAATTAAGTGACGAAGTCCCCAGCAATCTTCGGTGTCGTCATCGGGTGCATTGGAGTGATATTAACAGATTCAGTTAAGCTTGAATTTCCTGGATCTAGTATTTACTGGGGGTAATAGATCTGTGACCATCCCCTCATTGATCAACATCTGGAGAATTTCCTTCATTAGCTGGTTCAGATTAGTGAAATTCCTCTGAAAGGCAAATTCCCTATCAGCTTGAAACTTTTCTTCCTTGGCCACCTTGTCGGCCTAGGGTTCATGTTCATGAAATCGGTAGTGGTCCCTTATAGCAATGGGGCTGATTTCCAGTGTAGGTGGACTTGTTTCAGACTGGTTGGAATGGTTTATCAGCTGTCTATTTACTTGATGCTGATATGACCAGCTCTGCTAACTGTCCAATATATTCCTTGATAGACTTGATCTCCTGTTATATCAGGAATTGCCTTTCTGAGATTTCCCAACTGTCTGGGCTATAATTGCTGGATTGAGTTATTTTTCTGACGTATCGGAGGTATGTGGATCCCTCTCCACTCCCTGTGCTAATCTTGTTCAGACCCTTCTCTTTGTGCTGAGGGAGAGGATTATCTTGCACGTGTGGTTGCTCCGGTTTGGTCACCAAAATCTCTCCATTGTCAATCAAGTCTTGGATTTTATGCTTGAGAAACCAACAATTTTGTGTATCATGGCCCGGAGATCCGGAATGGTAGGCACACTTCTTACTTAGGTCAAAATTCCGTCCACCGATATTGGTTGGTGGAATGAGTTGCAAAATCTTTTTCTGTGCCGTCAACAATTTTAGCACATTTTAGAGTGAATCCCCTAGGGGGTGAAAGTTCTTCGACGCCTGGCCTGTAAATTTTTCTGGAATGGCTGGTTTGAAGGTTGTGCTGAAGTTTGAAAAGGAGAATAGCTCCTCTTTTGAATGGGCATGCTGCTTGAATCCCCCTTCTGATTCTGTCCTTGCAACTCTAAGGACCCTTCTTCGTCTTTCTTCTTGTGTGTCCTCTGGGGATTATTCCGATAACTCCTAGATTGAATATGTAGACACTCAAAATTTCTTTTCCCTACTACTAACGCTGTAGGGGGGCAAGATTATCTTTTCAAATCAACCTCGATCTCAATACCGGGCCCTCAAAATAATCGCGATCTCAATACCAGGCCCTAAAATCAACCCTGGTCTCAATATCGGGCCATCAAATCAACCCCAGTCTCAACATCGGGCCCTCAAAACAACCACGATCTCAATATCGAGCCATCAACTCAACCCGATCTCAAGACCGAGCCCTCAAAACAAGCCCGATCTCAATACCAGGCCCTCAAAACAACCCCAGTCTCAATATCGGGCAGTCAAATCAACCCCGGTCTCAATACCGGGCCATCAAATCAACCCCGGTCTAAACCCGGGAAGTATAAATCAGCCCTAGTCTCAACCCGGGATGTACAGTTCAGCCCCGGTCTTAACCCGAGAAGTACAGGTCAGCCCCGATCTTAACCCCGGAGGGAGGTATAGGTCAGCCTCGATCTCAACCTGGGAGGTACAGGTCAGCCCCGATCTCAACCCGGGAGGTACAAGTCAGCCCCGGTCTCAACCTGGGAGGTACAGGTCAGCCCCGGTCTAAACCCGGGAGGTACAGGTTTGCCCCAGTCTCAACCTGAGAGGTACAAGTCAGCCCCGGTCTTAACTCAGAAAGTACAGGTCAGCCCCGATCTCAACTTGGGAGGTACAGGTCAGCCCCGGTCTCAGCCCAAAAAGTAAAGGTCAGCCCTGGTCTCAACCCGGGAGGTACAGGTCAGCCCTGGTCCCAACCCTGAGGACAAGCAAGATCGGCTGGAATCCAAACCTTGGAAACAACCCCAGAAAGTCAGCCGAAGGCCATGCCGACATTGAAGGCAACCCCGGGAGGGGAAAACTGTCATTTTACCAACTTAAAGCTGATTCGGTCAAACTCAAGCCGAATTGATGCCACTAAGGTCAGAATAAACCATAACAATGATACCGAGTGGAAATAGCGCAAGACAGCTCAACGGATAAACTACGAGGAATCAAAGACCCGGTTATGAACTCGTCTTTTTGGGCTCGAAAAAAGTTTTCTCCAATGTCACTGCGACGCGCTCGGCAAGGGCTTTTTGGAAAGGTATTGCACGCCTCAAATGGACTCTTCGATCAAAAGTTAGAAAGTTTTGAATCTGATATCGCATTACTTGGAGTGCACGTACTTTGATGCAATGGGACCCCCAACGCGGGCCCTGCCACGTGGAGCCGCACCTCTACCTGCGGCTGCAGCAGGTAGAGCTGCTTCTCTTGGGTCTATATATATGAGGTGACCCCCAGCTCATTTCATAATTCAGAAACACTCTGAACCCCTGCCCGTTTGCTTTTCCAGCCATTTTCTTGTCTTCCAAACTCAAATTTTTTCACTCTAACACGTAGATATACCCACATACTACCACATATCAAAAATTAACCAGTAGATTTGGTCTTTTAAAGCCTACGATTTGGCAAAAAGCCCGTGTAGCAGTCCATTGTGAGTATTTTTATGATCAACAAGTTTATATTACATTATTGCACTGTTATACATTTCCATATCAAGTTTCGTTTTCTAAAAATGCCCGGAACTCTGTTCCCTGGCCGTTTTTGTTAACTTTTGGTACATTTTAGTACCTAAACGCATTTTCTGGCATTTCTACAACTCGGATTAACGATCCGTCGCTTCCAACAGCTTTTATATACTTGCATCTTTGTTATTAGCAACTTCACCAGACTGGGTTATCTTCCCAGTCCGGGTTTGGATTTTTTTATATATATTTAACTATATATATACTAACTTTTCAATTTTGCCAAGCCCGGATGTCAAATCTACGGTAGTTTACTGCTTTTATATATA
Source organism: Panax stipuleanatus (assembly GCA_020205555.1). NCBI lineage: Eukaryota > Viridiplantae > Streptophyta > Magnoliopsida > Apiales > Araliaceae > Panax > Panax stipuleanatus. Next base: position 84,812,777 of record CM035123.1, read on the forward strand.
TATACATATATATGCACCTTTCACCGAACTGGGTTATCTTACCAGTCCCTGTTTGATTACTTTTTTATCTATATTTAACTTTAAATATTTATATTTACATTCCAGTTTGGCCTGGATCATTCCGTGGCCTTTTTACTACTTTTATATATTTATAATTATATTTCCGTCCGGGCCTCGGAGTGAAAACCCACCGCCCATTACCGCTTTTATACATATATATATTTCTATTCTGTTCAGCCTGGATCATTCCGTGGCTTTTATACAGCTTATATATATATATATTTCCATTTTCGTACGGGCCTCGGAGTGAAAACCCACCGCCCTTTATTGCTTTTATACATATATTTATATTTATATTTTGTCTTGCCTGGATCATTCCGTGGCTTTTATACAGCTTTTATAAATATACATATATATATATATATATATATATATATTTACATTCTAGTTCGGGCATCGGCGTGAAAACCCATCGCCCTTTACAGTTTTAGTATAGATAATTATATATATATATATATATATATTACTTTACTCATTTTATTAAATTGTTGCTTTAAATATTCATTTGATATGAATCGGCACTAACATTTCTGCGGGCAAACTAGATTTCTTTAAATCTCGCCAACTCTAGCTTTCGAACGGTTCAAAATAGGTCCAGACAGAACCGAGAAGCTAGAATGCCTGAGATTTATTTAAATATAGCATTTTTCTAGTTTCAGTTATAAAAGCTACCTCGCGACCCTTAGATCGCTATCTAGTGGGAACGAGATGCTTCGGTCATGTGCGAGCCAGGATTTACTATGAATCCTTGGTTCTGACGATATTTAGTTATATTTTTATACAAATTTAAGCTGTGCAGGTTTATTGGCTTCCCTATGTGAGCCTAGGAATCATGAGATTCATGATCAAACAGATAAGAATCTGATTCCCACGATGAAAAAACTCCACTTTACAAATGTAACCTGCCAGTTTTTTTGTAGAAATGTACATAAACAAAAGACCTTAAAACGGTTATCCGGATTTAAGGTCACGCCAATGAGAAGACTGACGCTTGTATATATTTTGTGGTTGAGGATGCTTCGCAGCCCGACAAATTATCATTTAAATTGAGCCTTAAGGCTAAAAAGATAAAACTGAAGCATCTATATGCTTCAATTCCTATGTTAGCGTAAGGGTTTGAAAACCTGCTTTCAAAATATCATTTCAATAATCTTATCGAAAAAAAGTTTTTGCAAATCAAATCAAACACTTTTGCAAATCAAATTAAAGACTTTTTGCAAATCAAATCAAACCCATCGTATATAGGTTCAACGATGCATAAACATACTTCTAATCAAAGTATAGGCCCAATTTCTTCCAGCATTCACACACACATTGCAGATTTAAAAGGGAAATATTGAAAAGATGCGGTACCATGTTTACACGGGAATTATAGGGTGCCTACCACCTTCCCCACACTTAACCAAGCCCCCAAACTCAAAACTTTGTTTTCAAAGATCAAGTTTCGATAGTGTCCAGCAATTAGGCCTCTTTTCAAACAAACCTCGGCTGAGTTGGTACAACCATTTCAAAACTACCAACTGGTAACTCTGTAAAACGTTCAAATCGTCAACATGATACATGTTGGCCTTTTCCTAAAAACCCTTCAAAACCTTTTTTCACAATAAAAAAAGTAAGGGTAGAGATAACTTAGGAAGAGAGAAAGATCCGGGTTGTGACCCGACCCGCGGATTTTTTCCCGACGTCGACAGGTGGCGACTCTACTGGGGACAGTAGAGGGCTTAGGCCGCGTTCAAATCTTTTCAAACATTTCCCTTTTTCAAATTTATGTATTTGTGAATGCTGCGTCTTTACATTAAATGAATGCGTGAATGATGTGCCTTTACATTGAATGAATGTGAATAAATGCTTTCCTGCTTTTTTAGTGCTTTACACCCATATTAGTGCTTTGCACCCATGTCATCATTTGCATAACGGCGAGGAGCGATGTATGTGAATGTATGTTGTGTGATTTCTCCACCAGGAGGCAAACCCATCGGTGGTAAGTAATGTCTTCGAGGGCGAATAAGTCTTCGAGGCTCATGAAAAAGCACCACTCAGATTCGCTCCAGTTGAAAGATCGGATTAATTTCCCCTCTACTAGATTGCGATGATCTGAGGACCTTCATATAAAAAATCCGCGAGAGTTGCCTAAGATAGGTCAGCCTCTGATTAACCAAATCCGATGGGAAGCTTCTTCATGCCTTCCTCTTTCAATTTAATGTCATGTTTTCAATTCCAATGTAAAGGAGCACAACGTAAATATCATAATAAAATTTTACATTCCTTGTTATATACATCTTGCCATCCTGTCATCAAAACAACTAACCTCTGTTTTGCAGGATAAGAATAAAAAACCACAAAAACACATCATGGCATGCATCCTAGCCCTACCTACTTTAGGAAATTGACACGCCTACATTTTGTTGTAGGTGAAAAATTGGTCCTGTTACTAGATCTAAGTCTAATAAAGCACTAAGTCCATCCACGGACATAACTTTCAGTGCTCAGCCAGAATCCACCCCAGTATCTAGGGAAGAGTTTAAAGGACTGGAGAACCAGATAACTGAATTGGCCAGTTTCTTGAGAGAACAAAGTAAGGCTCTTAAAGGGAAGCAAGCCCAAGCTCAAACAGAACCAGGAACACCTGGTGGTAGTGGTGGCAGTCAAGAGACCGAAAAGACAGAAACTCATATTCCTGGACCACAAAATCAGGACACAACCAACAAAACCCCTGAAATCACCTCCTTTAACAAAGAACAGGAAGCTGGTGACATTTTGAAGAAAGTACAGCAGATGGAAGAAACCATCCGGTCTATCAAAGGGACTGGGGCATTTGGCAGCGTCAATTATTCTGACTTATGCATTTTTCCTGGGGCTCGTTATCCCGAAAAATTTAGAACTTCTGATTTTGAGAAATATGATGGATTGGGAGACCCCTACACTCACTTAAAAGTATTCATTGGAGAACTCGGATCATATGCAGAGGATGAGAAACTCCGAATGCAATTATTTCAGAATAGTCTGATCGGAGAGGCTAGAGCCTGGTACGCCCGTCTAGACAACTCCAAAATTTACAGTTGGGAAGAGTTGGCCCATGCTTTCCACAGTCAATACAGTTTCCAGTCTCAGCTGGCTCCAGACAGATATCAGATAACCAAAATCAAGAAATAAAGTACTGAGTCATTCAGGGAATATGCTCAACTATGGAGACGGGTGGCAGCACAAGTCACCCCATCCATAACTGAGTCTGAGATACTCATGACCTTCATTGATATTCAAGAAGCTCCATATTACGAGAGGGTCCTAGCAGGCATAGGAAAACCATTCTCTGAGATGATCAAGCATGGAGAGATGGCCGAAATGAGCCTAAAGTCTGGGAAGATAAAGGACCTGACTGCCTTGGAAGCCGTTGCCGAGCATATCCAGTCCGAAAATTATGAGAGTAATCCTCAGAGGGCACATAAAAAGAAAGATGAAGAAATGTCCTTAGTATTGCAAGGACAGAATCCAAGGGGTGATTCAAGCAATATGCCCATTTAAATGAGGAATTCTACCCCTTTTCAAGCTCCTGCACAACCTTTAAACCCTCCATTTCAAAAAGCTATGGAGGCCAAACGTCGGAGAATATTCACCACCTAGGAGATTCACTCAAGAATGTGCTGAAATTGTTAACCTCACAGAAAAAGATTGTGCAACTCCTTCCACCAACCAACACTAGGGGGCGAAATTTTGACCCAAGCAAGAAGTGTGCCTACCATTCTGGATATTCGGGCCATGACACACAAGACTGTTGGTCTCTCAAGCACAAAATTCAAGACTTGATTGACAACAGAGAGATTATGGTGACAAAGCCCGAGCAACCGCACGTGCAGGATAATCCCCTCCCTCAGCACAAAGAGGAAAATGTCAACATGATCAACATAGGAAATAGAAAAGGATCAAAATACCTCTGTTCTATAGGAGAGTTAACTCAATCTAGCAACAATAGCCCAGACTGTTGGGAGGTCTCAGAAAGGCGATTCCTAATCGAGTAGGAGATTAGGTCTATCAATGAACAAATTGAACCGTTAGCAGAACTGGTCATATACCAACATCAGATCACCAGACAGATGATGAACCAGACCAACCAATCTGATGCAAATCCTCCCACACCTGAGATCAGTCCCATCCCTATGAGGGGTCACTACCAGTCTCATGAGCATGAACCCTGGGCCAACAAGATGGCCAAAGAGGGGAATCTCCAAGCTAGTAGGAAATTCATCTTTCAAAGGAATTTCACTAATCTGAACCAGCCGATGAAGGAAATCCTCCAGATGTTAATCAACGAAGGAATGGTTACAGATTTATTACCTCCATTAAACCCGCAATCCAGGAAATTCAAGCCTGACCAAACTTGTCAGTACCACTCCAATGCTCCCGGCCATGATACTAAGGATTGCTGGGCACTTCGTAACCTGATTTAGAATATGATTAAAAGCGGTGAATTGTTAAGAGGGAATCAGCATTATGGCTTCCCAGATGAAGAAACTATCTTTATTCCCACAACGTGGAATCAGGATACCGTGGCTGTTATTTCCTGTGATAAGGAGTCATCTCTCACACCGTTAGTACTACTAGGGAAAGGGGTCCAAGAAACACAAAATCCTGTGAAGGTGGCCGCACCCGAGCCTTTAATCTTGCCCTTCAGACCTTAGTATTCAGTTATTAGTTTGAAGAGGTTCCCATGGAACTACGGGAATGATGAAAGTTCCACCTCAAACAACATTGCCATTGTACCAAAGGATAATCCCTTGTACCTGCCTCAGCAGGTGATCAAATTAGTTATCAAGGCCAAAGAAAAGGTGTCTGAAGAGAAAATAGAAGAGTTCCTCTGTAAAATGGGACACAATGAAATCAAAGTGGTGCAAAACCTGAAAGGTGCACCCAAGCAGATGTCCATCCTAGATTTGGTCTTATCCTCAATGGATCATCGCAACATTCTGGTGAAAGTACAGAAAGAAGCCCACCTGCCACATACCGTGGATGCCGAGAAATTCCGACACGTGGTAGAACACATTTTCAACAGCAATGTGATATCTTTCACTGATGATGATATACCTGCAGAGGGGACGGGTCATCGCAAGTCATTACACATAGCAGTGATGTTTTTCGGGTATGTGATCGGAGGTGTGTTCATAGATGGAGGATCATCCCTCAACATCTGTCCCTACAACACTTTGGAGAGAATGAAGATTAACCCGAACTGGATCAAAACCAGTCATGTGGTCATCCGAGCTTTTGATGGATCTCACCGACAAGCTATGGGAGAAATAGAGCTTCCTCTGAGATTGGTCCGCATACTTTCTATGTGTCCTTTCAGGTGCTCAACATCGCCACTGGATACAACTTGTTGCTGGGCAAGCCATGGATCCACATGGCAGAGGCAGTGCCATCCACCCTCCATCAACAACTCAAATACATTATCAATGGCAACCTAATCACGGTGAATGCCGAACTGGAATACCCTGTCTGCATACAAGGAGACATGCCGGTGATCAGCCTGGATGCAGGGATTGAACCTTCTAGTTTTCAAGCCTTGGAGGTGAGTAATACTCAATATCTACCAGTTGGGGCGCCAGCCTTGAAGCCTAAAGTCTCCCCTAAAGTGATAACAGTAGGCCAAAAGCTGGTATCTTTAGGTTTCCAACCTGGAGAAGGGTTAGGAAAGAACCAACAAGGAATTACAAGTCCTGTCCAAATCCCGAGCCAGATAGTGAAAGCCAGATTAGGTTATTCATCTAGGTCGAACAGCCAGAATCCACATAAGCACCCTAAGGCTCATGCTTCCACAATACTGCTACCAAATCTCACCGATGTTGGTTTTGTAAAGCCAATGAGGAAGATTCCTACTGTGAAATCAGCCATGCTGTTTCCTCCAATCATACCGGTCGGGGAAAGGAAATCCCCAAAGCCTAAGGGTGATAAAAAAAGGGAAAAGAAAAGATCCTGTATGAAGGACGAGACCCATTTGCTAACATACAGGTTATCATAAACTACGAGGGTATGAATGATGAGATCCCAGTTAGTGACGACGAGGATCAGATTCAAATTCCTTGCATCAAAAAGGGAAAAGGGGGCAGTTCAAAGAAAAATCTCAGCCCTATTGTAAAGGATGTCTCAGTCATTATCCGAGAAGAGGCAAACGAGCACAATTCCTTGATCCTCCCTGTTCATGAGGATCTAACCCTGGATAACTGGAGCAGCATCCCTTGCCTTAGTCAAAAAGGGTAAAGAGGCAGAGAGTCCGTTTGCCTTGTAACATGCTTTCATTTACTGCTTATTTTTTATTGCATAGCTATAACAGTAACTTTTGCCATGCTTTGCCAAATGCTTTGTATATTTAAGCAGTTGCATATATTAAAGTGAAAGATTTTTTTTTAGGACTCCAAAGTTGGATTTGTTTATCACTGCTGATGAGATGCCAACCTATCACAGTGACTACAACTTTGATGTAAAACTAAACTTTGACTTGATGGATATTGATCAAAAGGAGGAATATGACTATGAGGTGCCCGAGGAGATAAAAAAATTGGTCAAAGACTAACCCAAATCGAACCTCGACCAAACCACCACTATCAACATAGGAACCTCCGAAAATATCAAAGAAATCCAGATAGGTCTAGACTTTACACAAGATCAAAAAAACGACCTGATCAAACTCCTAACACAGTTCTAGGATGTGTTTGCATGGTCACACGAAGACATGATTGGCCTATACACTGATATTATCATCCATCGAATGCCCATTAAAGATGGATTCAAGCCAGTCAAGAAGAAGCTCAGACGTTTGAAACCTGAATGGAGTCTGAAAGTCAAAGAAGAAGTCATTAAACAATTCAAAGCCAGCATTATCATGGTATCAACATACCCAGAGTAGGCTGTCAAACGTAGTTCATGTACCTAAACCCAGAGGGAAGGTACGAGTATGCGTGGATTACCGGGATTTGAACAAAGCCTGCCTCAAGGACAATTTCCCAGTACCTTTTATCCACATCCTGATAGATAACAGGGCGCAGTACGGCATGTATTCTTTTGTGGATTGCTTTGCTGGTTACTAGAAAATCATGGTTGCTGAAGAAGACAAGGAGAAAATAGCTTTCATCACTCCCTAGGGAACCTTCTGCTATAAGCGTCTGTCCTTCGACCTCATTAATGTCTGCGCCACGTATCGGCGAGCCATGATGGCCCTGTTATGACATGATGCACAAGGAGATAGAGGTTTAAGTAGACGACATCATCATCAAATCCCGAAAGGAGGATGATCATATTGACCATCACACGAAGCTGTTCAACAGGTTGAGTAAGTACAACCTCAAGCTGAATCCCGCCAAGTGTGCTTTTGGCGTCAAATCAGGCAAGTTATTGGGATTCCTAGTGAGTAATTGAGGCATCGAGCTAGACCCTGCCAAGATCAAAGCCATCAATGAGATGCCAGTACCTCGAACAAAAAAGGAGAGATGTGGGTTCCTAGGAAGGATCAATTTCACAAGCAGGTTCATTTCCCAGCTGACAGCAACCTGTGAACCCATATTCAAGCTACTAAGGAAGAATTCCTCCACCAAATGGAATGAGGATTGTTAAAAAGCCTTCCTTGCCATCAAGAAGCAGCTGATCAAAGCATCAGTATTGGTACCCCCAAGGGACGGAGTTCCCTTATTTATGTAATTATCCGTCAATGCCAATGCAATGGGCTGTATACTGGGACAGAAAGATGATAGTAGCAAGGAGAGAGCCATCTACTACATCAGCAAAAGATTTAGCAGTGGTGAACAGAAGTACACCCTGATCGAGAAAACATATTGTGTGTTAGCATGGGCCGCCATGAGGTTACAACATTACCTCCATGGGCATACAACCTACCTCATATCCCGAATGGATCCACTGAAATACGTATTCAACAAGCCAATGTTGAATTATCGACTGTCCAAATGGCAGTTGATCCTACAATAGTTTGATATTGTCTACGTGACTCAGAAGTACATCAAAGGTCAAGGCATTGCAGATCAATTATCCGAAGCACCATCAGGAGGGTTTGAACCTCTGGAGACTTATTTCCCGAATGATGGGATCATGATAATTCAACAACTCCAACAAGAGAATACAGTCCAACCATGGAAAATGTATTTCGATGGAGCGGTAAACATGGAAGGTGCCGGAGCTGAGGCAGTCCTTATCTCTGGTATAGAAGAGCAATATCCTGTGGGTACCAAACTGCAATTTGGCAACACCAACAACACAGCCGAGTATGAAGGCTGCATAATGGGGTTGAAGTTAGCCCAATCCATGGGTATCAAATATTTACTAGTCTTCGGAGACTCTGAATTGGTCATCAGATAGACCACTGGGGCATATCATACCAAAGAACTGCATTTGTTGCCCTATCATTGGCAGGTCGTTAACATATCTCTGGATTTTCAAAACATAACCTTCATCCATATTCCTCGGGGTAGGAATGATTTCGATGATGCATTGGGGACATTGGCTTCCTTGATCCACATATCCGATAGGAGTGGGATTCCCTACATCAAATTCACAATTCAGAAGGCCCCGACATACGGGAATTACATTAGAGACATATCAGATGAAATACCTCCTATCAAACAGCCTTGGTATCATGACTTCAAGGAATATCTCTGAGATGGATCTACACCCGCTGGGGTAAGCCAATCTGAGCGAAAGCGGATTCACAAGATGGCTATGAAGTTCTATCTGAGCGAAGATGCACTGTACAAAAGGGATACTGGAATAAGCTTGTTAAGATGCCTTGATAAAGAGCAAGCCCAGAGATTAATGGATGAAGTCCATGGTGGAGTCTGTGGTCCATACATGAGCGGTCATCTGCTGGCCAAGAAAATATTAAGACCAGGACATTATTGTATCTCTCTCAAAGCGGACTGCGACGATCATGTCAAGAGATGCTTTCAATGCCAAGTACATAGAAATGCCATACAAGCTCCTCCAAATGAGATACACAACATGAGTTCACCATGGCCTTTCTCCATGTGGGGAATGGATGTGATCGGTCCAGTAGAACCAAAAGCCAGCAATGGTCATCGATTCATCTTCACCATGAACGATTACTTCCCCATGATAGATTACTTCACCAAATGGGTTGAAGCTGCCTCTTTTCTCAAAGTCACCAAAGAGGTCATCATTGGTTTCATCAGAAACAATGTCATTTGTCGATATAGACAACCGGTGGTGATCGTATCAGACAACGCAAAGAACCTGAACAATCAAATGATGAAAGTGCTATGTAGCAAGTTCCACATTAAGCATCTCAATTCCGTCATCTATCGGCCCAAGATAAATGGTGATGTCAAAGAGGCCAACTAAAATATCAAAAAGATCATGCAGGAAATGTCCGCCAATCACAAAGAATGGCTTGACTTGCTTCCTCTAACCCTGTTAGCATACAGGACATCAATGCATACCTCTACTGGGGCTACCCCCTATTCATTGGTCTATGGCAATGAAGCAATCCTTCCCATAGAAGTAGAGATGGAGTCCTTACGAGTGTTAATCGACTCTCAGATGGATGAAGATCAATGGTTGCAAGACAGGTACCACCAACTGTCCTTGATAGATGAGAAGAGGGCTATAGCCATTTTCCACGGGCAGTTATATCAGCAAAGGATTGCTCGATCCTAGAACAAGAAATTCCAAATACAGCAATTCAAAAAAAATGACTTGGTGCTGAAGAAAGTTTAGGCCAATCAAGACAAAGCCAAAGGAAAGTTCGCCCCTAATTGGGAAGGCCCTTTCATTGGCAAGGAGGTGTTAACGGGAGGAGCTATCAGATTGCAAGAAATGGACGGAACAGAATTTCCCCAACTCATCAACTCAGACACCATAAAAAACTACTATATCTAAAACACATGCATACCGCATCCTGGTCCTGAAAATCAAATCAGGTTCGGTTTTCACTAGAAGCCTAAACTACGAATGACCTGATCTCCCTCAACCAAGGAGTACGTAGGCAGCCATTCCTGGTGCGGTCAAACCAAATAAAAAATTTAAAAAACTTATCAAACCAAATACAAAAGAGACACTTCTCAAGCCTCTCTCACACAAACAGAACTGCAAATGACCTGATCTCCCTACACCCGGGAGTACGTAGGCAGCCATTCATGGTGCGATTTGACCTTTAAGAAAAAATAAAAACAAATAAAAACCCCGTTCCAAGACACCAAAACCGTATGAAACCTAAAAAATATCAAGCCTCCTTAGTCAGCAGGCCTATCTGAGATACTCTCTGACATCTCACTGTCAGTCCATCAAGGAGAAGCTCAAGATACATCAACAAACAGCAAGTCATGAAAGAAGTGGTAATCACTCAGCAATGACAATACATATCCAAATAGGAAAATGAATTAAAATATATTTCTCTAATATATAATGTTGTTTGATATATACACTGTTTCCTATACATGATAAAAATGACTGATCTAGTATGTGCAGGAAAAACAAAGCTAGTCTATGGACCCATGGATAAGCGGAACAGCAGTGCCAACATGGCATCTCTCTCTGCTAATGGAGGAGCCGATGCAAGTGCAATACCCTCTGCCTCCATATACATAGTTCCGCTGTGATCATCAATATAGAAACTCATCTCGGTAACCAAACCATGAGTATAAGATCGGAGAGCAGTACTATCGGCATTGTGGAAATCCCTGGAAGCTATGGCCTCATCCCTCTCCACATAAATAGCATCCCTCGCAATCAAAACCTCCTCAATCTCCTCGTAAGCTGCATCTCTGGTAGATCGAATCTCATCCCTCTCCACAAAAGGTGCGTCCCTGGAAATCAAAGTCTCCTTAATATCGATAAAAGTAGCATCTCGAGAAGATCGAGCCTCATCTCTCTCAACTAATGTCATATCTCGAGTGGCTCGAGCCTCATCTCTCTCCGCAAAAACTATATCTCTACCAGACAGGGCAGTCAACATCAGCGCTCTAGCCTAGTCTCTCTCAAAGGTTATCCTAGCTAGTGAGTCTGCCAAATCTACATCTGTCCTAGCAGGAATGATCGGCGGATCACTAACTAGTACTGCTGTCAGACCCATGAACAACTCATCCTCAGTGGGAGAATCAGGATCCTCCATAGGTTCCTCCTCGTCTGAATACAATATCGGAGTTGACTGGATGAATGCAGCTAATGCTATATCTGCCTCCAACCACGTTGAATACTCTGGAGAACAATCCGTATGACTACTGGAGATATCATCCCTCTCCTTATGAGTCCAACACTCGTACACTCTAATCAAATCAGCGGATGACATAGACGAAGCTGACATCCTCTGATCAATAGCCCCCTCAAACTAATACAGGCTCTGAAACTGATCAAACTGGTCCATAACAGCCAGAGGATGGAAAGTAGTCACTCCCCTCAATCCCGCTAGGGGCAAATAGACCATGTCAGATGCGTGGGTGATGAAGCTATAGGGGGAGACTAGCCCTAAGCATGGCAGAATCAAGAATGGATGCGCAATGTCAGATAGAAATGCTGACCATATCTCTGCATCGGTACACTCAGCTGGCTGAAAGGAGTAAGACATGGCTATCTCCTGGGTGAAACAGTACCCTTGGTGTCTGAAAAATTCAATCGGTCATAAATAGGACATGAGCCATATGTACAGCAAGACCGAACTGCCTCTAAAAAACCCCTCCGGGTGGGTACAGCAGTGGGTGGCTGCTCTCAGCGTCTCGTCCAATATCATCGGAAGAATGGTGTTACCCTGTCTAAAGGCCCTAACCACGACTATCAATCCGACATCCAGGTGGTCCAAGTGAAGGGGCATATAGACGTAGGCTACTATGCACATCAGCAAAACATCTATCCTGATCAAATGTCATGCCTCTACCGAAATAATAAAATCTCCAGCATGTCAATCGTAACTATCAAGCCGTCCGAAACGATCGATCAAGAAGTCTATAAAGATCACATGTCTATAAACGATCTCATCTGAAACTACACTCTGATGTAGACCAGACATCAGAAGAAACGGTCTCCTCATGTCGATAATCGCATTACGAGCGCATGGCAAATCTAAAGCCAAACCAGTAAATCGCTCATACTCCTCTAAAGTCGGAGTAAGCTCGTGCCGCTCGAAGCAAAAAACCTGTCTTTCAGGTATCCAACAGGATAAGATGCCATCCACGAACCCATACAGAATTTGAAAGTCTATAAGGGCTAATGAATGCCCTAACATCTGATCCACTATCCCTCTGGCTAGGAAAGGCAGGCTCTCATACCACGATCTCAAGGATGATGCCACCACAGATGGTGGTAAGTGCTCAATACGACTGACGGTGGATGACGACATCTGTATCACCGTATCACAAAACCATCCAGGGGTCAAATCTAAACTCATCTGTCTGAATACATACACATGACATAATATATACAAAATGATAATAATAAACATGATGCGATAGATAGGAAATATCATGCATATCTACAATAAACTATCTACTACAAGCATCCTCCCTGTCTGATAATACAAAGAAAAATAAAAAGTACATAAATATGGGGCACCACCACCCAACTACTAACAGTGGTCTATCAAAATGGGGCACAACCGTACAAATAGCCAAAATAGTGGCCGACCAAAATATATAGCTACAATAGCTATCCAAAAAGATCCAAAATATCTACACTCAGGTGGTTAACCTACTTCATCTCCTCCGTGGACACAAAGTCGCGGTCATCAGACATATCTGGGCGGTACAAGGGAGGATCAGCCCCTGCAAAACTTCTGGAAAATGGACCTGATGAGGGGCCTGCTATTGAGCTGGAAGGGTCAAAAGAAGATGCCTCTGACGGATCTCGCCCAAGATGCCTGATAAATAAGTGAGCTCTCTCCAACTCCTGGATCAGTCCTGTAATCTGGTCCAAGTGAGTAGGCTCCCAGAGGCAAGCTATCCAGTCTGTTATCATCACAGACCCAAGCACTATGTCTGCCATGAATTGGGTGGCACAAGTCTGAGCTTTATTCGTGTAAGGGATCCACCAACTACTGAATGCCTCCTGGCTGTAAGGTCCCTCTGATAGGGTAAAGCCGTCTACTCCCTCCATAGGGATATATGTCAGTGGCTGGACTAATGGCCAATGATGCCAAGCCGGAGGGATAAAGGAAATACGGATCTGACCCGTGATACTCCGAATAGCATGCTCTCCTAGATAGAGCTCCCAGCCTCCCTCTGTCAAAAATAGGACTTTACGGGTTGACAATGCAAACTCCCGACCAGTGGGGAAGCCTCACTCAAATCCAACAGTCAAAGACTTGGAGGTATATGGGATCCACGAGATCGTTCCGGCTGTTAAAAGCTCTAACTGTAGGTGGGAATGCGTAAAACCATCAGCAACAGGGACCTCCGTTAGAGTAGAGTGATGCCAACGTCGTCCAGGGGATAGGTCTCCAGACCTAAAGCAATGGCGGGCCATAGGCAAGGAAGCCTCTCATACTCCCAGAACTGGCCATGTAAATATCAAAAGTCCTCAGTGACCAAGACTGACAAATGTAAATACAGAAATCAAAACGGTACAAGAAAGATGTACTCACCAGCAGAAATGGGTAGAACCCTAACCAAGCCTTTGTCAAACCCTCTGAGAGCATGCGCATACCTCGGAGAAAATAGGCAAAGGTGTAGAAACCCCAATTAAAGTCACTGAGGCGCTCTACATGTCGGATAGCACTGACCATGGCGAAGGACACTGTCGATGAGTTATCCGCCAGAAAACAACCCCTGATGATCACCAGAAACAATCGCCTCAAGATGAGATCCCTAACCCTCTGATCATCAGGGAAAGGCTCAAGTAAAGACCCACTCTGGGAATCTATACTCAAGGGACCAGATAGAACTGTCCGACCCTTGACCGCCGACAAAGGAACTCCCAGTAGGGATCTAACGGCAGTGGGTATAATGTCGGCCACAATAGGCAAGGGCTCACCCTCGAACTCGATGTCGGTGATGAACCTCCAATCCATACGTGTCATCATCACCTCGTAGTCCAACAAGTGAAGAGACTGAGTCTGGTGGAACCAGCGCTCAGACAAAGCCCTCATTTAACCCCGGGAGAAACGAAGGGGAAGAATAGAGAAGAAGGCCTGAAACCCCCAGCCGTTAACGATATCCCTGTACTCCTGGTGCAAAGTGTGGTAGAGGGAGTCCACGTTGGACCAGTTCCTTCTGAGCTGCGTAAAGTCGAGAACCTGCACCAAAAATTAACCCATATCATAAATCTGTGATCGAGAATGGCAAAATTAAGAAAGAGAATCCAGAGAGAAAAATACTTTAAGTCACCTCATTGGCATGAAGAAATCACGATGGATGTCGACTCAAGTCTCCCAGCAACTCCTGGGTTAGCACAACAATGCCCGAAAGCTCCGCACGTGGGGCCTGACCTGGGACAGGAGCAGTAAAAGGAGCCTCCTCATCATCTATATCAATCGGCGGCTCGTCCTGGGCTGGACAAATCACCGACTCTACTAATCTGCGAGGTGACCGAGATAGACGTGGCTGAGGAACATCAGAAGCTCGCCTCCTTCTAACTCCTAAAACTACCCTGCTAGCACTGCCGGGTCTGTCTCGGTCCACACCTGGACAAAGTCTCCAAATCACCTCAGAAAGGGTGTAGTAAGCCTAAAACATGTGGCTTATTAATTTAAATCAGAATTGTATGCATTTCTAAGTCCTAAAACATGCATAGGCCAGTCAAAAATCCCCAGTATTGTCAAAAATTGCATACTTGGGCTTTTAAATTTTTTTTGCCAAAGTCTCCTTTGTAAAATGGATTGTTCGTATGCACACAGGCATGTCTAGGTGGCCATTCAGTAGCACACCTCCCCAAAAATAGAAACCGTTCATATTTATGGAATAAAATTAATAGGAAACTTCATATGGTAGCCAAATTACCATGGCCATTTTTAGTTGAAAATCCAGGCTCACTAGGCCCCAAAAAGGACGAGTAAACTGATCAAAACGAGCAAAATATGACTATCTCAGAATCTGATTTTTCTTACGTCAAAACATGCATTACAGTAAAATATGCATACTTATGAAGTTAGAAAATTTTTAGCAGGTCATATAGACATACATTTTTCATACATTGTATCTAAAAGCACCCTACGTGGTTTACATGCTTTTAACGGTCAAAACTTGCGAAAAAAGGATGTAAAACGTTACCTGAGATGTGCAGAATATGCAGTCGCTGACAAAATCTGAAAAAAGCTGCCTGAACTCCGTAGATCTGAATAAGAAAATCGGATTCCGTTTGAAACTCGAAATGAAAATGAGGTTATGAGCGCGCTGCTGCCCATTTTAAAAATGCAGGTAGAAGCGGGCCAACCTGAGGCTGCCGTACCTCTACCTGCGGCACCCCAGGGTGGGACCCACCCCTTTCGACTCGGTCCAGTTCGAGTTGAAACGCAGTTCACTTGAGCTAAAAAGTCAATCTGAGAAAAACTGCTATGCGATTGAGCAGATTGTCCTGAAATCCTACGTACAAGCTGCGAATTCTTGACAGAAGGAAAATCTTTTTGAAAACTATTGGTTTTCATCCCGAAGCAATATCAGGGGATCAATGATGAAAACTGCTAAAAAATTGCCGAAAACAGCACAAAACTGCCAAAATCAACACTGTCGAAGCGTCGGGTACAGACCGGTGACAGTTCAGCCGTTGGCTCAACCCTAGCGAAGCGTTAGGTACAGATCGAGGATAGTTCAACCGTTGGCTCAACCCCAGCGAAGCGTCGAGTACAGACCGATGACAATTCAACCGTTGGCTAAACCCCAGCGATGCGTCGGGTACAGACTGGTGATAGTTCAGCCGTTGGCTCAGCCCCAGCGAAGCGTCGGGTACAGACAGAGAATAATTCAGCCGTTGGCTCAACCCCAGTGAAGCGTGGGGTACAGACCAAGGACAGTTCAGCCATTGGCGCAACCCATTCAAAGCGTCGGGTACAGACCGGTGACAGTTCAGTTGTTGTCTCAACCCCAGTGAAGCGTCGGGTACAGACCGAGGATAGTTCAGCCGTTGGCTAAACCCCAGCGAAGCGTCGGGTACAGACGGAGAACAGTTCAACTGTTGGCTCAACCCCAGCAAAGGTTCAGTTACAGATCTATGACACATCAACCGTAGGCACAACCCCTGCGAGGCATCGGGAATGATTCAGTGGCGAAAGCAATATAATATCCATCCCCACAAAGGATAGATGATGGAATCTGTTATACATATCCTTAGAAGGAACACCAAGATAGATTGGTCATTTAATCTCCTGTGGCAAACTACCGATGTAGATTATTGTCAAGATAGGCATCGGGAATAATCGTGGAGGTAACTCGACAACAAATATGTATCCCCACCAAAGGAGCCTGTCGAAAGGCATACCAATATCAACCAAAAGGAAATATGCTCCCCGGAGAGTATCGATGGATGAGAGAATACCCTTGGTCTCAAACCAAGAATTCACCTAGGCTATCATGACTGACGTCATCCCCAGCAGAAAGTGATGAAAACATTTCACGATAGCCTATCAGTGATATCCTCAGCAAATAATGAGTTAAACGATCAGGGATAGCCCCTTTCCACTCAAAGGTATCCAACTTTCAGAACATATCCTGCAGTTGTCATATTTCCAGTGTTTACCAATCTTAATCATGTTCATTCCATTACATTGCATGAACATGATAAAGAGGGGCATCTGTAAACACTTGATATTTTGTTTCACTGTTACTAACACTGTAGGAGGGCAAGACTATTTTTTTAAATTAACCCCGATTTTAATACCGGGACGTCAACTCAACCCCGGTCTCAATATCGGGCCATCAACTCAACCCCGGTCTCCATACCGGGCCATCAACTCAACCCCGGTCTCAATACTGGGTCATCAACTCAACCCCGGTCTCAATACCGGGCCATCAACTCATCCTCGGTCTCAATATCGGGCCATCAACTCAACCCCGATCTCAATACGGGGCCATCAAATCAATCCCGATCTCAATACCGGGTCATTAACTTAACCCCGGTCTCAATACCGAGTCATCAACTTAACCCTAATCTCAATATCGAGCCGACAACTCAACCCCGATCTCAATACCAGGCCCTCAACTCAACCCCGGTCTCAATACCGGACCATCAACTCAACCCCGGCCTCAATACCGGGCCATCAACTCAACCCTGGTCTCAATATCGGGTCATCAACTTCACCCTGGTCTCAATACCAAGCCGTCAACTCAACCCCGGTCTCAATACCGGGCCATCAACTCAACCCTGGTCTCAATATCGGGTCATCAACTTAACCCGATCTTAATACCGGGCCTGTCAACTTAACCTCGGTCTCAATACCGGGCCATCAACTCAACCCCAGTCTCAATATCGGGCCATCAACTCAACCCCGGTCTCAACCCGGGAGGTACAGGTCAGCCCATGTCTCAACCCGGGAGGTACAATTCAGCCCCGGTCTCAACCCAGGAGGTATAGGTCAGCCCCGGTCTCAACCCGGGAGATATAGGTCAGCCCCTGTCTCAACCCAGGAGGTACAGGTTCAGCATCGGTCTTAACCCAGGAGGTCAGGTCAACTTCGCGAATAATCTTGATGCATCACAAAATCTCCAGAGGAAAACCTGGAATGACCAAGTCAGCCTCAGAGACAACACTGAGGATAAATAGACTCGAATGGGATCCAAACCTTGGAAACACCCCCAAAAAGTCAGCCGAAGGCCATGCCAGAACTAAGTGCAACCCCGAAAGAGACAAAACGGTCATTTTACCAACTTGAAGCCGATTTGGTTAAACTCAAGCCAAATTGATGCCACTAAGGTCAGAACGAACAATAACAACGATCCCGAGTAGAAACAGCGCAAGACAGCTCAACGAACAAAACTGCGAGCAATCAAAGACCCAGTTATGAACCAGTCTTTTGGACTCGGAAAAGGTTTTCTCCCATGTCATTGCGACGCGCTCGGCGAGGGCTTTCCGAAAAGGTATAGCATGTGACGAACAAGATTTTTGAAATTTAATTTGAATATTTATTGAATTAAATAAATATTTTTTGATGATTTAATTATTGAGTTAAATAATTAATTGATGAAATTGTGGTAGATTAATTTAATTATATGTGTCACGTTAGTTAAATTAATGTGGTGAATTTTTATATTCAAAGTATGTATTTAATTGAGCTTATTTGACTAATATATTAATTAATAAGCATAATGTTATTCTAATTAATTTAAATAATTAATTAGAGATTTAACGATTTGGCATAATTAATAAATAAGAATTTTAATTATGTGACTATGTGATTTATTGTGGAGTCATGCTATTTTATTTAATTAATTTAAATAAGATTAATTGATTAATTAAAAGTGTGACATTATTAAACTATATTATAGTAAGTTAATTAAAATAAATGAGAAGGGATTCCTTAAGCTAGCCAAACAAGGCCTTAAGGGGAGTTGGTCAGTTAACCCACTAGGGACCAACTGACAACCACTCACCCATTATATATTATGATACGTATTATACTTATATACATATATACTATATCAATTCATATATTCATATCAGAGGAAATAAAACTTAGAAAGTCAGAGAGAATTTTGAGAGAAAAGATTGAGGGAAGAAGAATTTGAGAAGTTTATATCATCATCCTTGAATCATCTTCACCAACTAGCAAGGGTAATCCCTCCTCTTATGGTTGTCAAATTAAGTTTTTTTCAAAGTTTGTTTTTTTCCATTAACGTACTTGAAGTTTTCTGTAAAAGACTAGTTTGACGATTAATGCATGTTATGATTATATATGTATTAATATGTGTTCATAGCCTGTTTTATATCATATATGCATGATTCACAGTGATCACACCATGGAATTTTGTTGAGAATTGGGTTTTCAAAAAGTTACAGAGTATAGAAATTGTACATTTGGCCATACGGCCCTTACGTACAATTTTTATGCCATGAATCGATGGTTTAACTTTAAATTGATGATTTAATATAATTACACACGTTTAAACAAACAAAACGAAAGTTAAACGAACGGATTCGGTGTTATAACGAATACGTAACGTTGAATTTCTTATTTTCTTTCAAAACATTACAAAGTATGAAAAACAGTGAGATTGAATGCTTTAATTGGTGTAATTACGTGATTTAAAACCTTAGAATCATGCTAAGAACGTTGTAAAATATTTTCTGTGAAGTTTTTACATTATGGGTAGCCTTAAAATTCATTACGTCAGTTTAATTTGGATTTATTGGGGCTACTCTGTGTGTTCTTCGCGAACTGAGAAAACTGAGCATGCGTCGTCGCGCGGCCACGCCGCTTCAAGGCATACTTGACGCGCGCGCCGATCCAAAGGGTAACTGGAGCGCGGCCGCACCGCCTGCAGAATTCTAAATTTTTTTTCTAAGTGTTCATGTATTCAAAGACGTGTTTTAAAATCTAATAAACATGAAGACATGTTATGCATATAATGAGATGTTAATACGAGATTAATAACTTAGATTGTGTGATTAATTAATAAGTTAATTAATCAACTTAAACCATTATTTGAAAAGTTTAATAATGAGTTCGAAGAACACTATTGTGAATCGATAATTGAATCGAACCGGTGATTAATGGATACTATGAATGTATTGATATGTAGGATTTAATAAGGGACGAGAATTAATTATAGCTTGTGCAAGAGGCAAGTTTCTTAGACTCAAACCTTACTTTTACATTGAACAAGTATTCTATTCCCAAGTTATTGTTGTTGAGCAAGTTCTTTAAATTCTAAAGTTATTCATTGATCAAGTCGTAGACTTATATTCTATATCGAGTAAGCTCTTGTTCTTGATTGTTCAAGTCCAAGATTTCATACTAGATGCTATAATTCTTTTAAAGCAAGATTTTAGTTGTACAATACTTATTCGGTTGTTTACCTTTGAGAATTTTTATTCGAATTGAGTATTAGTTATTATGAAACTTTGTAAGACTAGCGAACCCTGATTGCTTTGACTAGTCCATAGTTGATTAGCGTTCTAAATTCTAGAACTTTTATTGAGCTTATCCAAACCAAACTTCCTTTGGTGTGGACTCTGATGTCAAACTGAGATGAACAACCCTGCAAAGGGGATTATTTATGCTTTAGCGTTGAGATATTGTGCACAGTATGGTACTAAGGGCTGATCCCCCTAAGTATTAGAAGTAGAGTCCATAGTCTTACGACTGTTAAAGGTTTGAAGTATAAACACTTTACAACCTAGGACATAGTTCAAGGTCTTATAACCCTCAGATGTTCTTTTGATTCCTGTTATTTATCCTCGAGTCAAAAGTTGAGTTTCTTTATTCAGATGTCTTTAATTCACTCGCATGTTATTATATTGTTGTCATATTATTATACTTGTGGGCAATCGTGCTCACTCTTGCGTAATAATAACATTACAGTTAAGAACGAAAGGTCCGACGAGCCTTCTACTAGCAAAGGCAAGGGCAAGGTCAACAAGTGATGAAGACTTGTTGTTTATTTTATATGTTTATGTTTCAGCTCTATGTTAAATTTATGTAAGACTATTTATTTGTTATGTTCCGCACAGATGTTTAAGGTTAGTATGACCTAGGATTTATTTTATTTATTACTCAGATGTTGTAACCCCATAAAGGGAGGATTTATTTCTATTTATTGCATGGTTTGCATTTACTATGGGTAGATAGATAGATGATATTCGTACAGTGAACACCAAGTCCGGTGGAATTGAAGTACCCGAATTTGGGGGTGTCACATAGCACGCCTCAAACGGACGCTCCGATCAAAAGTTAGAAAATTTCGAATCGGACCACACAATACTCGGAGTGCACGTACTTTGAGACGATGGGACCCGCCACGGGACCTCTGCCATGTGGAGTCGCAGGTGGACCCGCGGCAGTCGCGGGTTGACCTGCTTCTCCTGCGTCTATAAATATGAGCTCACCCCCAACTCATTTAAAAATTCAAAAACGCTATGAACCCCTGCCCGTTTGGTTTTTCAGCCATTTTCTTGTCTTCCAAACCCAAATTTTTTCACTCTAACATGTAGATATACCCACATAATTCCACATATCAAAAACTGAGCGGTAGAATGGGACGTTTAAAGCATACGATTTGGCAAAAAAAACCCGTGTAGCAGTCCATTGTGAGTATTTTTACGATAAAAAAGTTGCTACTACTTCTTGCACTTTTATACACTTGCATATCAATTTTCGTTTTCTAGATATGCTCGGAACTCAGTTTCGTGGCAGTTTTTGCTAACTTTTGGTACATTTTAGTACCTAAATGCATTTTTTGGCATTTCTACAACTCGGATTGACGATCCGTCACTTCTAACATCTTTTATATACTAATATCTTCGTTTTGAGCAACTTCGCCGGACTGGGTTATCTTCCCAGTCCGGGTTTGGCTTTTTTATATATATATTTAACTATATATATACTAACATTTCAATTCTATCAAGCCTAGATGTCAAATCCGCAGTACTTTGTTGCTTTTATATATATATATATATATATATATATATATATGCATCCTTCATAGGACTGGGTTATCTTCCCAGTCCCAGTTTGACTATTTTTTGTTTATATTTAAATTCCAGTTTGGCCTGGATCATTTCGTGGCCTTTTATTGCTTTTATATATATATGGGCCTAGGATAGAATGTCCACTGCCCTTTTACAGCTTTTATATATATATATATTTCAATTCTGTCGAGCCTGGTTGATTCTGTGGCTCTTTTATAGCTTTTATATATATATATATATTTCCATTTCAGTCAGGGCAAAGGATAGAATGTCTGTCGCCCTTTATCGCTTTTATATATATATATATATATATATATATATATATATATATATATATATATATATATTTCTATTCTGTCAAGCCTGGATCACTTCGTAGCTTTTTACAGCTTTTATAAATATATATATTTACATTCCAGTCCGGGCATCGGAGTGAAAACCCATCGTCCTTTACAGCTTTCGTATATATAATTATATATATATATATATTGCCTTACTCATTTTGTTTGATTGTTGCTATAAATATTCATTTGATATGAATCGGCACAGACATTTCTGCGGGCGAACTAGATTTCTTTAAATCTCGCCAATTCCAGCTTTCAAACGGTTCAAAATAGGTCCAGACAGAATCAGAAAGCTAGAATGACTGAGATTTATTTAAATCTAGCAATTTTTTACTTTTAGTTATGAAAGCAAACTCGTGGCCCTTAGATTGCTTTCTAGTGGGAACGAGACGCTTCGGCCATGTGCGAGCCAGGATTTTCTGATGAATCCTTGGTTCTGGCGATATTTGGATATATTTCTGTACAAATTTAAGCTGTGCAGGTTTATTGGCTTCCCTCTGTGAGCCTAAAAATTATGGGATTCATAATCCAATTGATCAGAATCTGATTCCCACGATGGGCAAACTCCACTTTATAAATGTACCATGCCAGTTTTTCTGTAAAAATGTACGTACAAAAGACCTTAAACGGTTATCCGGATTTAAGGTCTCAACATAGTGAAAATATAGTTTGTCGTGTCAGAGTCACTTCGATGGCTGTCATGCCCATGAGAAAACCGACACTTGTATATATTTTGTGGTCGAGGATGCTTCGCAGCCCGACAATCACCATTCAAATTGAGCCAAAAGACTGAAAAGATAAAACTGAAGTATCGATATGCTTTAATTCCTATGTTAGCGTAAGGGTTTGAAAAACTATTTTCAAAACGTCATTTCAATAATCTTATGGGAAAAAAAAGAAGCTTTTACAAATCAAATCAAAGACTTTTACAAATCAAGTCAAACCTTTCGTATATAGGTTCAACAATGCATCAACATACTTTCAATCAAACATAGGCCCAATTCATTCAGCATTCACACACACATTGCAGATTTAAAAGGGAAATATTAAAAAGATACGGTACCGTGTTTACACAAGAGTTGTAGGGTGCCTAACACCTTCCCCACACTTAACCAAGCCCCCAAACTCAAAACTTTGGTTTAAAAGATCAAGTTTCGATAGTTTCCAGCAATTGGGCCTCTTTTCAAATAAAACTCGCTTGAGTTGGTACAACCATTTCAAATCTACCAACTGGCGACTCTATAAAACGTTCAAATCATCGACCTGATACATGTTGGCTTTTTCCTAAAAAATCCTTCAAAACCTTTTTCACAATAAAAAGAGTAAGGGTAGAGATAACTTAGGAAGAGAAAAAGATCCGGGTTGTGACCCAACCCGTAGATTTTTTCGATGTCGACAGGTGGCGACTCTGCTGGGGACAGTAGAGGGCTTAGGCCGCGTTCAAATATTTCCCTTTTAAAATTTATGTATGTGTGAATGCTGCGTCTTTACATTAAATGATTGCGAATGAATGCTTTCTTGCTTTTTTAGTGATTCGCACCCATGTCATCATATGCATAACGGTGAGGAACGATGTATGTGAATGTATGTTGTGTGATTCCTCCAGCAGGAGAAAAACCCGTCGGTGAAAAGT
Organism: Panax stipuleanatus; assembly: GCA_020205555.1. NCBI lineage: Eukaryota > Viridiplantae > Streptophyta > Magnoliopsida > Apiales > Araliaceae > Panax > Panax stipuleanatus. The sequence continues at coordinate 84,836,372 of CM035123.1, forward strand.
AATATCTTCGAGGGGGACTAAGTCTTCGGGGCTCATGTAAAAGCACCACTCAGATTCGATCCAATTGAAAGATCAGATTAATTTTCCCTCTAGTAGATTGTGATGATATGGGGACCTTTATGCCGAAAAGCAGCGAGAGTAGCCTATGATAGATCAGCCTCTGATTAACCAAATCCGATGGGAAGCTTCTTCATGCCTTCCTCTTTCAATTCAATGTCAAGTTCTCAATTCCAAATGTAAAGGAGCACGATGTAAATATCATAATAAAATTTTACATTCCCTGTAATGTACATCTTGTCATGTCATCCTGTCATCAAAATAATTGACCTCTGTTTTGCAAGATAAAATTAAAAAACCACAAAAACACATCATGGCATGCATCCTATCCCTACCTACTTCACGAAATTGACACGTCTATGTTTTGTTGTAGGTAAAAAATTGGTCCTGTTACTAGATCTAAGTCTAAGAACTCCTGATTTTGAAAAATATGATGGATTGGGCAACCCCTACACTCACTTGAAAGTATTCATTGGAGAACTCGGATCATATACAGAGGAAGAGAAACTCCGAATGCAGTTATTTCAGAAAAGTCTGACCGGAGAGGCTAGAGTCTGGTACGCCCGTCTAGACAACTCCAAAATTCACAGTTGGGAAGAGTTGGCCCATGCTTTCCTCATTCAATACAGTTTCCAGTCTCAGCTGGCTCCAAACAAATACCAGATCACCAAAATCAAGAAATAAAGTACTGAGTCATTCAGAGAATATGCTCAACGATGGTGAAGGGTTGCAGAACAAGTCACCCCATCCATAACTGAGTCTGAGATAGTCATGACCTTCATCAATATTCAAGACGCTCCATATTACGAGAGGGTCCTAGAAGGCATAAGAAAACCATTCTCTGAGATGATCAAGCATGGAGAGATAGCCGAAATGAGGCTGATGTCTGGGAAGATCAAGGACCTGACCGCTTTAAAAGCTGTGGCCGAACATATCCAGTCCAGGAATTACGGGAGTAATCCTCGGAGAGCACATAAGAAGAAAGATGAAGAAGTGTCCTTAGTGCTACAAGGACCAAAACAAAGGGCCGATTCTGTGACACCCCCAAATCCGGGTACTTTGTTTTCACATAATTTGGTGTTCACTTTCTAAATAGAACATACATATACCCATAATAAGGAATGTAAAATAAATTACAACCTTGAATAAATAATAAAATCTTCCTTAAAAAGAATTATAACCTTATCCAAAAATCATCACAGGGTTTATCTAACCTTAACATAAATAATAATGCGAAAACAAAAACACAACATAAAGTCTTATTACAATCAAAATCAAAAGATAACAAGTCTTCACTTGTTCATCTTGCCTTTCCCTTTACTTGTTAACAGTACGTCAACGTTTTCGGCTTTAACTGCAAGGGATTATTAAATATGCAAGAGTGAGCAAACAAAAGCTCACTTGGAATACAACAATAATATGACATAACTGAATAACTTTAAAAGATTAGAATAACTTTACTTTCATCAACAATAAAGAATTGAATAATAATTCTTTCATTAATATTTAGAATTTCAAATAATAAAACATCTGAGGATCGTAAGACCTTGAACTTTTCCCTAGGTTATAAACATTATATTTAAAACCTTTAACAGTCATTTAGACTATGGACTCTCAACTCGTACTTAGGGGGATCAGCCTTCGTACCATGTATTGTGCACAAACATTTAACGCTTTTGCATAGTAACTTCCCCTAATAAATAGAGTTGTTCATCTCAGTATTTGATATGAGTCCGCACCAAAGAAAGTTTGGTTTGTATAGCTAAAAGAAAATTTGGAGTTTCAACTATCATCAACTAAGGAGTAGTTGAATCGACTCATAATAATCAAGAATAATTCAATAATAACGAATTATGAAATAACTTATGCTTTAGAATTTAAACTTAAAGCATACGAAAGATAAGATAGACCTTACTTGAACAATTAAGTCAAGGTCACTTTAATTAAATCATGAACTTTAAATAAGTATATGTCCATTGCAGAAATAAAAGGACAATCTCAAATTCAATAAATATTTGAATTTAAAACACTTGTATAACAATAACAAGTTTGAGTTTAGAAAACTTGTCTCAAGCGCATGCTACAGTTACAACTCACGTTCTTTAACACTTCATACACATATATTTAACCATAATAATCTAAATTAGTTAACACGTAACTAATTCACATAATTAGTCAACCCATCTAGGTTAACTCATTCTTGTTTAATTATCAAGTTAATAATTAATTATCACATAATTAATCACACCACATAATTACACATTCACATAATTAATCAAATAATAATTATGTACTTCATATTAATTAAATTATAATTAAACAAATTATAATTCAATTTAAACATTCACTTTAATTATAATTAATAAAATTATAATTACATCATATATTAATTAAATTACAATTAAACAAATTATAATTCAATTTAAACATTCACTTCAATTATAATTAATCAAATTATAATTACATCATATATTAATTAAATTATAATTAAATAAATTATAATTTATAATTAATCAACATGCATTTATTAAATTATAATTAAGCATATTATAATTTAAATTAACATTTATTTTGATTAAAAATAATCAAACTATATTCATTATAATTTAACAAATTATAATTTAAATTAAACCTTTACTATAATTATAATTACTCAAATTATAATCACATATTATATTTTATTAATAAAATACATTACTACTCATTTAGCATTTGAATGTATGCCTAACATGTCATCAATTTATCACATTAGGTTAACTTTAAAAATACAAATAAAATAAAATATTATTACTTTCTGCAACCCCCCCCCCCCCCAACCTGCCGGGGCCGGGCGGGGGTTTTAGACTTGATAGGCCCGCCGGGGCGGGCCCCCTGCAGCGAACGCAGACTAGGTTCGCGAACTGTGCAGAGAAAAAGTTAATTTGACTTATTTTTCCATATCGAATTCTGAAATCAGCCAACAATTTTCATGTAAACTTTACATAAACATAATTTTAAAGCTTCTAATCATGTTTTAACACATTGAATCATCAAAACACATAATCACAACTCTAATTTTGAAAAAAAAAAGGGTTAAAAACCATTTTCCAGTGTTCTTGATAAAATTGAACACTATAAGTTTATTTCTTAATCAAATCACACAATTCAAATCACATTGAATTCTTTTCTTGACAAGCTAACCAAACTAAAATCAATTGTACAACAATTAACAATTAAAACTTAAATTGTAATTTTAAAAAAGTCATTTAGAAAAAACCAATTCTCTGTAACTCTTGATGAACATGATTTTACCATGTTCATCATGTTTACATGAATTCACCAACTATAATCATCATACAATCCATATATAAACCATTACAACCACAAATTATATATATATATATATATATACATCATATTTATATAACTTTCATGTTAATTCATATACATAGAGAACTTATACTCATGAAGAACATAAAACATATAAAAATAAGGAAATCGAGATTATACCCTTTGCTTAGTTTTAAAGGAAGAAGATGATGATGGTGCTTGTTGGTATGGCAAGGATTCTCTCAAGCTTTTCCTTCCACTTCTTCTTCTTCTTCTTCTTCTTCTTCTTCTTCTTCTGCTTCTCTCTTTTCTTTCTCTGTATTTTTTTTCTTTGTTTTCTCTAACTAACTAACTTATCTAACTCTTTTTCTAAACTAACGTATATTATAGATATAATATACATATAACATATATACATAATATGTAACTTACAAATTATTAATGCATATAATAAATTCTACCATAATTGCATAGGTTACAATTATTTGAAAATCAAAAAAGCCTTAAGGCTTTGTTTGGTAAAAACAGTTTATTTTCAAAACTAGTTTTGTTTAAAAAATAGTTAGGGCCCCGTTTGACAAAACGGATTTAAAACATGTGCAAGGGCCTTGTTTGGTAAAATCAATTTAAAATCCTTTTTATTCTTTTAATAAATCCTTTAACACATATTCTTAATGTTACACTTTAATTAATTAAAGCTTATCATTCTAATTTAATTAAATTAAAGTTAACACCAATTAATCAAATAAAATTGCACATACAATTATAATTACTTACTAATTATAATCTCATGTAACAATTACCACATAATTTCATCTAATTTAATTATCTCAATTAAATTAGAACTATACAATAAAATTATTACACCTCAATTAATCGAAATATTAAATATTCATTTAACATATTGCACGTAATTAAATTACTTTACAACAAGTACATAATTTATTTATTTAACTCAATAAATAAATCAAATCAAATATTTATTTCATTCAATAAATATTTAAAATTAATATAGAAAATTCTCATTCATTACAATCTTCCCTCCTTAAAAGGATTCTGTCCCCAGAATCACAACAATTTTTTTTTTATCATCTGTTACATTCTTCCCCCTTAAAAAGATTCTGTCCCCATAATCGGTGTACATAAATAATTAAGCAAATAATTGAGGATACATTTTCATCATTACATCTTCGAGTTCCCACGTGGCTTCTTCAGCACTGTGGTTCCTCCAGATTACCTTAACAGAAGGTATCAATTTATTTCTAAGTACTTGTTCCTTTCTATCAACTATTTGAACAGACACTTCTTCAAATGCTAAGTCTTTATCAAACTGTAACGGCTCGTATTCTATTACATGTTTGTAGTCGTGTTTCTACGGTCTCAACACGAAAATATAGAATACGTTATGTATGTTATCTAGCTCCGGAGGTAACGCAACCTCGTAAGCCACTTCGCCCACCTTTCGCAGTATCTCAAAAGGTCCAATAAATCGGGGACTCAGCTTCCCTTTCTTACCGAATCGAATCTTCCCCTTCTAGGGAGATACCTTCAGAAAAATAAAGCTTCCTGGTAAGAATTCTCTATTCTAGCGATGCTGATCGGCATACTTCTTTTGTCTGTCTTGAGCAGCAACCAATCTGGTTCTGATCAGCTTCACAATTTTGGCAGTTTGTTGCACCAATTCCGGTCCCAACAGTTGACGTTCACCAACTTCATCCCAGCACAATGGGGTTTTGCATTTCCTGTCGTATAACGCTTCATAAGACGGCATGCCGATACTCGTATAGTAACTATTGTTGTAGGAGAACTCCACCAACGGTAAATGATCATCTCAGCTTCCTTTGAAGTCCATAACGCAAACTCTAAGCATGTCCTCTAGCGTCTGAATCGTTCTCTCGCTCTGGCCATCAGTCTGAGGATGGTGTTCCGTACTCATTCGTAATTGAGTTCCCAGACATTCTTGTAACCGTTTCCAAAAATTCGACGTAAAACGCGGATCTCTGCCGGACACAATCGACACCGGAACACTGTGTTGATAAATAATTTCCTTCACGTAGAGTTTCGCTAACTGATCCAAGTTGAACTTAATCTTGATTGGTAGGAAATGGGCTGACTTCGTAAGTCAATCCACTATAACCCATATCGTATCGAAACCCTTCTGAGTTGCTGGAAGACCAACCACGAAATCCATCGTGATATGTTCTCACTTTCATTCTGGAATTTCTAATGGTTGTAGCAATCCACTTGGTCTCTGGTGTTCTTCTTTGACTTTCTGGCACGTTAAGTATTTCGCAACGCATTCAGCAACGTCCCTCTTCATATTCGGCCACCAGAAATGATGTCTTAGATCCTGGTACATCTTCGTACTCCCAGGGTTAATCGAATATCTCAAACTGTGAGATTCTCTTAAAAGCTCCTCCTTAACTTCTGGTACTAGCGGTACCCAGATTCTTCCTGCAAATCGTAGCAGTCCTTCACTATCGATCTTGAACTTGAACTCTTCACCATCAGCTATTCTCTTTCGGATCTTTTCGCATTCTTCATCGTGAAGTTTTGCTTCTTTCACTTTGTCTACCAGCGTAGCACCAGTAGCTACTTGAAACAACATCTCATCCGATTCATTCGGATATTTCACTTCCAGCTCTAACTTAGCCATCTCTGCTATCAACTGATCCTGATCAGTTAGCTTTACCCAGATGGTAAAGTATCTCGCAGTCGTAGTCCTTGATCAATTCCAACCATCTCCTCTGGCTCATGTTTAAATCCTTTTGTGTAAAGATGTACTTCAGACTCTTGTGATCTATGTATATCTCACACTTTTCTCCATATAGGTAGTGTCTCCAAATCTTCAGAGCAAACACTACTGCCGCCAATTCTAAATCATGAGTTGGATACCCTTTCTCGTAATCCTTCAGCTGACGTGATGCATAGGCAATAACTTTGCCGCTTTGCATCAGTACGCAGCCTAATCCCTTATGTGAGGCGTCACTATATACCATGAAATTTCCCGTACTATCTAGTAAAGACAACATAGGCACAGTACTCAACCTCTTCTTTAATTCCTGAAAACTCTCCTCACACTTTTCCGTCCAAACAAATTTAACTATTTTACGAGTCAAATTCGTCAACGGAGTTGCGATTTTGGAAAAATCCTGAATAAATCTCTGGTAATAACCCACCAATCCCAAGAAATTCCTCACTTCAAACGGCGTCTTCGGCTGATCCCAATTTATTACAGCCTCAACCTTCGATGGATCTACCAAAATCCCATCCTTGTCGATCACGTGGCTAAGAAATTGCACACGTTCCAACCAGAATTTGTATTTCGAGAATTTCGCATAAAGCTTCTCTCGTCTCAGCGATTCTAAGGTCAGCCTTAAATGTTCAGTGTGTTCCTCCTCGGTCTTGGAATAAACCAGGATGTCATCTATGAACACCACTACGAACTTATCCAAGAATGGCTTAAACACCCTATTCATTAAGTCCATAAATGCAGCTGGGGCATTCGTTAGACCAAATGACATCACTAAGAACTCGTAATGACCATACCGAGTTCTAAAAGTCGTCTTCGGTATATCTTCCCTTCTCACCTTCAACTGATGATATCTGTAATGACCATGAATTTTAAACTCCTTATTTATTAAATATGTGATTTAATTTTAACGAGATAGTTTTGTGAGTTTATTTAAACCTTATGTGATTATGTGAATTTGAGAAAGAATTAAAGGGAGTCACTAATGGGTAATTTAAATTAGTGGACTAACCCTAAGACTTTAATATATCAAAGAATTGATAAGGTTGTTAAATAATTAAATATTCAATTTATTTGAATATAGTGTCAGGAATTGAACATATTGATTAATCGCAATTATGAGTAATTAATTGATAATGTGTTGATTAATAATTATTATGAATGAATAATAATTAATGAGTAAGGGATTAATGAATATAATAATATTATATTTACTTGATTAATTATTATATACAAGCATGTGATATGTAAATCTTGCAATATATGGTAGTTAACTATATATTATATATAGTACAAGGAGACACATTAATACGTCTATATATTATATATGTAGACTATATAGTATGATTAATGACATTATGTGAGTTACATGTTATGTGTGAAAACATTAATGTATACCCTATTGACGTAAAGTAAATGGGATAAATAGAAAATGTACATGGATTATATGTATGTACACTACTTGATACATTATATTAGTATTTACTCAAACATTGTGACTTTAAATTATTTATAACTTAAGTATATGCTATATGTATATATAGTATATAACCTAGAGTATTTAGTATATAACCAAGTATTGGACATATATGATATATACTTACAAGTTGTTGAGTTCTTATTACATTATCCAAATATGAGAGGTCCTCTTCATTCTCCCTCACGTGAACTCTAGAAGCTAGCTACTCTTCATCTAGTTCTCTCAAACTCACCAAAATATAGCTAATCATGCAAGAGGGAGTGGGTTTCATGATGAGTTTACCAACTCTCAACAACTCTCCCCTTAACCATTATACAATCTTGTTTTTCCTTGGTTTGAATTAGGAGTTAAGAGCTTTGTCTGGATATCCATTTTGCTATAAATGAAGCTTCTCTTCTTCTCATTTATTTTGCTGGGAGTTTCAATTGAGTTAAGAGGGAACATTATAGCTGCATTGTAAGCATCATATAAACAGCAAGTTCAGTCCATATAACAAAGGTATAAATCAGTTACATTCTTGTTCTTCATGTTTCTGTAATTTTCTAAGTTTTTGAATTCTTGAGTTCATTTAAATTGGATGTTAATTGATTGAAGAGATGTTGTTAAGTGGTATATAAAGACTATAAGCATGATATCAATGTATTATAGCATGGCTAGATACAATTCGGATGGAATTTTTGAGTTGGGTTTGCAGAACTGTCGAAGCAGTTTAGCTTCTGGTCTGGCCAACAGCCTGCGCAGCTGCGCCAGTATTGAACTGGCCAGCAGCGCAACTGCGCCAGGACGAGTTCCCAGATTTTAATTTCTGTTAAGCTGCTATCATGAACTAGCATATGGTACCTTGTTAGAACAAGAATGTAAACTGGATTAGCACACATATATGAGTATATGCATATAGTATGAACAAGTATAACAATGTTAGTACACATGATTGACGCAACACTTATGGTTTTGTAATGAAACTTATAGTTTCGATTATGAATTTAGACACATACGGGGCATGTATATGTTCTGACATTTTGTACAAGATAGCGTGGTTTATATTGACATGAAATGCGAATCTAAAGTGTGTTCACACACTAGCATACATGATTGCAAGATTCGGACGATTTCGAAATAAGAAACTTAAGAACTTTAAAAAGAAAACTTGACCAAGGACTTTGCCTTGTGATTTCTGACCATATGAGAGCTTTCATGTGGTTTAGATATGCATTCTAATACATGTGAGTCATGACTATGAGTCGCTTTACTTGTATTATGTTACCCATGTTGATTTGGTGCAACTTTTGATGAAAACGTAGAATGTGAAGGATAATGACATCAAATACCATGTGGAATATGTATTGATCATACAAGCATGTACATTAGAGTTCGTTATGCCTATAAGCATATTAACATGGACCTCGTTTGGTTAAAGCATGGATTTCACATATGCACGTATTCATAGAAAATGAATTTCTAAGGCATGAAATAGGTGGATTAAAGTATACATGTATAGTATACGCATGAGCATGCATGTTATACCTTGTTATGTGATAACATGACCTTAGTAATCAACTTTGAAGCATGAACTTGTATTAGTTAAAGTATGTGAATTACCGGCATGAAAACATGACTTCAAATTGAATATAGAAAGAGCATGCTAGTTTCGAATGAGAAATTTTAACTTGATAAGCATGTGTTTAGGTTTAATGTCAGTAGTTGCATGCTAGAGTTACGCCGGAACACTTTCAGGCCTAGTCAAAGTGATTGACTTACATGATCTTATGTGATAGACTTATATGATAAGTAGATGCTTGTGAGTGTAGACTTATATTGATTTACACATGCTAATTGAAAGGCCTACTTATTAATGTTAGGTCGTTTCGACGCAAGTTAATTAAAGATAGAACTTAATCGTAGCTGAGCAAACAGGCAAGTATTCTAAATTCTTGCACTACCTTATTCAATGAATCGTGTAAGCGAGTTTTTTAACTTCACTTGATTTGAATGAAAGTTCCCTTACACTCTTTATTGTGCAAGTTCCTATCCTTCTCATATTGTATTGAGCAGGTTATTATCGTATTGACAGTTAATTATTTAAAGCTTGAACTTTATTTCCAAGCATGCTATTAGGTGGTTTAATTACTTTACAATTATTCCACATCGAGATTATTGTTATTTGCACTTGGTGCACTTGAGTTCGTACAATCTTGGACTTGTACATTATTTAAAGTTCTATAATTCTTGAACTGCGTCAGATAGAGTCTGAACCCTTGTTCGGTCAGACAATTGTATAAAATTTTATAAAAGCTATCCAAACCAATTGATGGTAAGGATTCTTAGACTGAAAGAACACCCTTTATATGATAGGGGAGTACCCCAGGTATCTAATAAAATATACAAACAGCAGAGTTAAATGTTATGCATATACATGGCATACGCGAGGCTGATCCCCTCAAGTACTATTCTGTAGCCAGTAACCAAAGGGTCAATCAGTTATTGATTCCGTTGGAGTTTTATAGTTCAAAAGTCTACTTGACTATCAGTTATTCTAAAAGCAATTATTATACTTGCTTCCGATATTCATATTATTGAATTCATTGTCAGATATATTCCTTTCATCATGATATATCCTTTATTGTTGTATTTAAACTTGCTGAGCAAACTTGTTGCTCATTCTTGCTGTATCATGACTTATATTGCAATTAAGCCCGAGACTTCAGGGAAGGACAAGGGTAAAAGGAAGATATAGGATTAGTTTGCAAGGAGCAGACTTTATCTTTATGTTTAATTAAATTACTGTTATGTAATATGAACCCTAATGACTATTCTAGGGTAATGTTTGTATGTTTGTATTTAAGGTTATCGAATTTTAGGACTAGTAACACCTTTTGAATGAATGACGTACGTTTGTTATATTCTGCACTTTAGTTATCGTATGTTGTTTAGAGGAGGATGTTTAGTATTGTTTCGTGACGACCGAACCGGGGTCAGAGGACCCGGATTCAGGGGTGTCACAGATTGGTATCAAAGCCTTAGGTTACAAACGTTAGGAATGCAAAACCTAAGTTATAACCTTAGTAGAAAACTCAAGTAGAGTATGTAAGTGATGGGTTGAGGATATCCATCGAGTCTTATTGTGATACTGTAGTTGTTTATTTGAATCAAATATGATTGATAGACGTCTTAAACTTCTTAATGCTAACATGAATAGCATATCACATTAAGTCTAATGTTTTCTTCCTTTCCTCAGGATCATGCCGCCTAGGAGACTACCGCGGAACCAGAGGGAGGAAGGATCCGTTAATAATGGCGGAGCGGAAAATGTCGACCCTATGTAGAACTTCATTAACTTGTTAACTGAGGCAATGCAGAACAGACCCCAGCCAGCAGCAGGGCAGCCAGGACATCACTTGGCGAGCTTTAAGGCCTTTAAATTGGTAGGAACACCAGAGTTCTGGGGAACCTTGGACCCAATCGAAGCCCAAACCTGGATAGAAGAGACGGAGATAGTGTTTGAGGTCGCATGAGTGGCAGAAGCATAGAAGACGAGTTTTGCCACTTTCATGATGAAGGGCGAAGCTAACTATTGGTGGAAAGCCACCAAGGGATGGGCAGGCGAAGGAGTTATTCCTTGGGATAAATTTAAGGAGCTATTTCTCGAGAATTACTTCTCGGAGAATACACAACAGGATATGGAAGTTAAGTTTCTGGAACTGAAACAAGGTAGTATGTCTGTCGCAGAGTACGCGGCAAGATTTAATGAGTTGGATCGATTCGCTTCACATCAGGTTGACACGAAAGCCAGGAAGGCAAGAAGGTTCGAATTAGGACTGAAACCTTGGGTGCAGAAAGCAGTCGCAGTATTAAAGATTAAGACATTCTCTGATCTACTGGAAAGGGCTATCATTGCCGAAGGGGGCAATGAAGCCATTGCGCGATTCAAACAAGAAAAGAAGGCCGGTCAGGAGGGACAAAAAGGGGGAAGCAGCGGAGGCAGCAACCCCAACAAGCGTAAATGGACGGAGAGCCAATCCTCTAGAGGTAACAAGTCCGGGGGAGAGGCCAAAAAAAGTGTAAAGTGCAACAACTGCGGGAGGAATCACTCGGGGGAGTGCATAAAGGGAAAGAGTGTTTGTTACCGTTGTGGACAATCGGGGCACATGGCTCCTCAGTGTCCGAATAAGCAGAAAGGAGGGTGTTTCTCGTGTGGAGCCCCAGACCACTAAATCAAGGACTGCCCAAAGAAAAAGGGCTATGCAGCTAGCGACAACCGCAACAACAATAACGGACTGAGCATCGGAGGGCCAGCCAGTCAAGCCAACAGAGCAACGACACGCACGTTCAACATGACCGTTCAGGATGCGGTGGAGTCTAAGGACGTGGTGTCAGGTATCATCCCGATCAATGATATTGATGCTTATGTGTTACTTGAATCGGGTGCTACCTGCTCTTTTGTTTCTGAAGAATTTGTTAAATGGTTAGACTTACCCCGTAAAAGATTAGAACACCCTATGAGCGTAGAAGTAGCAAACAAGGAAATTATCCCCGTAGAATACATTCATAGGAACTGTTATACTGAATTGCGAGAATTTAAGCTCAACATGGATTTGATACCGATTCGTTTGGGGGAGTTTGATGTAATCCTTGGAATGGATTGGTTATCGAATCACGGAGCAGTTATCGACTGTAAGAAGAAGTGCGCACACCTTAAGACTCCGAACAAGTCGAAGGTGGTATTTTATGGTAGTAAATTGTTGAGATAATCTTATTGTCTGACGATGATGCAAGCGCAGAGATTGCTTAGGAAGGGTTGTGTAGGTTATTTGGCTCACGTGGTTGATACTCGACGAGTCGAGGGTGAACTGGGTCAGATACCTATTGTAAGGGAATTCGTCGATGTCTTCCCAGACAAGATTTCGGGATTGCCAACGGATAGAGAGATTGAGTTTGTCATTGATTTGGCACCAGGGACAGCACCGGTATACAAAGCGTCAGTATCGTATGGCACCGGTAGAGATGAAAGAACTTATGGCTCAATTACAAGAGTTGTTGGATAAGGGATACATTCGACCGAGCGTATCACCGTGGGGAGCGCTAGTCTTATTCGTGAAGAAGAAAGATGGATCGCTCAGACTTTGTATCGCCAGTACTCATTGCCTAGGATCGACGATTTGTTTGATCAGTTGAAGGGGGAAAAGTACTTTTCAAAGATTGACTTGAGGACCGGTTATCATCAACTGAAGGTGAGGCCGGAGGATATTCCAAAGACGGCATTTAGAACTCGGTATGGACACTTTGAGTTTCTGGTAATGTCATTCGGATTGACGAACGCGTCGGCAGCATTTATGGATTTGATGAACAGAGTGTTCAAGCAATATTTGGATAAGTTCGTTGTCGTATTCATCAATGACATTCTGGTGTATTCAGAGACGGAGGAAGAACACGCCGAGCATCTTCGAATAGTGTTGGAGACATTAAGGAGAGAGAAGCTGTATGCAAAATTCTCCAAGTGTGAATTTTGGTTGCAGAGAGTGCAGTTTTTGGGTTTCGGTGGATCCAGCAAAGGTAGAAGCGATAATCAATTGGGAGCAGCCGAAGACGCCGACAGAAATCAGGAGTTTCTTAGGATTAGCGGGACACTATCGAAGATTCATCCAGGATTTTTTGAAATTAGCATCGCCGTTGACCAATCTTACTAGAAAGACAGTTAAGTTCGTTTGGACAGAGAAGTGTGAAGAGAGTTTCCTAGAATTGAAGAAGAGGCTTAGTCAAGCACCTGTGTTAGCTTTACCGAATAACACAGGAGGGTTTGTAGTGTATAGCGATGCGTCACACAAGGGTCTTGGCTGTGTACTGATGCAACACGGCAGGGTCATTGCGTACGCTTCACGTCAGCTGAAAGATTATAAGAAGGGTTATCCGACTCATGACCTGGAATTAGCAGCAGTATTTTTTGCTTTGAAGATTTGGAGGCATTATTTGTATAGTGAGAAGTGTGAGATATATACGGACCACAAGAGTCTGAAGTATATCTTCACGCAGAAAGAATTAAACATGAGGCAGCGCCGATGGCTAGAATTGATCAAAGATTATGGTTGTGAGATTCTGTACCATCCAGGCAAAGCAAATGTAGTGGCAGGTGCCTTGAGCAAAAAAGGCTGAGAGAAGTTATTGAAGTTAACCATTCAAGAAAAGTTAGTGAAAGATTTGGAGGTTAAGAATCCGATGGAGACCAACGAGTAATTATTTACAGTGACAGCGAGCCCGACTTTATTAGATAAGGTTAAGGAGGCACAAGAGAAGGACGAAGATTGTGATATTATCAAGAAGCGGATTGTCGAAGGTGATGATTTGAAATTCAAGATTGATAGCACTGGACTGCTAAGGTTTGAAGGACGAATTTTGGTACCATTAGTACCGGAATTAAGGGAAGAAATTTTGCAAGAAGCTCACAGTACGAGATACTCGATACACCCAGGAAGCACGAAGATGTACCAAGACTTGCGTCATCACTTTTGGTGGCCAAACATGAAGAGGGAAGTTGCAGAATGCGTAAGTAGGTGTTTAACTTATTAGAAAGCCAAGGCAGAGCACCAACGACCAAGCGGGTTATTGCAACCGTTAGAGATTCAAGAATGGAAATGGGAGCACATCACGATAGATTTTGTGGTGGGACTTCCGGCAACAGCAGAAAGGGCACGACGCCATATGGGTCATTGTAGATCGTCTTACGAAGTCAGCTCACTTTTTACCGATTAAGATTAAGTATAGTTTGGACCAGCTAGCCAGATTATATATCAAGGAAATTATCTCGAGACATGGGGTGCCGGTATCTATTGTATCTGATAGATATCCGCGATTCACGTCGAATTTTTGGAAGAGTCCTTCAAGAGAGATTAGGGACACAACTGCGAATTAGTACCGCGTATCATCCGCAGACCGATGGGCAAAGCGAAAGAACAATTCAATCACTTGAAGACATGCTCCGAGCTTGTGTAATGGACTTCAAGGGTAGTTGGGAGGATCACCTTCCATTAGTAGAGTTTGCGTACAACAATAGTTTTCACGCTAGTATTAGAATGCCACCGTACGGAGCATTATATGGGAGAAAGTGTCGAACACAGTTGTGTTGGGATGAAGTTGGAGAACGTCAACTGTTGGGACTAGAATTGGTACAGCAGACTGTAGAGATTATCAAGGTGATAAGAGCACGGCTGGTAGCGGCTCAAGATCGCCAGAAGAAGTATGCGGACTTGCATCGCAAGAAGAAAGAATTTTAATTAGGAAGCTATGCATTTCTGAAAGTATATCTCCCTGGTAGGGGAAGATTCATTTTGGGAAGAAGGGCAAGTTGAGCCCTAGGTTCATAGGACCGTTTGAGATTCTGAGGCGAGTCTGTGAAGTGGCGTACGAGGTGGCGTTACCTCTTGAACTTGAGCACATTCACAACGTGTTTCATGTGTCAGTGCTGCAGCCGTATAAACCAGACTACAAGCACGTTATCTTCTATGAACCAATCCAAGTCGAGAAAGACTTATCATACGAAGAAGTTCATGTCTAGATACTAGATAGGAAGGAAAAAAAGTTGAGGAATAAGATCATTCATTCCGTCAAGATTCTCTGGAGAAATCACGTAGTCGAGGAGGCTACATGGGAGCTAGAAGAGAAAATGAGAGCGAATTATCCGTTTTTATTTGAGTAACCTTATTTTTACAATTCCGAGGACAGGAATTTTTATAAGGGGGGAGGGATGTAACGACCATGAATTTTAAACTCCTTATTTATTAAATATTTAACGAGTTAGTTTTGTGAGTTTATTTAAACCTTATGTGATTATGTGAATTTGAGAAATAATTAAAAGGAGTCACTAATGGGTTATTTAAATTAGTGGACTAACCCTAAGACTTTAATATATCAAAGAATTGATAAGGTTGTTAAATAATTAAATATTCAATTTATTTGAATATAGTGTCAGGAATTGAACATATTGATTAATCACAATTATGAGTAATTAATTGATAATGTGTTGATTAATAATTATTATAAATGAATAATAATTAATGAGTAAGGGATTATTGAATATAATAATATTATATTTACTTGGTTAATTATTTTATACAAGCATGTGATAAGTAAACTTTGCAATATATGGTAGTTAACTATATATTATATATAGTACAAGGAGACACATTAATACGTCTATATATTATAATTTTAGACTATATAGTATGATTAATGACATTATGTGAGTTACATGTTATGTGTGAAAAACATTAATGTATACCCTATTGACGTAAAGTAAATGAGATAAATAGAAAATGTACATGGATTATATGTATGTACACTACTTGATACATTATATTAGTATTTACTCAAACATTGTGACTTTAAATTATTTATAACTTAAGTATATGCTATATGTATATATAGTATATAACCTAGAGTAATTAGTATATAACCAAGTATTGGACATATATGATATATACTTACAAGTTGCTGAGTTCTTATTACATTATCCAAATATGAGAGTTCCTCTTCATTCTCCCTCACGTGAACTCTAGAAGCTAGCTACTCTTCATCTAGTTCTCTAAAACTCACCAAAATATAGATAATCATGCAAGAGGGAGTGGGTTTCATGAGGAGTTTACCAACTCTCAACAACTCTCCCCTTAACCATTATACAATCTTGTTTTTCCTTGGTTTGAATTGGGAGTTAAGAGCTTTGTCTGGATATCCATTTTGCTATAAACGAAGCTTTTCTTCTTCTCATTTATTTTGCTGTGAGTTTCAATTGATGTTAAGAGGGAACATTATAGCTGCATTGTAAGCATCATATAAACAGCAAGTTCAGTCCATATAATAGAGGTATAAATCAGTTACATTCTTGTTCTTCATGTTTCTGTAATTTTCTAAGTTTTTGAATTCTTGAGTTCATTTGAATTGGATGTTAATTGATTGAAGAGATGTTGTTAAGTGGTATATAAAGACTATAAGCATGATATCAATGTAATATAGCATGGCTAGATACAATTCGGATGGAATTTTTGAGTTAGGTTTGCAGAACTGCCGAAGCAGTTTAGCTTCTGGTCTGGCCAACAGCCTGCGCAGCTGCGCCAGTATTGAACTGGCCAGCGGCGTAGCTGCGCCAGGACTAGTTCTCAAATTTTAATTTCTGTTAAGCTGCTGTCATGAACTAGCATATGGTACCTTGTTAGAACAAGAATGTAAACTGGATTAGCACACATATATGAGTATATGCATGTAGTATGAACAAGTATAATAATGTTAGTACACATGATTGACGCAACACTTATGGTTTTGTAATGAAACTTGTAGTTTCGATTATAAATTTAGACACATACGGGGCATGTGTATGTTCTGACATTTTGTACATGATAGTGTGGTTTATATTGACATGAAATGCGAATCTAAAGTGTGTTCACACACTAGCATACATGATTGCAAGATTCGAACGATTTTGAAATAAGAAACTTAAGAACTTTAAAAAGAAAACTTGACCAAGGACTTTGCCTTGTGATTTCTGACCATATGAGAGCTTTCATATGGTTTAGATATGCATTCTAATACATGTGAGTCATGACTATGAGACGCTTTACTTGTATTATGTTACCCATGTTGATTTGGGGCAACTTTTGATGAAAACGTAGAATGTGAAGGATAATGACATCAAATACCATGTGGATTACGTATTAATCATACAAGCGTATACATTAGAGTTCGTTATGCCTATAAGCATATTAACATGGACCTCGTTTGGTTAAAGCATGGATTTCACATATGCACGTATTCATAGGAAATGAATTTCTAAGGCATGAAATAGGTGGATTAAAGTATACATGTATAGTATACGCATGAGCATGCATGTTATGCCTTGTTATATGATAACATGACCTTAGTAATCAACTTTGAAGCATGAACTTGTATTAGTTAAAGTATGTGAATTACCGGCATGAAAACATGACTTTAAATTGAATATAGAAAGAGCATGCTAGTTTTAAATGAGAAATTTTAACTTGATAAGCATGTGTTTTGGTTTAATGTCAGTAGTTGCATGCTAGAGTTACACCGGAACACTTTCCGGCCTAGTCAAAGTGATTGACTTACGTGATCTTATGTGATAGACTTATATGATAAGTACATGCTTGTGAGTGTAGACTTATATTGATTTACACATGCTAATTGAAAGGCCGACTTATTAATGTTAGGTCGTTTCGTCGCAAGTTAATTAAAGCTAGAACTTAATCGTAGCTGAGCAAACAGGCAAGTATTCTAAATTCTTGCACTACCTTATTCAATGAATCGTGTAAACGAGTTTCTTAACTTCACTTGATTTGAATGCAAGTTCCCTTACACTCTTTATTGTGCAAGTTCCTATCCTTCTCATATTGTATTGAGAAGGTTATTATCGTATTGACAGTTAGTTATTTAAAGCTTGAACTTTATTTCCAAGCATGCTATTAGGTGGTTTAATTACTTTACAATTATTCCACATCGAGATTATTGTTATTCGCACTTGGTGCACTTGAGTTCGTACAATCTTGGACTTGTACATTATTTAAAGTTCTATAATTCTTGAACTGCGTCAGATAGAGTCTGAATCCTTTTTCGGTCAGACAATTGTATAAAATTTTATAAAAGCTATCCAAACCAATTGATGGTAAGGATTCTTAGACTGAAAGAACACCCCTTATATGATAGGGGAGTACCCCAGGTATCTAATAAAATATACAAACAGCAGAGTTGAATGTTATGCATATACATGGCGTACGTGAGGCTGATCCCCTCAAGTACTATTCTGTAGGCAGTAACCAAAGGGTCAATCAGCTATTGATTCCGTTGGAGTTTTATAGTTCAAAAGTCTACTTAACTATCAGTTATTCTAAAAGCAATTATTATTCTTGTTTTCGATATTCATATTGTTGAATTCATTATCAGATATATTCCTTTCATCATGATATATCCTTTATTGTTGTATTTAAACTTGCTGAGCAAACTTGTTGCTCATTCTTGCTGTATCATGACTTATATTGCAATTAAGCCCGAGACTTCAGGGAAGGACAAGGGTAAAAGGAAGATATAGGATTAGTTTGCAAGGAGCAGACTTTATCTTTATGTTTAATTAAATTACTGTTATGTAATATGAACCCTAATGACTATTCTAGGGTAATGTTTGTATGTTTGTATTTAAGGTTATCGAATCTTGGGACTAGTAACACCTTTTGAATGAACGACGTACGTTTATTATATTCCGCACTTTAGTTATCGTATGTTGTTTAGAGGTGGATGTTTAGTATTGTTTCGTGATGACCGGACCGGGGTTAGAGGACCCGGATTCGGGGGTGTCACAATATCCACTTCTCAAATCGATTTTCGAGAAGTATCTAGCACCCTTCAATTGATCGAACAAGTCATCGATCCAAGGTAAAGGATACCTATTCTTGATCGTAACTTTGTTCAACTCTCTATAATCAATGCAAAGCCACATCTATCCATCCTTTTTCTTCACGAATAATACTGGCGCTCCCTACGATGAAATGCTCGATTGAATATAGTTCTTGTCCAATAGTTCTTGCAGTTAAACCATCAGTTCTTTTATCTCGACTGGAGCCATTCTGTACGGAGCTTTCAAAATCGGAGCAGTTCCTGGTGCTAAGTCAATCACGAACTCTATCTCTCTATCTGGCGGAAGTCCTGGCAAATAGTCCGGAAATACGTCCACAAACTCCCTAACCACTGATATCTCTTCTATCTTTGGATTCTCCTTACAAGTATCTACTATGTAGGCTAGATATCCCACACAGCCTTGCGTCAAAAGTTTCTTGGCTTGCATAACCTTTAGACAACTCACTTGTCTAGGCGATTTGCTACCATAGAACACTAACTTTGACGAATTCGTAAGGTTTACCAACTTCTTCTAAAAATCGATTACCGCCCCATGGTTGAACAACCAATCTATGCCCAGTATCACATCGAATTCCCCAAGTTTTATCGGAATCAAATCTACTCTCAATTCCTGACCCTTAATGTCCAATCTACAGTTCTTGTACACAAACCTAACAGGAATAACCTCCCTATTCGCAATCTCTATGTTCAAGGGATAAACTAATTTCTCTTTAGGTAAGTCTAGGGTCTTAAAAAATTCATCAAATATGAATGAACAAGTAGCACCCGAATCAAATAATACATAAGCATTTATACTATTAACTGGAATAATACCTGACACCACATCCTTTGACTGCACAGCATCCGGCACCGTCATGTTGAATGTTTGGGCAGTGGGCCGAACAGCCTGCAGTGGTGCAGCGATAGCCAAAGTGTTGTCGCTCCCATTTCCTCCATTCCCCGTTGTACTGCTGCCTTCTTTGGGCAGTTATGAGCCATGTGATCCTTGGATCCACATGTGTAACAAGTTCCCTTCTTTGGGTTCGGGAAATTCGGTGCAATGTGGCCTTCCTGACAACAGTTGAAACACACCCGTCTCCCCTTCATGCACACTCCAGTGTGATTCTTTCCTCATGTCACACATGCTTCAACCTTCTTCTTCTGCTGGTTTCCTTGTTGACTTCCAGCAGAGGTGTTATCATTCCACTTCCTTTTCTGGTTGATAGCCCCGCTACCACCAGCCTTGGTTTCTGTCTCAATCTTCTTCTTCTTTTCCTGATTAAATTTGGTCACCGCATCGCTTCCTACTTCAGCGAGTATGGCCTTTTCCAGCACAGCTGTAAACGTGTTCAGCTGGAACATGGAGACCTTGCTATAGAGCCAGGGCTTCAGTCCTCGCTTAAACTTCCTCGCCTTCCTAACGTCAGTACTGACCTGGTATGTAGCGAACCTGGCCAGCTCGTTAAACTTCACGGCATACTCTAACACCGTCATTCCTCCCTGCTTAAGCTCTAGAAACTGGACCTCCATCTGATCCTACGAGCTAACGGGGAAGTACATTTCAAAGAACATCACTTTGAAGCGGTCCCATGCTATAACTCCTTCTCCTTCCCTAGTCTTATTGGCCTGCCACCAGAAGCTAGCATCCGACTTCAACATAAAAGTTGCGAAAGCCGTCTTCTGGTCCTCGCCAACTCTTGCTACTTCGAATACCTTCTCCATCTCCATTACCCATGTCTTGGCATCTATTGGGTTTACCGATCCCTAAAACTCTTGCAATCATACTGCCATAAATTCTTTAAAAGTCGTGCCCTGCACTTGCGGCTGATTTGCAAGTGCTCACGTCAGCAGGTTCACCAACTGGGATTCAGCCCATCATTATTGTTGTTCGTCTAACCCTCGGGGTTTTGTCGTGTAGGTCTTCTTCTAGGAGGCATTTTCTGTTAAGAAATACTCTTATTAGATCCTTTACTCAATTCTTAAGTATTCAAGTTCATACTTAAACATTTAAATTAACTCTATTCATATATGAACACATAGCACGTCAATAACTCCATCTTATTCATTCGTAGTTTTAAAAACATATAATAGATAGCATCTCTGCTATTTACATCATCTTTCCTGAACCGAAAAAATTACAG
Source organism: Panax stipuleanatus (assembly GCA_020205555.1). Classification (NCBI taxonomy): domain Eukaryota; kingdom Viridiplantae; phylum Streptophyta; class Magnoliopsida; order Apiales; family Araliaceae; genus Panax; species Panax stipuleanatus. The sequence continues at coordinate 84,857,499 of CM035123.1, forward strand.
GATTACATCATTACCTCATCCCATTATTATCTCAAATTATGGGATTTACATTATTTATTACATAAAGAAATACATAAATAGAGACTCTTCTATCTAGGCATATTAAAACATCGCACAACCTCTCTGCATTCTTCCTCCAACACCCGAAATGTTGTTCTGCGATCCACCACGTACCATGGTAAACCTTGGAACTGAGCTGGGTAATAGAAGACACGATCCTGGGCCCTATCTATAGCCGTATGGAAAGCGTATTCCGTTTCCCTCAGTTTGGCCCTCTTTGCTTCAGCCTCGTCTTTAGCTCGATCTACTCGTTGAATAGCCCTCAAGCTTGTTTCCTCCGCTCTGGCATGCTTTGTTGATTCTTCCTGGATGTCGTGTTTCAGCTTTGCTAGTTCCGCCTGTGCTTCGTCTCTATCACTCTCCACTTGAATTAGATCCCACTTCGCGTTTCCTAGCTCACTATCCAGCTCTTTAATGGTCTCGTCTCGCTGCTATATGGTAGTCCGGCTCTCGTCCACCAGTTCCTAAAGCTCCACGTTACGGTCGTAGATCACCTCATACATCTCAGCACTAGTAGAGTGAGGTGGGAATTCCTCTTCAGGATCCTCTTCCTCCTCTTCTGACTCATCCTCGTCCTCATCATCTTGGTCAGATATCGGCTCATGCTCCTGACCAGCTACGGTGATCAATGCAGATGGCTCTCTCCTAATCAACTGCTCCCAGACAACATGGATGTCTCGGGGCTCCTCGTCCCTCGGCTTCTGAGGTAACTCCTTCCTAGCCTGACTGGACTCTCCAACGTTCGTCATCCTGACAAGAAAATTTTAAAGTTTAATTATTAAATGATATCGGTCGACACTCTTCGAACACTTAAACGTAAACACATAGCACATAAGGTAGTTTATTATCTTTATCTGGCACCACTATCTTTTCGATCTTCCTATAAGGCTACTACCTAAGGTTTTTCCCTCACTTAAGGTTCATAACCTAAAGCTTTGATATCAACCTGTGACACCTCCAAATCTGGGTACTTCGTTTTCACATGATTTGGTGTTCACTTTCTAAATAGAACATACATCTACCCATAATAAGGAATGTAAAATAAATTACAACCTTGAATAAATAGTAAAATCTTCCTTAAAAAAGAATTAAAACCTTATCCAAAAATCAAAACATAAATAATAATGCAGAAACAAAAACATAACATAAAGTCTTATTACAATCAAAATCAAAAGATGACAAGTCTTCACTTGTTCATCTTGCCTTTCCCTTTACTTGTTGACGGTACGTCAACGTTCTCGGCTTTAACTGCAAGGGATTATTAAATATGCAAGAGTGAGCAAACAAAAGCTCACTTGGAATACAACAATAATATGACATAACTGAATAACTTTAAAAGATTAGAATAACTTTACTTTCATCGACAATAAAGAATTGAATAATAATTCTTTCATCAATATTTAGAATTTTGAATATTGAAACATCTGAGGGTCGTAAGACCTTGAACTTTGTCCTAAGTTATAAACATTATATTTAAAACCTTTAACAGTCATTTAGACTATGGACTCTCAACTCATACTTAGGGGGATCAGCCCTTCGTACCATGTATTGTGCACAAATATTTAATGCTTTCGCATAGTAACCTCTCCTAATAAATAGGGTTGTTCATCTCAGTATTTGATATGAGTCCGCACCAAAGAAAGTTTGGTTTGGATAGCTAAAAAAATTTGGAGTTTCAACTATCATCAACTAAGGAGTAGTTGAATCAACTCACAATAATCAAGAATAATTCAATAATAACGAATTATGAAATAACTTATGCTTTAGAATTTAAACTTAAAGCATACAAAAGATAAGATAGTCCTTACTTGAACAATTAAGTCAAGGTCACTTTAATTAAATCATGAACTTTAAATAAGTATTTGTCCATTGCAGAAATAAAAGGACAATCTCAAATTCAATAAATATTTGAATTTAAAACACTTGTATAACAATAACAAGTTTGAGTTTAGAAAATTTGTCTTAAGCGCAAGCTACAGTTACAACTCACGTTCTTTAACACTTCCTACACATATATATTAACTATAATAATCTAAATTAGTTAAAATATAACTAATTCACATAATTAGTTAACCCATCTAGGTTAACTCATTCTTGTTTAATTATCAAGTTAATAATTAATTATCACATAATTAATCACACCACATAATTACACATTCACATAATTAATCAAATAATAATTATGCACTTCATATTAATTAATTTATAATTAAATAAATTATAATTCAATTTAAACATTCACTTTAATTATAATTAATCAAATTATAATTACATCATATATTAATTAAATTATAATTAAACAAATTATAATTCAATTTAAACATTCACTTCAATTATAATTAATCAAATTATAATTACATCATATATTAATTAAATTATAATTAAGCAAATTATAATTTATAATTAATCAACATGCATTTATTAAATTATAATTAAGCATATTATAATTTAAATTAACATTTATTTTGATGAAAAATAATCAAACTATATTCATTATAATTTAACAAATTATAATTTAAATTAAACCTTTACTTTAATTATAATTACTCAAATTATAATCACATATTATATTTTATTAATAAAATACATTACTACTCATTTAGCATTTGAATGTATGCCTAACATGTTATCAATTTATCACATTAGGTTAACTTCAAAAATACAAACAAAATAAAACATTATTACTTTCTGCAACCCCCCCCCCCCCCCCACCCGCCAGGGCAGGGCGGGGGTTTTAGACTTGATAGGCCCGCCGGGGCGGGACCCCTGCAGCGAATGCAGACAGGTTCGCGAACTGTGCAGAGAAAAAGTCAATTTGGCTTATTTCTCCACATCAAATTCTGAAATCAGCCAACAATTTTCATGTAAACTTTACATAAACATAATTTTAAAGCTTCTAATCATGTTTTAACACATTGAATAATCAAAACACATAATCACAACTCTAATTTTGAAAAAAAAGAGGTTAAAAACCATTTTCTAGTGTTCTTGATAAAATTGAACACTGTAAGTTTATTTCTTAATCAAATCACACAATTCAAATCACATTGAATTCTTTTCTTGACAATATAACAAATCTAAAATCAATTGTACAATAATTAACAATTAAAACTTAAATTTTAATTTTAAAAGAGCCATGTAGAAAAAACCAATTCTCTGTAACTCTTGATGAACATGATTTTACCATGTTCATCATGTTTACATGAATTCACCAACTACAATCATCATACAATCCATATATAAACCATTATAACCACAAATTATATATATATACATCATATTTATATAACTTTCATGTTAATTCATATACATAGAGAACTTATACTCATGAAGAACATAAAACATATAAAAATAAAGAAATCGAGATTATACCCTTTGCTTAGTTTTAGAGGAAGAAGATGATGATGGTGCTTATTGCTATGGCAATGATTCTCTCAAGCCTTTCCTTCCTTCTTCTTCTCTCTTTTCTTTCTCCGTATTATTTTTCTTTGTTTTCTCTAATTGTCTAACTTATCTAACTCTTTTTCTAAACTAACGTATATTATAGATATAATATACATATAATATATATACATAATATGTAACTTACAAATTATTAATGCATATAATAAATCCTACCATAATTGCATATGTTACAATTATTTGAAAATCAAAAAGCTTTAAGGCTTTGTTTGGTAAAAAAAATTTATTTTCAAAACTAGTTTTTTTATAAAAAAGTTAAGGCCCCGTTTGACAAAACGGATTTAAAACATGTGCAAGGGCCTTGTTTGGTAAAACCAATTTAAAATCCTTTTTATTCTTTTAATAAATTCTTTAACACATATTCTTAATGTTACACTTTAATTAATTAAATCTTATCATTCTAATTTAATTAAATTAAAGTTAACACCAATTAATCAAAAAAATTGCACATAGAATTATAATTACTTGCTAATTATAATCTCATGTAACAATTACCACATAATTTCATCTAATTTAATTAACTCAATTAAATTAGAACTATACGATAAAATTATTACACCTAAATTAATCGAAATATTAAACATTCATTTAACATATTGCACGTAATTAAATTACTTTACAATAATTACATAATTTATTTATTTAACTCAATAAATAAATCAAATCAAATATTTATTTCATTCAATAAATATTTAAAATTAATATATAAAATTCTCATTCGTTACAATCTTCCCTCTTTAAAAGGATTCTGTCCCTAGAATCACAAAAAAAATAATAAATTATCATCTGTTACAGATTCAAGCAATATGCCCATTCAAAGAAGGAATTATACCCCTTTTTAAGCTCCTGCACAGCCTTCAAACCCTCCATTTTAGAAGACTATGGAGGCTAGACGTAGGAGAACATTCACCCCGTTAGGAGATTCACTCGAGAATGTGCTGAAATTGTTAACCACACAGATGAAGATTGTGCAACTCCTTCCACCAACCAACACCGGTGGACGAAATTTCGACCCAAGCAAAAAGTGTGGTTATCATTCCGGATCCCCGGGCAATGATACACAAGACTGTTGGTCTCTCAAGCACAAAATTCAAGACTTGATTGACAACGGAGAGATTGTGGTAACAAAGCCCGAGCAATCGCACGTACAAGAAAATCCCCTCCCACAGCATAAAGAGGAGAATGTCAACATGATCAGTACAGGAAATGGAGAAGGATCCAAGTAGCTCCGATACGTAGAAGAATCAACTCCATCCAACAACAACAGCCCAGACAGTTGGGAAGTCTCAGAAAGGCGATTCATGATAGAATAGGAGATCAGGGCTATCAAAGAATAGATTGGACAGTTAGCAGAACTGATCATATACCAACATCAGGTCACCAGACAGATGATCAACCAATCTAACCAACATGTGGCTAGTCCTCCCACACCAGAAATCAGTCCCATTCCCATGAGGGATCATTACCATTTTCATCAACAAGAACCCTGGGCCGACAAAATGGCTAAGGAAGAAAAGTTTCAAGCAGGTCGGGAATTTACCTTTCAAAGGAATTTCACCAATCTGAACCAGCCTATGAAAGAAATTCTCCAAATGTTAATTAACGAGGGAATGGTTACAGATTTGCTACCCCCGGTGAACCCTCGATCCAAAAAATTTAAACCTGACAGAATCTGCCAGTACTTCCCGAGTTGAGACCAGGGCTGACCTATACTTCCCAAGTTGAGACTGGGGATGATCTGTACCTCCCGGGTTGAGATCGAGGTTGGCCTGTACCTCCCGAGTTGAGACCGGGGCTGGCCTGTACTTCCCGGGTTGAGACCAGGGCTGACCTGTACCTCCCGGGTTGAGACCGGGACTGACCTGTACCTCTTAAGTTGAGACCGGGGCTGATCTGTACTTCCCGGGTTGAGACTGGGGCTGGTCTGTACTTCTCGGGTTGAGATCAGAGCTGGTCTATACTCCCCGGGTCGAGACTGGGGCTGACCTATTCCTCCCGGATTGAGATCGGGGCTGACCTGTACATCCCTGGTTGAGACTGGGGATGATATGTACTTCTCGGATTGAAATCGGGGCTGACCTGTACTTCCCGGGTTGAGACCGGGGATGACCTGTACTTTTCGGGTTGAGACCGGGCTAATATGTACTTCCTGGATTAAGATCGAGGCTGACCTGTACTTCCCGGGTTGAGATCGAGGCTGACCTGTACCTTTCGGGTTGAGACCGGGGCTGAGTTGACTGTTTTGCCCTCCTGCAGGGTTAGTAACAGGAACATAAAATCTCGATTGTATACAACAGAACTGAAGAAAATTTCGAGTGTCTACAACATGTTTTGACAAAATAACCAAATGAGCTATATAAAAATACTGGTAGTGAAATTTATGGTCCCACATAGGAAATTAAACTAATTTGTACACGTTTTAACAAAATTTGTTTAATAATAGAGTTGTGCTCCATACTACTTTAGGAAAACTAGAGTGTCGGCAAGTCCTGCCAAACTTATTTTTGTAAAAAAATTGAACAAACATCTGCATATCATACTTATCTTTAATCAACACCTTTTATTCATCAATTATTTACACTTTTTTAATCTTTCAACAATTATTCACAATCATTATTATAGACTCACAATACTTTCAACTACTCTTATAATATCATACTGTTATTTATTAACATATGTAATAAATAATTACATGCATGATACGGAGAAAATAAGTGCATGATCTCCAAAAAATTTAGAGGTCTCAGTGGTGTCTTCATCGGCACAACTCAGCTTACCCCCGAATAAATCCAGGGCTTAACTTACCCTCAAATAAATCCAGGGCGTGAGACCACTTGAGCATAGAGGAGTTTACCAAGAGTCGAACTCACGTTAATGGAGACTTATGTCCGACTTTTCACCACTAAGCCACCATCTAAAATGATGATAAAATATAACAATATAAATATATAAACATTTATTAAATCAACACCTTACTATAAATAATTTAATTTCCACAAAAAGTCGGGGTCACCAAAATATATTCACGGAATAAAATATAAACCAACTAATAATTCATAATTCATTCACGGTGCCTTTATTTATCGCATAAAATTATTATTTTTGTTTTTATCATAACTCATTCATTACTTGTGCGTTTACATCCCGACACCTCATGAGCTTACTAACACTTCTAAAATATTTAAAATATTATTCTGAATTTTCCAAAAAAAAATCATATTTTTCAGATTATCCGACAATTTCTATAATTATTTCTATTTATAAAAACTATCATTTATAGCTTTAAAATAGAAATTATAACTCCACATAATTTTATATCTTTGAAACACCATCAATAATAAGCTTATGTTATTATAAGATTTTTCAGTAAACTTCATAATTTTTCATCATTCATAGAATTTTTCATTAATTTTCTAAATTTTTAAACTAACTATAAATAGCTTAAAAATATAAAAAAATATTTTTTTATTCAATAATTTTCCAAAACTGTCCAGAAAATATAAAATAATATTATAGGATTTTTCACCAAGTTTCATAATTTTTCATCATTCATAGAACTTTCTATGAATTTCCTCTGTTTTTAAACAAACTATAAATAGTTTAAAAAATACAATAATTACTTCTGCTTTTTAATAATTCATCAAATATTTACAAAAATTCTAAACTAATATTATAAGATTTCTGTAAAACTATTTCAGACCAAATAATTTTTCTGATAATTTAATTATAATTTCTAATATTCAAAAACTTTAATAATTCATAATAATTAGCCTTTTATCAAAAAAATACGAATCTTATATTCTTTCCATGTGAAATTTAATTCTCTACAACTTTGTAGAAGAAAGTTTTTCCAAATTTTGAACGAAAAATGACTCAAATAAGCTCTTGCCGAAAAGTTCGCTAGTGGCGACTTTCCGATCATCTTCTCATGCTATTCAAAACTTTTTCGGTGAGTTTTCTTAAATACTCTTGCCCAGATCTGATCTATTATATTTTAGGAGTCCAACCATATATTTATTTTTAAAATCCGTTAAAGATTTCATATTGAAACTATATCCGAAAATATTTTTTCGACGGATGTTTCTTTCCTTTAATTTCTTGATTGCTCTTGTTTATGCAAATTTAATCCATCCCAAATATACATAAATGTACTCTTTACATGAAAATCCATAAAAACTTAAATCTAAAAATAAATCATAGGTTTTAATCATACCTTTTACTTGATTTATTTTCCTTCCTCTTTATTTCTTCTTTATTCTTCTCTTCGTCTTCCTAAATTTTCAGCAGTCTCTCTCTCCCCACTTTAGTTTTCTTGCCGAATGGAATGGGTGAGAGTGGAGGAAGGTTTTATTTATTTTTCTCTCTTTTTTCCTTTCTTTCTTCCTTTCCTTTTTCTTCTTTTCCTCTTTTTCTCCTCCTTTCTTTTTCTTCCTCCCCCACCTTGTCCCCCCTTTATTTCCCCTTCTATCTCTTCAATTCATCAGCACATAGGCAGCTCTTTCAAAAATTTAATTCCCTCTCCTCTTTATTTGCTCATTTATCCGTTTAATTGATCATTCCGACTTTTATTCTCATTACTCACTTCTTATTTATAATTCTCATTTCATTAATTAAAAATTCTGGGATATTAAAATTTAGAATAATATTCATAAAAAAAATTAGAATTTTATTTCATAAAAGTCAGGGTCTTACAGTTACAAGATTCGGAAAGAGAGAAAAGCTCAACTCACGATTTATTGGTCCATTTAAAATCCTCAACCGAGTAGGAACTGTGGCCTATAGACTCGCCTTACCGCCAAGCATGTCTCGTGTTCATAACGTTTTTCACATATTCATGCTACGTAAATATGTGAAAGACCGAAACCACATTATTGAACAAGAACCAGACGAGATAGCAGAGGATTTAACGTATGAGGAGGTACCAGTCAAGATCTTGGATAAGAAGGAGAAGATTCTACGCTCAAAGGTTATACCTCAAGTCAAAGTTTTATGAAAAAACAACGATGTTGAGTAAATGGCCTGGGAGTTAGAATCTGAAATAAAAATAATGTATCATCACCTCTTCGAAATACCATATACGTACATCAATTTCGAGGACGAAATTTCATAAGGAGGGGAGGTTATAAGATCCCAACTTTTATGAATAAAGATTTAATTTTCTTTAAATATTATTCTAAATAGTAAGGTGATAATTTAATAAATGTTATAGTTATGGGTGATATGTGCAAATTTTGCAAAGTAAGCAAGTTGTTATAAAATTTTCGTTTTGTCGGGGAATATTTGTTTGGTCGGGAAATATTCTTTTGTCGGGAAATATTCGTACGACGGCGCAATCATTGGTGGACCCTAAAATGGAATAATTATCGGATATAGAAAGCAACAAAAATAACCTTTTTATAAAAATAACGGCAAAACTTTTACCATTAAACTGTTGAAATACCAGGTGATAAAAGTACAGTAATACGCGTTGTTGCACTGTAGCACACGGTATTGCACAGTATCTCTGATTATTGATTCTTACATAAGAAGTCACTCAGTTTCATTCAATAATTGCCACAGTAGTTACTGCATAGTATTTTATATTATTGATTCAATAATTATTACAGTAACATCTGCATAATATTTTATATTATTAAATTAATAATTAACACAAAATAGTTATTCATATGATTATTTGCATTATTGACACTATCTAGAAAGTTCTGTCGAGGAAAGGGGTTAGGTTATTTAATTGCACGCCAATATGAGAAATCCTTATCGAAAAGCCCCCTCTTTCCTGGAAATAATCTGGCTGTCAATATTGTGAGTTATAATATTAATGATGACTAATGGTTGAAATATTGTGTTAATTAAAGATAAGTGATTTGTGGTTAATATTTATTCAAATTTTTATATAAATAGAGGAGTTGTTGTAAGTTTGGCTTATTATTCTATGGACCCCTACGTGCCAAATTATTCAAACCATCGACAAAAAATTATTTCAGTTTTTATTTTATTATTATTATAATAGTAATAAAACAGAAAGCTTTTTATATAAAACAGAAAACTTTTTATAATATATATATAAAGTTGTTTGTTTTATTAGAATATATTATATTATATATAAAGTTTTTGTTGTATTAGAATATTTTATTGCATAGTGATACATAGTAAAATCAAATTTTCGCCGATTCTTCGTCCATGAACTTTCTTTACTATGTGTCCGTGATTTCCTTAAATAGTTCCCTATCATTCTCCTATAAATAGGATGCTAGTTAATAAATGAAAATCACACCAGAATCAGAGAATTCTTGTTCTATAATATTGTGTGTATTTCTTTCTAGTATAAGAATACTTTGAGTGTAGCTTATAGTGAAAGATTTCCTCAAGAATATCTTCACTTTACCAGTCATATTTAATCTCCTACTAAGGTAAAGGATGTTATTTTCTTTCAATACTCGTAAGGGTTGTCATTCTATTCTTTCTTAATCTGTGGGAATAACCTGTCTAGGCGGACTACCGCATGCATGGTGAATAACCCTTCGTATTCATTCTTTATTAAGTTATGGAAATGATCTGTCTAAGTGGATTACCGTATGACGGGTGAAAATCCATTTGCAGTTTCATATATTCTTTTATACTCGTTTGGGATATCATTTCTTTTGTACTCGTCAAGGGATATCGTTTTCTTTTATATTTCTCCATTTATGGTACGAAATTATTGTTTGTTTCCATAACCTTATTATTAAATGGTGGAAATCCCTGAAATTAGTAGAATATCCTTGAGTTTTACGCTTCATCTAATATCATTTCACTGAAATATTGGTCTGAACTTTCTTATCAAATTTTAATATTTTTATGTCAGGATACTATTCATACAGTACTATTCATACGGGGTACTATTCACGATAAAAATTAGTTTCCTTTCTGTCCAAATTATTTTTGATATATGAATATCATTCTTGAATTTTACTCCACAATTGATTATCATGTTGACAATTTGAACATTTTTGAACTTGGATAAATTAAATTACAAATCTCTAATATTTATCCTTGATCTCACTTGATTCGTTCTTTATATCATTTTTCATCATCCTCAGTCTTAAATTGTGGTGAAAGTTATCTTTGGCCCGTAGTGCAAAGATGAACTGTTGATTGGTCTGATTATGACCAGGAACTGTGTATTGGTATAATCATAACATTTGGTGTTACAAATAAAGGCTTGTGATGAAAGTTATCTTTGGCCCGTAGTGCAAAGATATATTGTTGTTTGGCATGATCATGACCACTGGTGATACAAACGAATATCTTTGGCCCGTAGTGCATAGATAATTCGTTGATTGGAAATCATTATTTATTAGCGTTACATGGATAAAATATTGATGATGGACTTTTAAATCGTAGAAGATAGTAGACATCATTTTCTACTTAACTATTCTATTGGATTGCTATTTTCGCTGCAGTTGTTGATTTAAAACTTGTTGTCCACAATATTTCTTCTAATTATTATTGTTGAAGGCTAACGATAATTTATTCTTCATTATCTTAGTCATAATATTCTTAACTGGGCTAGTTGAGCTCACCCTTGTCTTTCATTGTTCTCTTCAGGAAATGAGAATATAGCTAGGACTAGTCAGGGAATGGAGTGATGGTCCGAGATAGTGCTATAGTAGTCCTCACAATTTTGTAAAATAGTGTGATAATAATTTTAATGAGGACTTAATTTGAGAGTTGATATTTTTGTATTATATACGACATAATATCTGCATTGAAGCTCACGGTTTGTGTGGTCGTATTTTGCACGACAGTTTAATAGTTGGAATAGTAAGATTTGTATTTGGATTTTGTACCTTGTATTTGGCTACTCAGAATGGGTTGTGTGGACCTATTTTGGGGGTGTCGCACTGCAGTTGGCCTTGGGATGGGCGCAGCTGCGCCATCCCCTGACCAGACCATAATTGTCTCTTAATTTTCATGGTTTTAGCTTCCTTTCTAGCATGCATGGGTGATATCACATAATAATTACGCATGTTAAGAGGTCTTGTGTTCACTAAGATCAATTCAAGTTTACTTTTACGCATTAGGACTTTAGTTGGAATTTTTCGGCGAAATAATGCTAAACGAGTTCATGAACTAACAAAGCCAACTATTTAAACATCTATTCATATAAGAAGTTCATATAATCTGTAATATGCATGCTTATACGCATTCCATTCATTTACACATAACTAGTATTGTTCATCACTTTAAAACTCGTCTAAGCTCATGCTTGATTAACTTACATTGTGACTAACAAGGTGAGTGTAAGTATAGGCCATGCTTAGTGACATAATGAGTGCTAACATGCATGTTCTAAAGTTCAAAAATATAAACCACATCATGTTCATAGTTAGAAGTTTGCAAAACATCTAATCTCGTTGTTAAAAGTCCCTTTTAAACCAAGTCAAGGTAACCTAGCACACACGAAGCATTATAGAATCGTATTTCATGTGTAGTTGGTTCATGTGTACATGCTAATAAAGTCAGAACTTTAACATCACAAGTTTTGTTAAAGTTCATTTTCAAAAACTTTAAGTTTTCTTTAGAATACGCATGCTAATGCAAGCTAGAACACCCATTTTATGCAAAGTAATCTAGGTCCACAAGTCAAGCCTGTTTTCATGCATGTCTAAGTCATATTAACATGTTAGAATTTATCAAATTGCAACAGAAGTGGAAATTCCTGACTGGTGCCCGGCGTAACTGCGCCGGTTTGTGCTGCCAGATGGGCGCAGCTGCACCCTTTCTAGACAACACCAAGAATGGTTCAGCTTCTGCAGAATTCAAAGCCAATACTCGAAATTCTTCATTTAACTATTTGTAATCAGCCACATTACTATCATACATGCATACTAACTACACAAACTTGATACCAAACATACTTAGCATGATTCTTTCAATTCAAATCAATTTAACAACCAAATTCAAGGCTCAATTTCAAAGTGCATGTTATTACATACCAGTGTCACACCTTATTTTATATTAAATAGATGTAGTGACTTTATTAGCTATGGTCACACAATACATTTTATTACACATAGCAAATAATTAATAAAAATTAGCCTATCACCTTATTAAATTATTTACTAATTAATTTAATATAATAATATTAATCAATCTCATGATTAAATCATTTCTTCATTAATTTACTTAATGAATTTCTTAATCTTTCATTATGCCACACTAGGCAATTCATATAAGCTTTAAATTAAGCTTTTCATCAATTCCAGAATAACACGTAGTTGTCACATACTTAACTTAGTTTAATTGTATTACTATATCCATGTCAAAAAAATATATATCTAATTTCAAATGAATATTCAACTTGTATTAATTTAATTATTAAAATTATTTTTAAAAAATTCAGTTATTACATCCTCCTCCCTTATAAAAATTTCGTCCTCGGAATTGGTACAAGGTTACACAAATAGATTGGGATAGTCTCTCCTTAGCTTATCCTCTAACTCCCATGTAGCTTCCTCGGCGTTGTGGTTTCGCCAAATTACTTTTATAGAAGATATAGCTTTATTTCTCAAAGTTTGCTCTTTCCTATCTACTATTTGGACAGAAATTTCTTCATAAGTCAGATTCTTCTCTACTTGGATGGGCTCATAGGATATCACGTGCTTATATTTAGGCTTGTACGGAAGTAACACAAAGCTATGAAACACGTTGTGAATGTGTTCCAGTTCGGGAAGTAAAGCTACCTTGTATGCCACTTCTCCTACTCTCTTCAAAACATCAAACAGTCTTATGAACCTCGGACTCAATTTCTCTTTCTTGCCAAATCGTATCTTCCCTTTCCAGGGAGATACTTTCAAAAATGCGAAGCTATCGACTTCAAAGTCTCGGTTCTAATGATGCAAATCTGCTACTAATCTGGCTCTTATCGTTGTCAGTACACTGGTTGCTTGTTGAACTAATTTTGATCCCAAAATTCATCGTTCTTCGACTTCGTCCCAACACAACGATGTTCTGCACTTTCTCCCATAAAGAGCTTCGTATGGTGGCATGCCGATACTCGCATGATGACTATTGTTATAAGTAAATTCTACTAAGGGTAGATGATCGTCCCAATTCTCTTTGAAATCCATCACGCAAGCTCTAAGCATGTCCTCTAACGTTTGTGTGGTTCGCTCACTCTGTCCGTCGGTTTGAGGATGGTAAGTGGTACTCATTCTTAACTGTGTTCCCCTCCTCTCTTGCAAGCTTTTCCAAAAATTTAACGTGAAGCGCGAATCTCGATCGGAGACAATTAACACCGGCACTCCATGTCATGAAAGGATTTCCTTTACGTACATGCTTGCTAACTGATTTAAAGTGAATCAAATTTTGATTGGTAGAAAATAAGTTGTCTTCGTTAGTCGATCCACGATAACCCAAATGGCATCATAACCTTTCTGTGTGATTGGAAGTCCCACCACGAAGTCCATCGTAATATGCTCCCACTTCCACTCCGATATTTCTAGTGGTTAAAGTAAACCACTCAGCCTCTGGTGCTCTGCTTTGACTCGTTGACAAGTAAGACATTTACTGACGCACTCTGTAACATCACATTTTAGATTGGGCCTCCAAAAGTGTTGTCAAAGATCTTGATACATTTTTGTGTGTCCTAGATGAACAAAATATGTCGTATTATGTGCTTCGTGCAAGATCTCTTCTCTTAGTTCGATTACAGCTGGCACCCACACTCGACCTTCAAATATTAATATACCGTCCTTATCCATCTTGTATTTTTCTTCTTCGTTTCCTACTATCCTTTTCTTTATCTTCTCGCATTCTTCATCCTTCTCTTACGATTCCTTAATTCTATCCAATAATGTCGGATGTGCCTTCATTACACATAATTTTTCCTCGGACCTTCCGGGTTCCTTCACTTATATTTCTAATCTCTCCATTTCTCTTATTAACTCCTCCTGAGATGTCAGCACAAATAGCTTCTCCCTTTCTTTTCTACTCAATGTGTTGGCTACTGCGTTTGCTTTTTTCGGGTGATAAAGAATCTCGCAGTCATAATCCTTAATTAATTCTAACCACCTCCTTTGTCGCATGTTCAACTCCTTCTGTGTGAAGATATATTTCAGACTCTTGTGGTCTATGTATATCTCACATTTTCTCCATACAAATAGTGCCTCCAAATTTTTAACACAAAAACTATTGTCGCTAACTCCAAGTCATAGGTAAGGTATCGTTTTTCATAATCCTTCAACTGTCGTGATGCATACACAATGACCTTGTCATGTTGCATTAGCACACAGCCAAGTCCCTTGTGTGACGTATTACTATACACTACGAAGCCTCCCGCATCATCCGGTAATGACAATACAGGCGCCTCACTCAACCTCTTCTTCAACTCCTTGAAACATTCTTTGCATTTTTCCGTCCAAACAAACTTCACCGTCTGCCTTGTTAGATTGGTCAACGGGGTCGCTATCTTAGAAAAATTTTGGATAAATCTTCAATAGTACTCGGCTAACCCTAAGAAACTTCCCACCTTCGTTGGTGTCTTTGGTTGTTCCCAATTACTCACTGCCTCCACCTTCGCAGGGTCCACTAAAATCCCATTCTTATCTATCACATGTCCTAGAAACTGGACTTTCTCCATCCAAAATTTACACTTTAAAAACTTTGCGTACATCTTCTCTCTTCACAGCGCTTCTAAAACCATCTTCAGATGTTCGGCGTGCTCTTATTTTGTATTCGAATAAATCAAAATGTCATCGATGAAAACTACTATGAACTTATCCAAGTATGGCTTGAAAACTCGGTTCATCAAGTCCATGAATGCTGCTGGAGCATTAGTCAATCCAAATGACATTACCAAAAATTCGTACTGTCCGTATTGGGTTCCGAATGCCATTTTTGGTATGTCCCCCTCCCGTACCTTCAACTGATGATAACCCGTTCGTAGGTCTATTTTCGAGAAACACTTTGCTCCTTTCAATTATTGGTCAAAAAGGTCGTCTATCCTTGGTAGAAAATATCTTTTATTGATCGTTACTCTGTTCAATTCTCGATAATCGATACAGAGCCTCATCGATCCATCATTCTTCTTAACAAACAATACTGGTGCCCCCCAAGGAGACACACTTAGTCGAATATAACTCTTATCTAGCAATTCTTACATTTGTATCATCAATTCCTTCATTTCTACCTGCGCCATGAGATATGGAGCTTTCTAAATTGGTGCAGATCCCGGTGCTAAGTCTATTACGAATTTAATTTCTCTGTCTGGCGAAAGACCAGACAGATTATCAGGAAATATATCTTGAAATTCTATTGCCACGGATATATCCTTCATTTAATTTCTACTCCCTTTTTCTGAGTATCTATAATATAGGCTAAATAACCTACACATCATTTTCTTAACATTTTCTTGGCCTGCACCATCGTAAGGCAACACAATTGCCTAAGCGATGAGCTACCATAAAACACTACCTTTGACCGGTTTAGAGTTTGAAGGTTCACACTTTTCTTTTGACAGTCAATTATTGCCGTATGGTTATATAACCAATCCATTCCCAGTATCACGTCAAATTCCCCCAATCTAATTGGAATTAAGTCTACGCTTAGTTCGTGTTCTCTAAAGTTTGCACAATAATTTTGGTAAACGAACTCTACGGGGATTACTTCCTCATTCGCAATTTCTATGTTCAAAGGATTTCCTAATCGTTCTTGGAGTAAGTTTAACTGACTAGCAAATTCTTCATACACAAATGAACAGGTAGCACCCGAATCAAATAATACTTAAGCATTCATATTATTGATTGGGATAATACTTGACACTACGTCCTTCGCATGTATAGCGTCTTGGACAGTCATGTTAAAGGTTCTAGCTGTTGGTCAGCTGGATTGTTCAGGTCTGTCGATCATGAGCTTACTGACTCCTCCTTGGTGGCCGCTTCCTCCGCTATTCCCCTTCTTTGGATAGTATTTGATCTGATGCTCGGTTGAGCCACAAGCGAAACACCCCTTAATCTTCTTTGGCTTTGGGAAGTTTGGTGAAATGTGCCCCTCTTGGCCGCAATTGTAACAAACACTACGCCCCTTTCAGCACTCTCCTTGGTGGTTCTTCCCACACTTTGAGCATCCCTCTGCTCTCTTCTTAAACCCTCCATGAAAACTTCCTGCTTGATGTTTTTTTCTGTTGTTGTTGTTGTTATCCCACTTTCTCTTTCCTAGATTGCTTCCTCCACTACTGCTTCCTCCACGGCTCTTTCCTCTAGTGTTCTTACTCTTCTTCTCCTTGTTATACTGACTCAAGGCCTCACTACCTCCTTCCCCAATGATGGCCTTCTCCAACAGTGTGGTGAACGAGTTGATTTGAAGCACCAATACTTTGTTGAATAACCACGGCTTTAGTCTTAATTCAAAACGTCGGGCTTTCCTTTCTTTGGTATCCACTTGATGCATGGCAAACCTAGCGAGCTCGTTAAACTTAGCCGCGTACTGCGCTACTGTCATATCTCCTTGTTTCAGTTCTAAGAATTTCACTTCCATTCTATTCTTCATGTTCTTCGGGAAGTAATTCTCAAAGAACAATGTCTTAAACCTTTCCCAGGTTATAGTCCCTTCTCATTCTCTCTGTTGATTGGCCTACCACTAATAATTTGCTTCACCCCTCATCATGTACGTTGCGAACACAGTCTTCTGATCTTCACCCACACGAGAAATGGTGAATGCTTTCTCCATCTCTTTGATCCACGTCTGTGCTTCAATGGGATCGGTAATACCCCTAAATTTTGAAGGTCCTACACTCCTAAAGTCTTTAAAAATTTTCACTGGAACCGCTTGCGGGTTGTTGCGTACTGGTTTGTTATTTCTCCTTCGAAGGGCTTCTCCTAACAGATCGACTAGTCTCTGAATAGGATATACTTGCTCTATCTTATTATTAACCGATTCCTCCGGTGCTATTATTCTATGTCTGGGCGGCATTTTTTGCATCACAAAATTTTATTCTTATTATCTAATTATATACCTTAAGTATTTCTTTAATGCAAAAGAACATAAAATTTTTATAACACGTTTTCTGAAATAAGGACATTTATATTCATATGCCAAATCATTACATCGATATGATCATTCCTAGCATACTTCTATATATGTCAACATCTATCCCCTAATATTACAAAAGATGGGGAAATACTGACTTACTACCCCTCTAACATGAACCTACTCGGGGTTTACATAAACTATCACATATCTCATACAAGAGATTGGGATTACACAACAATTCATACATAAATATAACTACCAAAACTAGACTAATACTAATAGGTCTCATCCTAACATTCCGCGCTCCACCGCGCTCTTGTTGTGACGCCCCCAAATCCGAAACTTTCAACCCACATATATGGTGTTACACGGTGCTACAAACTACTCATACATTCAATTGAAGACTTCAATGATAAGCATAAGTTTAATAACTAATACATTAAATTAATCCCTTCCCAGGTTCTTTATAACCATTACATTCATTCTGTATCATAATATCATTCATTACAAAAATAATACTATGCTATTACAAGAATAAACTATTTATCCATCTTTGTCTTGCCCTTGTCCTTACCAGATCTTTCGGTCAGTTCGCTCTTAGCCGAAATCATATAATTTTAAGCAAGAATGAGCATAACTAGCACAGCAAGTTTAACATTATATTCTGTAACCACAAAATCAAGAATCATATGATGTAACCTTCGATAACTGTACAATAGTTATGAATTATTACGAATAATCAAAATAGGATTTTGATTCCTTTAAAACCATTCCCAAGGACTTATAGTCACTTCAGAATCTGAGTTGGTCAAAGACCATGAACATTCTCTTTAGTTTCCATTCATGAAAAGAACAACTCGGCACTAAGACCGCATGTTCGATATAGCTTACGAGCACATCTAGGTGATCAGCCTATAGTACTCTATGTTGATCAACATTCATTTATTAAACGTATTTACGTTTAAGTTTTTGGCAACCTCATGTGCCCGTCAAGTTAACAACGTTAAAACCTTTATGTATTCATACTCAGGCATACCTTTGAATCCGTACCAAAGCAATTGGCATATGATAGCAACATTATTAATATTTTGAAAGATTTGCAGAAAAATCAACCAAAATACTTTAAACCTCAGTTTAGCTGAATCAAATGGCATTGATTATTCAATAACAGTTCATGCATAGGAAATTATGCATATTGATAGCTTGTCCAACTTAAAGTATAGACAAGAGTTTAGAAAACTTGTCTTACGCGTCTTCAACCTTCTAAGTCTACTCTACTTGAGGTCCTTATAGATTCTACAGAATATAAACACATAGCATACCAATTAGGTTACCACAATTGATATACATTGTGTAAACTATCTTCTCCTTCTTGTATAGCTTATCCGAATTGTTAAACTAATAACATCCGTATAAGTAATTTAACATTCGTTACGGCTTATTAACATTCTTATGTCACAAACCGACACTCGTCGATCATCGTTAGGCACAACGATAGACTGAACCCTAATCAGTTCGCTAACTCAAACACATTTCCCCCATATTATCATTAACGGATTCCATATAGAAGTTACGTAAGTTTTAACTTCATTGCTTATCATTCTCGCACTACGCACCTCTATTACATATCATATAACTTTAAGGCGCACATTAAACTCGACGACGATTCACGATTTACATTTTTGGATTTTGAGTTTTAAATTTAAATACGTTTAATCAACGTTTAATTCTTAAAATCAACGTTAAACATGTTGTTACGGCTTCTTGTATAGCTTATCCAAATTATTAAATTAATAACACCCATATAAGTAATTTAACATTCATTACGACTTATTAACATTCTTATGTCACAAACCGACACTCGTCGATCATCGTTAGGCATAACGATAGACGAAACCCTAATCAATTCGCTAGCTCAAACACATTTCCCCCAGATTACCATTAACGGATTCCGTATAGAAGCTACATAAGTTTTAACTTCATTTCTTATCATTCTCACACTACACACCTCTATTACATATCACATAACCTTAAGGCGCGCATTAAACTCGACGACGATTCACAGTTTACATTTTTAGATTTCAAGTTTTAAATTGAAATACATTTAATCAACGTTTAATTCTTAAAACAAACCTTAAACATGTTGTTTAAGAATTCTCTCTTCATGAATATTAACCATTTATTTGCCCCATAATTACCATGTAAAAAGTTGGGTTAACAAATGTTTGTGTCGGAAGTTTTTTAGTTAAGGGCACTACGGCACCAGTATCGGTATAAAAGTGGCTTGCAGTGAACTTTGCCCGTCCAGGCACTGCGGCGCTGGAAAACAAAGCATGGGCAGGGCTGCGGCGCCGACCTTGAGCCTTAGAAATTTTTTTCAAGTTTTGAAATTCCCGAGCTCGTAACGCGATCGTTATAACTCGGAATTCGCTCATTCCAAAGCCATTAGTTCACATATATCATATTCTTCGAATTCATCTGGACAGAATAAGTTTTTGACTCTGTTGGCAAGAATTTCACCATTTAAGTTTTTATTGCGCGTTCGTCAAACGTTCGACCCTCATTTCTTCGTTTTAAGTTCGAATTCGACCGTTCTTGTTTCCACAATTCTTAATTACCTAATTCTACTATACGCCATCGAAAACCAAGCTTTTCGAGTTAAACAGAGACTTTTGACTATCATTCCGTGAGTTTTTACGATTTCAACGATTAACGTCTAATCGCGTAAATTTCGCCATAACTTCATTACTCGAGATTTTTACTCCAAACCAAATGGAATAAATCCATTGGTTATTTATCTATGATTTTAACCAATATAAACATCTAAGTTTTAATGGTTTCAATTGTTCATTAACAACCATTTTAAGGTTTTGATGGTTTTCTTCATTAAATTTTTAACCATTCAATTATGGTTTTACTTGTTCTTGGTTATTAATGGTTTAAAGTCCACTAATATCCACCTTATCACTTCGTACTATATATGCTCCGCCAATTATCACTTCTCTATCAATTAAGTATTGAAGGAAGATGAAAATCAAGGTTTAAACAATTATACCTCTTGGCGTTCTTGAGTTCTTGACTTTATGTTCTTGACAAAAGTCTAAGATAACTTTCTTTCTCCTTTAATTTGCTTGTTATTTGCTCTTCACTCTCTCAATATGCTAGTTGGTGATTTGCAAAACCACAAATGAACCACCAAGCTTCTCTTTTATAGAATTTACAAGACCAAGGGCAATTTGGTCATCAAGCAAACCTCCTCAACCCTTCTTTCCCACCAAGTCTTCCCATGTGCACTCCATGTGCTACCACGTCTCCCCATGTGCCCCCATGTGTTTCCCCATGAGTTTTACCCACCTGATAACCCATCGGTTCGACCCACGGGTTCGATTCTTGGTTCGTGCTTATAATTAATTCACATTGGGCTTATACTTGGGCTTGATTTAAATAATCATTGGGCCTTAATCATTCATCAATTGGGCTTGACAAAGTCCAAGTCCAATAGTTAAAGTTCATCAAGACTTATCGTATTCTTATCCTATAATTCTCGTATTCTCATTGTATATACTACGTATGATACTTGTATTATACATCGTATTAATCTTCGCATTATACTCGTATTCTTTCCGTATAATAACATTGTTATTACACTTAATCTCTTATTCCTAGAATTTCACTTTCTCTAACCCTTAGGGTTTCAAGTCCTTAGGCAAAAACTTCATTTTCCATAACTGAAATATTATTAGCTATTCCATCTCGTCTTCAAATCTTATCGTTATGCGTTTCTCAGAAATTCAAAAATAATTCCCGAGCAGAAACGGATGAATAGTGATTTCTTAGAAATTTCTCGAAAAATCTTTATTTTCGTCTTGGAAATTCAAATCATTTAATTCTAGCATATAGCCAGATTCCTAACCACATTCGCATCTTCTAGGTCATAGAACGACCTTTAAACAGCTTACTCAGTTTAATAAACATATATTCAAATTTTATTCAATATTTCAAATAAAATTTATTTACATAAAGGTCCGATTTTCTCGGTCGTTACACTTGTACTCAATCTGTGATATGTGTGCCACCAAGTCCCTACTTATGGTATGTCGAGTCTGTCCTTGCTACGCTGGGTAATGGTATACACCATCAATCAACCTTTCTATGGCCGTACGAAAGGCGTACCCCATTCGGTTCATCTTCCTCTTCTTACTCCTCACCTCATCTTCCAAGTCTCCTACCCTATTATTAGCTCCTTCCCACTTTTCCTCAAAGTGGATCCTCTCCATAACTTCTAGCTCAAGCTGAGTGCGAACAGCCTCCTTCTCAGATTTCTCACTCAACTCATTTTGTTCGGACTCATCTAGCTTACCTACAAGTACCACATTTCTGTCCAACAACCGGTGAAAAAGGGTCCCCATCTGTGCTCCTGCTTCTTTATGGTAAGCAATCTCTACCTCCATCTCTTGCATCTGAAGCTTTTTTACATGATCTTCATCCTTTAATTTCTGCATCTCCGTCTGTCTCTCCTGAGCCTAGGCTTCTAATTCCTGGACTCTGCATTCCAACTCCAAAATTCGTTCCTCATATTCTCCCAGCATCCGGTCCTCGAACGTAGCCTCATCGGAATCTCCCACAGGCTCGTCCTCCATGGGTTCCTCCTCGGGGTCCGACTCCACTTCTTCATCCTCATCATCGACAGGGGCCACTGCCGAAACGGGCTCTGCTACTAAAGGTGCCTCATACACCACGTGTATATCACGTGGCTCCTCCTCTACGACTCTACTAGGTCCTCCCAAGTCTGACATCCTACAACCATAAACACAAGACAACAAACAACAAACTACATCAGAATGTTAAATAAAATATAAATTCATTATATAAAATGAAAATATATTCCATAATACACTAACTCTCTAGGAAAACTCTATATGAGTTTTATTTCCTTCTACTTTCTGAGCTCTTCTAAGTTCTTCTAAGGTTAAAGTCTAAGGATTCTCGCTCCTAAGGTGTATAACCTAACGCTTTGATACCAACCTATGACGCCCCCAAATTCAGGTCCCTATACCTCGAATTCAGTGCATCACGGGCTAATTCTAATATCATACTAAATTCACCAACAACGGAATAATAGAATAATTTATATTATAATAACATAAATATTCTTGTCCCAAGGTCTCGTAACCGCTACTACAACATTACATTATTAAGTCTAAGAAATATCTTAAAACATAAATTAATCATTCCTTAATACATCATCATAACAATAATAATAGTTGTCTAGTCTTAAAGGACTAAAGCTATTCCTTAGCTTTGCCCTAGCCCTTGTCATTTTCGGAGGTACTGCCTTGCTCTACCTTAACTGCAAAGTTTTTAGGGAAGCAAGAATGAGCAACAAATTTTCCCGACGAGTAACATAGCAATAAGGGTGGACAAATATAAAGTTTGAATCTCAAGGGTATAACCGTATATGATAGTTCAAGAATAACAAGAAGTATCAACTGTTATAAATAAGAGTCGTTATGGACAGAAAGATATCATCAAGATTCCAAGGTTTAATCATTTTAAAGTTCAAGAAAAATGAACACTGAGTAGTCGCTATGGACTAAGAACTCCTGCTAGAATTAACAGTATTATACTGAAAATCCAATATAAACAAGTGTAACAGGTGATCAGTCTAAAGTACCCTACGTTATGCATAACATTTACATGTTTGTATGTGCGTACGTTGGTTCCCCGACAGTTATATAATTTTCCCTTCAATGAGGGTTATCTCAGTAGATTTATAAGAGTCTGCACCAAGTCAATTAGTTTGGATAGCTTTCTAACACATGATATTAGTCTAGCCAAAACAAATGGCTTAGACAACTTTTATAATGCATTTAGGAATGGAAAGTTCAATGCTTGTAACAACATCGAGACATAAAATCGATTTTCAAATAGTAATAGAAATTTATTTGACGTAAATATAATCGATATAGCAACAATTCGAATTTACACAATATGTAAAGTTAAGAGAATTAGAAAACTTGCCTTAAGCATAGTTTACCAATCTATAGCTTATCAACACTTTGAAATCCTATTATGACGCCCCCAAAATAGTTTCAATTCTCAACCCATCCTGAGTCGCCAAATACATGGTACAGAATTCAAATTCAATCTTTTATATCAAATGGTCGTGCAAAATACGACCACGCAACTGTGAGCGTCAATACAGACATGTAGAAAATATAAACGCTCAAACTAAGTCCTCATTACAATTATTATCACACTATTTTACAAAATATTGAGGACTTCTATATCTCTTTCTCGGACTATCATTCTGTTCCCCGACTAGTCCCAGCTATATTTTCAGTTCTTGAAGAGAACAACAGAAGAAAAGAGTGAGCTCAACTAGCCCAGTAAAGAATATTATAACTAAGATAATGAATAATAAATTATCGTTAGTCTTCAATAAATCCGATAAAATATTATGGACAACAAGTTTTAAATCAACTACTGCAGCGGAAATAACAATTCATTAGAAGAGTTAAGTAGAGAATGATGTCTACTATTTTCTATGATTTAAAGTCCATCATTAATATTTTATCACTGTAACATCAATCAATATATTCAAATCAAATATTCATCTTTGCACTTCGGGCCAAAGATATTCATTTGTATCACCAGTGGTCATGATCATATCAACACCTGTCCATCTTTGCACTACGGGCCAAAGATATTCATCAGGTAATCATTCATTTTTGCACTACAGGCCAAAGATATTCATCAGGTAATCATTCATCTTTGCACTATAGGCCAAAGATATTCATTTGTATCACCATTTAAGACTGAGGATGATGAAAATAATATAAAAAACGAATCCAGTGAGATAAAGGACAAAGATTAGGGATTCGTAACTTAGTTTATCCAAGTTCAAGAATATTCAATAATAATCAATTGTGGATCAAAATTCAAGAATGAAGTTCAAAACATGGATCCAATCAAAAATAAGAACCATAACAGATAGCTTGGACAAAGAAAAGAAAATTTAATTTTTCTGTGAATAATACTCGTGAATAGTGTCGTATTCGTGAATAGTGTCGTATTTTTGAATAGTAATATACAAATGAATAGTAACCCCGACATGAAAAGGTAAAAATTTCATGATAAAATTCATACCAACATTCCAATGAAATTATATTAGATGAAATGCAAAATTCGAAGAATTTTTGATCATTTCAAGAATTATAGAAGCAATTCTTACCGTAGTAAGTTTGAATTTGGGGATATGAAATGAAATATTATCACTTTCATAATATGGAATATGAAAGAAAATAATATTCTTTATTAATATTGAAAGAAATTAGCATCATTTACGAGAAAAAATAATATCCATTACTAGAAGAATAATATCCTTTACCTCAGTAGAATACTAGATCTGTCTGGATTATCGGATATTATGCTGAAGAACTCTTGCACTGTTATCAACACTCAAAATTTCTTAATACTCACAAGAAATATGCTCAATAGTATAGAGAAAGAATTTTCTGTTTCTGGTTTGATTTTTATTTCTTAACTAAGCAACCTATTTATAGGAAAATGCTAGAATACCAATGTTGACCAAACAAACCAACGGATGGTTCTCAGCATACCGGTTATGAAAAATTTCAGCACAACTCTTCCATCCCAATTTCACGTTTTTCTTTCTTTTCTCTCTCCCCCTTTTCTCCTTTTTCTTTCTTTCTTCCTTTCCTCTTTCTCTTTCCTCCTTTTCTTCTTCTTTCTCTCTTTTCTTCCTTTTCCACCATTCTCCACTAACTCTCTCTCTTCTCTCTCTCTCCCCCCATTAATTTTTTACTTACTTCCACCAACCACACACACACACACACACACATATATATATATATTAAAATATTTATAATTATTAAAAAAAATCCAATTCTATTTTATTTTTATACCATAAATTTATTATAGTAATGTTACCATTTAAATTATAAAATTATATTATTATAATAATATATTTGAATGAATTATTTAATCAGAAAAGATAAAATGTCAACTTTCAATAATTGTCTCTTTTGCTAAAAATTCCTCCATTTATATCAAAATTGAATAAATTTTTACTTATCATTTTTTATCAATAATCAATTATTATTCTTAAATAATATTACAGAATCACAATATTGGCAACTAGGTCGTTCTCAAGAAAGAGGGGGCTTTCCGATAAGGATTTCTCCTTACTAGCGCGCAATTAGATGACCAAACTCCTTTCCTAGACAGAACTTCCTAGACATTGCCAATAATCTTATCTAATAATATTATTCAAATAATATGAATTATAGATTTGATAATATGAAATACTGTGCAGTGACAATTATTGAGTCAATAATATAAAATTTCAACGTAGCAATTATTGAATCAATAATATAAGATATTGAACAGTAATTACTATAACAATTATTGAGTGAGTGACTTCTTACGTAAAAATCAATAATTTGCAATACTGAGCAATACCGTGTGCTACTGTGTAACAACGCGTATTACTTTATTTTAACCACCGGGTATTTCAACAGTTTAACGGTAACAGTTTTGCCGTTATTTTTAGAAAACTTATTCTTGTCATTTTCTTCATCCGACAGTTTTTCGTTATGGGGTCCACAAATGACTGCGCCGTCGTACGAATATTCCCCGATAACAAGAATATTCCCCGACACAATGAATATTTTATGACCACTTGCTTATTTTGAAATATTTGTATGTATCACCCAAAACTTATCACATTTATCAAATCGACACCTTACTATTTCAAAATAATATATAAAGAAAATTAAATCTTTATTCATAAAAGTTGGGGTCTTACAATCTCCCCTCCTTATAAAATTTCGTCCTCGAAATTGACGTACGTACCTGATATTTTGAAAAGGTGAGGATACCTCGCTTTCATTTCCGATTCTAACTCCCAGGTCATTTCCTCGATATCATGGTTCCTCCAAAAAACTTTAACTTAAGGTATAATCTTTGAGCGTAGGACATGTTCCTTCCTATCCAAGATCTTGACGGGTACCTCCTCGTACGTTAAATCTTCGGCTATCTCGTCTGGTTCTAACTCAATAATGTGGTTTGGGTCTTTCACATATTTATGTAACATGGATATATGAAAAACGTTATGAACACGAGACATGCTTGGAGGTAAAGCGAGTCTATAGGCCACAATTCCTACTCGGTCAAGGATTTCAAATGGACTAATAAATAGTGAGTTGAGCTTTTCTCTCTTTTCGAATCTCGTAACTCCTTTCCATGGAGCAACACATAACAATATATGGTCTCCGACATTAAATTCTATGTCTCTTCGATAAAGATCAGAATAACTCTTTTGTCAAGCTTGTGTCGTTTATATACGTTGCCGGATCATTTGAATCTTTTCCGTAGTCATACGTACTAAATCCGGTCCCAACAATGTTGCTTCACCCACCTCATCCTAGCATATACTGGAGAACGACACTTTCGTCCATACAATGCCTCTAATAAAGCCATGAGTCGGTTCTACTCGTATATTTGACATCATCACGTGGGTCATTGGAGTCTTTAACTCTATCTTCATCCTTTGTAAGTCATAGAAAATGGGTCTTTGTGTTGACAACATCCCACTCGTTCCCGCATATGATCTTCTACTCAACGCGTCAGCTACCACGTTCATTTTTCCAAGATGGTATTGGATTATATGGTTGTAATCTTTCAACAGCTCAAGTCAACGTCGTTGTCATATGTTGAGTTCCTTTTGAGTAAAGAAATATTTGAGGCTTTTGGAGTATATTAGGATGTCATCAATAATGACAACCACAAAATGATCAAAATATTTCTCAAATATTCGGTTCATCATGTCCATGAACGCAACATGGACATTCGTTAATCCGAAAGATATAACTAGAAATTCGTAATGTGCGTATCGAGTTCTAAAGGCAGTCTTTGGAATGTCATCAGTTCTAATCTTTAACTGATGATATCCAGAACGGATATCGATCTTTGAGAAGAATTGCTCACCTTGCAACTGGTCGAATAGGTCATCAATGCGAGGTAACGGATGCCTATTCTTGATGGTGACATGGTTCAACTCTCGATAGTCAATACAAAGTCTCACACTCCCGTCTTTCTTCTTTACGAATAAAACAAAAGCACCCCAAGGAGATGTACTAGGATGAATGAAACCAATGTCTAACAACTCCTGTAGTTGGACCTTTAACTCCTGAAGTTCAATAGGAGCCATTCGATATGGGGTTTTAGAAATGGGTTTTGTACCGGGTTCAATGTCAATAAAGAATTCAACTTCACGTTCTGGGGGTAGACTAGGAAGTTATTCGGGAAATACATGAGGAAACTTATTAACAACAGAAATATCATTTGAATCTGACGTATTCTGGTTTAAATCAGTAACATGGGCTAAGAATGCTTGACATCCATTTTTCAATAAACGAATAGCTTTATGACTTGAAATGACAGTGATTAATTTTAGTGGTTTGGTTGTTTGAATTCGCACAACAGGTTGGTTAGGAATATGAAAACTAACAACCTTACGAAAATAATCAATTTTTGCATGATGAGTGGTTAACCAATCGATTCCTAAAATCACATTACATGCAAATATTTTCAAAGAGATAAGATCAACAGGTAATGTGAGGGTGCCAATTTGAATGAAACAAGATTTATAAACTGTGGATGTAACGAAGGTTTCTCCTAACAGAGTTTCAACTGATAAATCAAAGTCTAATTTCTCAGGGTCAAGTTCAAACGTTGAGCACAAGCAGGTGAAATAAAAGAATGGGTAGAATCGATATCTAATAAGGTATAGACTTCGCAAGAGTTTATGATTAGCTTACCCGTGATAACTTCGTTTGGGTTCCTTGCTTTTTGGGTAGTCACGACAAACGCTCTTCCAGGAACCACCGACTTTGACTTGTCTGGGACAGTCTTTGGTGTCACTATCCTAGCTGAACTTGACTTTGCTATAAAGCACATTCCACCCTCAACTGCTTCGTCGCACTCCTGATCCATGATTTGAATCATTACTCTTCGATCCATATTGAATTGGGGTTAACCGCAATGCATAGGGTAATTCCAAACTCGATGTTGGATTCTCCCAATTACTGTCCAAAAGGTGAAATCCATATAGTCTATTTTGGCCTTCTTGGATCGGACGTCTCTTTCTAAAATATCAACGCATCGCGAGGCTTTTACCCATGCATCTTCAATTCTCACTCTTTTAGTTGTTTCTTCTTTCAGTTGATCGTTGACATTTGCATTTTCAGATTCCAGCTCCAATATCAAATGCTCTGCCAGAGAGAGCTTCTGTTCAAGCCTCGCATATCGAGTAGAAAAATCTGGAATTGTTGTATCCCTTTGTTCCACGGCTGTCTGTCGTTCTTCACCATGCTCTTCTAACTTACGAATACGATTCTGCAGTTCTACATTTCGATCATAAAATTCTCCTAATAAATCCTCCTCAGGTTCCTCTTCTTCCTCAGTCTCAGCTGCTACCTCTGCTATTAGCTCGAGTGCAACTATTAATTCTTCACTCACCACATGGATATCTCTAACTTCTTCTTCGCCTGACAACCTACAATCAAGTTCAATAACTCAATAAGCACTCCCTAATAAACACCTTTGTTATAACAAGATATTATACTCCAATATTTATTCTTTACATAAATCTCCTCGATTCATCACTTAAAACTCTATATGAGTTCATTTCGTGATTCTCAAATGTCATTCTTAAATACTTCCACAAAACAAGGGTTGATTAAATAAATTAACATATCACATATTAACCCTATATTCCGACCGACCAATTAAATACCAAATAAGCTTAGATATGACACACTAGCGAAGGATTTACTCGTCTCTCCCCTCCTAGTTCCATTCCCAGATCTCCGCCAGAGATCATATCCCTAAGCTCTGATACCAACTGTGATGCCCCCAAAATAGGTTCAATACTCAACCTATTCTGAGTCGCCAAATACATGGTACAGATTCCAAATACAATCTTTTATATCAAACGGTCGTGCAAAATACGACCACACAACTGTGAGCGTCAATACAGACATGTAAAAAATATAAATGCTCAAACTAAGTCCTCATTACAATTATTATCATATTATTTAATGAAGACTTCTATATCTCTTTCTCGGACCATCATTCTGTTCTCCGACTAGTCCCAGCTATATTCTCAGTTCTTGAAGAGAACAACGGAAGAAAATGGTGAGTTCAACTAGCCCAGTAAAGAATATTATGACTAAGATAATGAAAAATAAATTATCGTTAGTCTTCAATAAATCAGATAAAATATTATGGACAACAAGTTTTAGATCAACTACTGCAGCGGAAATAACAATTCATTAGAAGAGTTAAGTAGAGAATGATGTCTACTATCTTCTATGATTTAAAGTCCATCATTAATATTTTATCCTTGTAACATCAATCAATATATTCAAATCAAATATTCATCTTTCCACTTCGGGCCAAAGATATTCATTTGTATCACCAGTGGTCATGATCATATCAACACCTGTCCATCTTTGCACTACGGGCCAAAGATATTCATCAGGTAATCATTCATCTTTGCACTACAGGCCAAAGATATTCAATAAGTAATCATTCATCTTTGCACTACGGGCCAAAGATATTCATTTATATCACCATTTAAGATTGAAGATGATGAAAAATAATATAAAAAACGAATCCAGTGAGATAAAGGACAAAGATTAAGGATTCGTAACTTAGTTCATCCAAGTTCAAGAATATTCAATAATAATCAATTGTGGAGCAAAATTCAAGAATGAAGTTCAAAACATGGATCCAATCAAAGATAAGAACCATAACAGATAGCTTGGACAAAGAAAAGAAAATTTAATTTTTCTGTGAATAATACTCGTGAATAGTGTCGTATTCGTGAATAGTGTCGTATTTTTGAATAGTAATATACGAATGAATAGTAACCCCGACATGAAAAGGTAAAAATTTCATGATAAAATTCATACCAACATTCTAATGAAATGATATTAGATGAAATGCAAAATTAAGAATTTCTGATCATTTCAGAAATTATAGAAGCAATTCTTACCGTAGTAAGTTTGAATTTGGGGATATGAAATGAAATATTATCACTTTCATAATATGAAATATGAAAGAAAATAATATTCTCTATTAATATTGAAAGAAAGTAACATCATTTACGAGAAAAAAATAATATCCCTTACTAGAAGAATAATATCCTTTACCTCAGTTGAATACTAGATCTGTCTGGATTATCAGATATTATGCTGAAGAACTCTTGCACTGTTATCAACACTCAAAATTTCTTAATACTCACAAGAAATACGCTCAATAGTATAGAGAAAGAATTTTCTGATTCTGGTGTGATTTTCAATTCTTAACTAAGCAAACTATTTATAGAAAAATGCCAGAACACCAATGTTGACCAAACAAACCAACGGATGGTTCTCATCATACTAGTTATGAAAAATTTCAGCACAACTCTTCCACCCCAATTTCACGTTTTTCTTTCTTTTCTTTCTTTTCTCTCTCCCCCCTTTTCTCCTTCTTTTTCTTTCTTTCTTCCTTTCCTCTTTCTCTTTCTTTCTTTTCTTCTTCTTTCTCTCTTTTCTTCCTTTTCCGCCATTCTCCACTAACTCCCTCTCTTCTCTCTCTCTCCCCCCATTAATTTCTCACTTACTTCCACCAACCACACACACACACACACACACACACACACACACACATATATATATATATATTAAAACATTTATAATTATTAAAAAAATTCTAATTCCATTTTATTTTTATATCATGAATTTATTATAGTAATGTTACCATTTAAATTATAAAATTATACTATTATAATAATATATTTAAATGAATTATTTTATCAGAAAATATAAAATGTCAACTTTCAACAATTGTCTCTTTTGCTAAAAATTCCTCCATTTATATCAAAATTGAATAAATATTTACTTATAATTTTTTTATATCAATAATTAATTATTATTCATAAATAATATTACAGAATCACAATATTGACGACCAGGTCATTCCCAAGAAAAGAGGGGGCTTTCCGATAAGGATTTCTCCTTCCTAGTGTGCAATTAGATGACCAAACCCCTTTCCTAGACAGAACTTCCTAGACATTGTCAATAATGCTATCTAATAATATTATTCAAATAATATAAATTATTGATTTGATAATATAAAATACTGTGCAGTGATAATTATTGAATCAATAATATAAAATATCAACGTAGCAATTATTGAATCAATAATATAAGATATTGAACAGTAATTACTGTAACATTTATTGAGTAAGTGACTTCTTACGTAAAAACCAATAATTTGAAATACTTTGCAATACCATGTGCTACTGTGCAACAACGCGTATTACTTTATTTTAACCACCGGATATTTCAACAGTTTAACGGTAATAGTTTTGCCGTTATTTTTAGAAAACTTATTCTTGTCGTTTTCTTCATCCGATAGTTTTTCGTTATGGGGCTCACAAATGACTGCGCCGTCTTACGAATATTCCCCGATAACAAGAATATTCCACGACCAAACGAATATTCCATGACACAATGAATATTTTATGACCACTTGCTTATTTTGAAATATTTATACGTATCACCCATAACTTATCACATTTATCAAATCAACACCTTACTATTTCAAAATAATATATAAAGAAAATTAAATCTTTATTCATAAAAATTGGGGTCTTACACCTATTGTAACATAGTTGCGTATATATGTATATTTATTAGTTATACAAGTTGAATACATATACTTGATACGTACGCTAAGCACATACATTAAGTCCTAACTAGTTATACAATCTGACCACGTATATCACATCATTAAGCCACTTAGTTTTGCAATTATCAACGACTTTTTCTTTTAAAAACTTATTTAGAAAAACTTGTAAAAACCTTTAGATTCTTTGGTTCACATAGCCATTACATGCTTGAATACCTAGAACATTACTTTAGCTTTGTTTTAGAACTTAGAATCATTAGAGTAAACATGCTATAAAGTTCAGTTGATAAATAAAATAGTCAGGCAGGACTGCACTGCGGTGCAGCTGCACTGCGGTGCAGCTGCACTGCAGTTGGCCTTGGGATGGGCGCAACTACGCTATCTCCTGGCCAGACCAGAATTGTCTCTTAATTTTTTTGGTTTTAGCTTCCTTTCTAGCATGAATGCGTGATATCACATAATAATTACACATGTTAAGAGGTCTTGTGTTCACTAAGATCAATTCAAGTTTACTTTTACACGTTAGGTCTTTAGTTGGAATTTTCTGGCGAAATAATGCTAAACGAGTTCATGAATTAACAAAGCTAACAATTTAAACATCTATTCATATAAGAAGTTCATATAATCTATAATATGCATGCTTACACGTACATTCATTTACACCTAACTAGTATTGTTCATCACTTTAAAACTCGTCTAAGCTCATGCTTGATTAACTTACATTGTGACTAACAAGGTGAGTGTAAGTATAGGCCATGCTTAGTGACATAAAGAGTGCTAACATGCATGTTCTAAAGTTCCAAAATATAAACCACATCATGTTCATAGTTTTAAGTTTGAAAAATGTCTAATCTCGTTGTTAAAAGTCCCTTTTAAACCAAGTCAAGGTAACCTAGGACACACAAAGCATTATAGAATCGTATTTCATGTGTAGTTGGGTCATGTGTGCATGCTAATAAAGTCAGAACTTTAACATCACAAGTTTCGTTAAAGTTCATTTTTAAAAACTTTTAGTTTTCTTTAGAAAACGCATGTTAATGCAAGCTAGAACACCCATGCTATGCAAAAGAATCTAGGTCCGCAAGTCATGTATATTTTCATTCATGTACTAAGTCATATTAACATGTTAGAATTTATTAGATTGCAACAGAAGTGGAAATTCCTGACTGGTGCCCGGCGCAACTGCGCCGGTTTGTGCTGCCGGATGGGCGCAGCTGCGCCCTTCCTAGACAACACCAAGAATGGTTCAGCTTCTGCAAAATTCAAAACCAATAATCAAAATTCTTCATTTAACTTTTTGTAATCAGCCACATTACTATCATACATGCATACTAACTACACAAACTTGATACCAAACATACTTAGCATGATTCTTGTTGTATCGGAAAACCGATCACTAAACACGCGCAAGTATACGCGGTCTAACAAGTAATACAGTGATGAGAAAAGTGTCGTACCCACGAGGAACTATCACTAATATTTACCAAGTACCAACTTTGTATCGCTTAAGTCTTATTCGAACAGTAAACTAATAGGAGTGTGGTTAAACTAGTTATAACTAATTATAAAAGCAAGTAAACGGATAACGAATGGTAAACGAAGGAATTACAAGCTAAGGTTACAACTTCACCCCACACAGGCATTCCGTCGAACACCTGGTGTGCTATGCTTCATCAAACTTCCTACCCTTCTCTCTTTGATCTTAATGGTCACGACAGTTTGTCGACCGAGAACGCACAGGTGTTCATACACCTCTGTCGAGGTATGCACAAACATATCCTCTCCAGATCCACCCGAAAGGGAATAGAACAGAAAAGAACATCCAAACTAGGTGATAATCCTACACATGTCTATGCGAATTAACCTAACAAGGATTTAAGCAAGTTCTCAATTAGGTCACACGTGGCACACAGATATATGTCTATTCTACGCACAACTTATGCAGTCGAAACCCATAATCACATGCCAATATATTTAGGTGTAAATCTACAATTCTTCTTTCGATATCATATAGATTACCAAAATCATCACTAATGTCTTAGCGAGAATCATTAAGCATGAATATATTAAACCAAACCATATGGTGCCAACCAAAGAGATAAGACAGTCAATTTAACTAACAAAGGGTTCCATTATAACCTTAAAGCCAATACTTAGTTCATAGCTATTGAACAAAATATAAGTAGCAATACAGACAACATTTATGGATTACAAAATTAGAGCAAATGAATGGATAAGAATCAACTCTGTCAAGGCTCTTCAGTCTCCAAGCATTTAGCTCCTTTCAAGCTCTCCAATCCGTGTAGCTCACTGCTCTTGTTGCTCCAAGGAAAACCCAAACTTTACCCTAGTCTACCTAATCTATATTTACATACATTAACTAAGAAAAATGGAGAGAGAAAATATAAAAGAGATCTAATCTATCCTAAGCTTCCTTCCTTTCTTGCTCTACCCTCTCTTCTCCCCCTGTCTTCTCGTAGAGGCCCCTTTTTATATATATATATCAGTTCTCCTCTTTTTCTAGGTCAAAAGCAAGCCTTCTCTGTCTGGGCACCGGAGGTCGCGCTGCGGCGCGGGAAATAGGCTTATGGATGGCGCTGCGGCGCCATGTTAAAATCAAAAGACCGGAGGTCGCGCTGCAGCGCGAGTTTATAAAGGCTCAGGGGCGCTGCAGCGTCATGGTGACGTCAGGCTGAATAGGTAGGTGGCGCTGCGGCGCGAGATGGAGGTATAGCATTGGCGCTGCGACGCCAGTGTATGTAAATTGCCCATTTTGCCTAGAAAAGTACTGCAGAGCCTGCAACACAACGGTTAAGCATACTAATACTAAAATAATATAAAAATATATAAACAAAGCGAAGATCAGGCAACTATTTAAGCCATAAAGTATCCGATTCGCGGGTGTAAATCCCACTCATCAAATATCCCCAAACTTAAGTCTTTGCTTGTCCTCGAGCAAACTATCTAACACAAACACACAGTAAAACACACGCAAAAGAACAATAAAACTGCACTAGCATCATGGCTTCTAAGCTCGAACATAGCTATTCCCAGAGAACAGGGCAAACATAGATATTAGCAAGAGTTCATTCAGCTTCAAGCATAAGACTGTATTCGATCCGTTCTATGTGTGTGTGTGGGGACCAACCATCCTAACTAATCATTGCTCAAATAAGATCGCACAGTCAATTGCTAAAAACAATATGCACACTACGCAACTTAAACAATCAACAAGCATTAAGACTAGGATGCAATCACAGGAAAAGATCAAAAGGCTCTAGCATGAAGACAACAAAAATCTGACTCGGACAGTCCTTAATTACCTTAGGCTAGACAGAGCTACCCATAAATGAGCTTTTGATCAGTGACTCCCAAGCCAGACGGCTTTAGGGCACTAGGCGTAAAACACCCCTATGAATCTAATCACTCGAGCAGCAAAGGCCACGTAATCAACATAAGCCAAATTAGACTTTAAGAAATCTGAAGATTATATGACGAGTGCATTTTATGCTCCATCTCAACATCGGTCCTGCGTTTATGGATGAGTGCGTTTTACGCTCCATCTCGACCCACCGCAAGACTTTCGATATTCAATCTCCTTTTCAAATTTTTTTATTATTATTATACAACATGCCAGAATCCAAGATCCAAAACTGTATATGCGTCGAAGTCTTTTATTACCTTGTAAAAATGAAAGTTTATAAAAGTGAACATACTCCCAAAGCAATAAACAGGCGAACTAAATTCAAAAAATAACTAGTTAGCACAGTTGGTCGGTGCTTGCTAAGAAGGACGGATCAATAACAGTCTCAACTTATCGATTGAACAACCCCTAGCTCATACATGCTTGACACGATTCTAAGAGATAAGCATAATTACTTGACGCTTGTCATTAGCCACAATCAAAAATCAGCGAAAAATATACCACCCTCGCATAAAAGCAGCTCAAAATAGGGTAATAAAGCCATTAACATGGCACAAGCATATAAATCTGTAAAAGCCCCAAAAAGATGGCTATAAACCACAAACATGCTAAAAACAAACAAAGTGCTAATAAATAACCAAAAACTGTTCATGGCATCCATCATAATAAACCCAAAACATAATACCGCAGTACAAAACGACTGCACTACACTCCTGATAAAAACCTAAACAAAGTACTAAAATAACAACCTATCATGGCAATAGACAGAAATAAAACAGATAATAAACCATAACACCCCCAAACTTAAGGTGAGCAATGCCCTCATTGCTAAACATATGTCACTCTAAACAAGAGAGCTTCCCTGAAGTCTGGTCACTCGGCAGCAGCTGAGTCCTCGTCAGTTTCGGCGGGCGGTGATGGTGGAGGGTATGGTGGGAAGACAGGAGGCTCTGGGAACTGGAATGGCATGAACTCCGAATCCTCGCCACTATACACGGTGTATATGCTCTGCATCGTGTTGACCAGCTCAGCCTGATACTGCATCGCTATGTCTTGCCTCAAGGCCACCGCTGCTATGTGCCTCTGCTGCCTCTGAGCATTAGCGTCCTGGTTCTGATGTAGCAGAGTGAGGGATGCCATGATTTCTGCCAGTAGTCCCTGTGAAGCTGGGCCTGCGTCTGGTGGCTGCGAAGGCTCTGCTGTAGGAGGTGGCTCAGTAGGTGGCCCGAATCCTTCGCCTCTAGCATGAGAAATAGCCCCATCCCACACATCGAAGCGTGAAATGGTCTGATGGTCAATGACTGACATGGGTGGCAAAGCTATCTCTTCTGGCCCCCAATGGATACCTGCCCTCTTGCACAGCCGGGTGATCAAGGATGGATGTGGAAGTCCCGTAGATATATTGCTCTTCATTGCCTTTATGATGGACTCATGGATGAGAACTCCGATGTCCACGTTCAGACCCGTGACAATGGCAAATAATAG
This sequence comes from Panax stipuleanatus, assembly GCA_020205555.1. Lineage (NCBI taxonomy): Eukaryota > Viridiplantae > Streptophyta > Magnoliopsida > Apiales > Araliaceae > Panax > Panax stipuleanatus. The sequence continues at coordinate 84,894,709 of CM035123.1, forward strand.
GATCGCTCTATCCTTAGTCACGTTGCTCAGGTGACGAGTCGGGATCATGTTGGCACAAATAAAACTGAACCATGCCTTCCCATAGCGACTGAGTGCAGCATGTGGGAAACTGGTCCTCTCACCCGTGAAGTCATTTGTCTTCCATGTAGTCCCGGGCTTGCAGAGCCTCCTAACAATCTCCTCGAGGTCATAGCTGCGGAGTCCCGGCCCCATATAATCCTTACCCTCGAAACCGGGCGTCGCGAACAGTGCATTGATGGCTTGGCTACCAAACGCCACTGACCGCCCCCTGACTTGGACAACAGCAGGACCCTCGGCACTAGCATTAGCGTAGAACTCACGAACCACAGAAACAATGGCCGATTCGGGTGGTTTTGTGAAGTGCACCCATTGGCGACCCGCAATCATGGCTAACAACTCGCCATCCTTTGTTTTGTCAGGCCTCAAACCCCGTTCAGGAATTAAATTTTGTGCGGCAAAGGAGCTTTTGTATCATTTCCATGCCTCTTCGTTAATAAATTTGGTGTTGTCCCATGCCGTTGGTGCTGCGGACGAGGAACCGCCGACGCTCAGGCGTTGCCTTTTTGAAGCCATGTCAGAATCTGCAGCAATTGGCTTGAACACAAGCAGGACTCGATTCCAAACTTCGCCAAACTTAGGCTAGAACAATTCCCAATGCAAATTCAATGTCAAACAATCCCCAACAGTCAAATTATCTCTCAGTCAATTTATCAAACACCTTGTGCGCCCTCTCAAAACCCAACTAGAAAGCCCTTTGTTTGTGAATGCTCTAACCAGATTTCCGTCAGTGGAAATCACCCAAACAAACAACAAGAGATGGATAACAATTCGATCCAAATACGTTTCTGATAAATGAAATCCAAAATTACCTCGAGTTGGAAACCCTTGCTTGATTATGGTGTCCTCTTGATAGTCCTTAGTTGTGCAATCAATTAGGGCTAATTTGTATGTTGGTGGGTGTGGAGCAGGAATTTGCTGGAGTATTGAGATGTCAGTAATGGTAGATGTGGAGAAAAGGGACGGTTGGGTTTGAGAGAAATGGGAGGTAATGGGCACAACTGCCGGCTTCAGCTGTGCTTTTAAAAACAAAAATTCGCTACCGGCGCTGCGGCGCGAGTATTCCTTCTTTGATTGGCGCCGCGGCGCGACTTGGCAGTAGCTTTGCCTGCTTTTGGCGCTGCGGCGCGAGTCCCCCTTTGTTCCTTGGCGCTGCGGCGCGAAGCAGAGATTTTGAATAAATGGCATGGCGCTGCGGCGCAAAGTTCAAGGCAAATGCTGGCGCTGCGGCGCCAGCCTTGTATCTGAGTTTTCCCCTGCACAAAAACCATGTATCAGACAACATATATTACACAGATATCATGCTAAGTAAACAACATGCTATATACTAAATTCTAACTAAGATATACACTAGCAACATACTAAATAACATGCTGCCTGCTATAATCACAAAAACAAACGCATTGACAACAATGTTTACATGGTAAAAAGAAAAGACACAATATAAACTAGACATAAGTAAAGAAAACAGAGAAAATTGATACTGAGATGGGGTTGCCTCCCCACCAAGCGCTTGTTTTAAAGTCGTCAGCTTGACTATACCGATGCCGCTCAATCCGGCTCATAAGCAAAAATGACCATTTCATGCCGCCTATTTGTCAATTCCTTTAAATTTGTGGCGGACATGGATGATTGATCATCCTCGTTTTCGTCACCCATCGGCACGAAGAATCTTTCACCACTGGAATTATCCAATAATTCTCCTTTTTCATCAAGTTGAAAGCGTTCTTTGTGCACTAGCGGGTCCTCCAGGGTTTCCACAATCGTGAGCGTGGCATCCGGTTGTTGATTAGTCTTGACAATATAGCCACTCTTTATCCTCTTCTCTCCGACTTCAGTCTCCACCTGTTGGACAATTTGCGCTATGACATCTCCCTCAACAACTTCGTGAGACTCCCCCGCCTTCTCCTTGCGTATCCACCGTGCAATGCTCTACTGCTTCACTGTTGAGATTGGTTATGACCGGTAGATTTCCCTGTGGTAGATTTATGATGGCATTGACGAGTTGTCCCAATTGATTTTCGAGGCTTTGCAATGCGGCATCTTGGCTTGCCATTCGAACCTCATTTCTTTCTATAAAGTTGGTGAGGAGCTCTTCAAGCCTTTTCTCTCCTGTTAAGTCTGCCGAAAAGCTCTCATTGGGTTGGAATGTCACCTTATATTGCAGAGGTGATGGACATTCAAATTAATTCGGATAGGAGTAATTCGGATCATGATATTGCTCTTGACTATAGTCCCAAGAGTTTGGATAACCCTGACAGTTTGGATGATAGGAACTTGGTTCAATGTCAGCTCGCTCCTGACAGTAGGCAGTCTGAGTGGACTCACACTCAAGATTATCAGAAAACCTCAAGACATTTGCAATTTGAGCTCGCAATTTCTCGAGTCCTTCTTCCGAGCTTGGTTGTGTAGTCCTCTCATAAGGCCATTGATAATATTGATCGTCCATAACCTGTAAACTTAAAAACACAAAGGAAGATCAAACAAATAAAAGAAATATATACACGTTCAAATTAAGACTAAATTGATTTAAATCAATATTGGACAATATTAGAATAATAGTTCCCCGGCAACGGCACCAAAAACTTGTTGTATCGGAAAACCGATCACTAAACACGCGCAAGTATACGCGGTCTAACAAGTAATACAGTGATGAGAAAAGTGTCGTACCCACGAGGAACTATCACTAATATTTACCAAGTACCAACTTTGTATCGCTTAAGTCTTATTCGAACAGTAAACTAATAGGAGTGTGGTTAAACTAGTTATAACTAATTATAAAAGCAAGTAAACGGATAACGAATGGTAAACGAAGGAATGACAAGCTAAGGTTACAACTTCACCCCACACAGGCATTCCGTCGAACACCTGGTGTGCTATGCTTCATCAAACTTCCTACCCTTCTCTCTTTGATCTTAATGGTCACGACAGTTTGTCGACCGAGAAGCACAGGTGTTCATACACCTCTGTCGAGGTATGCACAAACATATCCTCTCCAGATCCACCCGAAAGGGAATAGAACAGAAAAGAACATCCAAACTAGGTGATAATCCTACACATGTCTATGCGAATTAACCTAACAAGGATTTAAGCAAGTTCTCAATTAGGTCACACATGGCACACAGATATATGTCTATTCTACGCACAACTTATGCAGTCGAAACCCATAATCACATGCCAATATATTTAGGTGTAAATCTATAATTCTTCTTTCGATATCATATAGATTACCAAAATCATCACTAATGTCTTAGCGAGAATCATTAAGCATGAATATATTAAACCAAACCATATGGTGCCAACCAAAGAGATAAGACAGTCAATTTAACTAACAAAGGGTTCCATTATAACCTTAAAGCCAATACTTAGTTCATAGCTATTGAACAAAATATAAGTAGCAATACAGACAACATTTATGGATTACAAAATTAGAGCAAATGAATGGATAAGAATCAACTCTGTCAAGGCTCTTCAGTCTCCAAGCATTTAGCTCCTTTCAAGCTCTCCAATCCGTGTAGCTCACTGCTCTTGTTGCTCCAAGGAAAACCCAAACTTTACCCTAGTCTACCTAATCTATATTTACATACATTAACTAAGAAAAATGGAGAGAGAAAATATAAAAGAGATCTAATCTATCCTAAGCTTCCTTCCTTTCTTGCTCTACCCTCTCTTCTCCCCCTGTCTTCTCGTAGAGGCCCCTTTTTATATATATATCAGTTCTCCTCTTTTTCTAGGTCAAAAGCAAGCCTTCTCTGTCTGGGCACCGGAGGTCGCGCTGCGGCGCGGGAAATAGGCTTATGGATGGCGCTGCGGCGCCATGTTAAAATCAAAAGACCGGAGGTCGCGCTGCAGCGCGAGTTTATAAAGGCTCAGGGGCGCTGCAGCGTCATGGTGACGTCAGGCTGAATAGGTAGGTGGCGCTGCGGCGCGAGATGGAGGTATAGCATTGGCGCTGCGGCGCCAGTGTATGTAAATTGCCCATTTTGCCTAGAAAAGTACTGCAGAGCCTGCAACACAACGGTTAAGCATACTAATACTAAAATAATATAAAAATATATAAACAAAGCGAAGATCAGGCAACTATTTAAGCCATAAAGTATCCGATTCGCGGGTGTAAATCCCACTCATCAATTCTATCAATTCAAATCAATTTAACAACCAAATTTAAGTCTTGATTTCAAAGTTATGTCATTTCTTCATTGTTTATCGTATTTAGCGATTAATCCCACTACAAACTCATTGCTAAACCAAATCAATCCATTTAACTTCCATTATTTTCATATTTAACTACATTAACAATATCTAACAATAATTTACAGATTTCATCAAGCTTTAACCATCAATTTTTGACTCAAATAACAAGTATTCATGTAATATTTCTGAAAACTAATAAACTTGAAGTCAATAACACATATATAAATATTACCTTCTTGAATGCTTGAATTTTCTAATTATTGCTCCTCCAACCTCCGATTACTCCTCAATTCCTCAGCCACTCACTCTCTATATGAACTAAAATCTCAGAAACTTAGCAACATGACTGAGAATGGGAATGCCTCCATTTATAGAGAAACTATTGCCCAAATTTGGGTCTTGCACATTGATTCAAACCAAGAGGAAGAAGAAGAATCCTTTTGGTTGAGTGGGTTTGGTGGAATAGTCCCTACTATTCCATCTCCAGTCATTCTTGTAGCCATTATTATCAATCAATCTAGCCTTTTTGAATTTTTCCAGTAAAGAGGGAGTAGACATTGGCTATACACGGCTGATACAACTAGAGGGACAATGAAAATGGGACAAGCTTATTACTCAGCAACATGGTTTTAGTATACTTAGGTTTATTTCCCCTTTTGGCTTATAATTTCATATTGATGACTAAATGTTATATCCTAGGTTTTAGTTATGGTTACATATACACCAAATCATATAATCCATGTACATTGGGTTAACTCAAATAATATTTAACTTAAGTTAGAATATAATTCAGTTGGGTAGTAACAACCCATAAAACTTTATTATTCCAATTATACACAAATATTGGAATAATTATTTAATAATAAATATTTTATGTACTTAGATTTAATTTCTCCCATATATTTAAAATACACATTTATTGACCCACCACACATCATGATGTCACATAAGCTTTTTCATATAACCTAGAGAATTATTTAACTCAACTTACTTTTACCATATAGTTTTGTGTAATATTTATTCACATACCAGTGTCACACCTTATTTTATATTAAATGGATGTAATAACTTTATTAACTATAGTCACACAATACATGTTATTGCACATAGCAAATAATTAATAGAAATTAGCCTATCACCTTATTAAATTATTTATTAATTAATTTAATATAATAATATTAATCAATCTTGTGACGCCCCCAGAATAGGTCCAGTCAACCCAACTCATTCTGAGTCGCCAAATACATGGTACATAATTCAAATACAATCTTTTATATCAAACGGTCGTGCAAAATACGACCACTCAACTGTGAGTGTCAATACAAATATGTAGAAAATATTAACATTCAAACTAAGTCCTCATTATAATTATTATCACACTATTTATTAGAAATAGTGAGGACTACTACTGCTCTAACTCAGTCCAACACTCTGTCCCCCGACTAGTTCCTGTGACATTCTCATTTTCTGAAGAGGACAATAGATGAAAAGGGTGAGCTCAACTACCCTAGTAAAGAATATTATGACTAAGATAATGGAAAATAAATTATCTTTAGTCTTCAACAATTCAGATAAAATATTATAGACAACAAGTTTTAGATCAATATTTGCAGCGAAAATAACAATTCATTAGAAGAGTTAAGTAGAGAATGAAGTCTACTATCTTCTATGATTTAAAAATCCATCATCAATATTTTATCCCCGTAACATCAATCAATATACATCTCGAATCACATATTTATCTTTGCACTACGGGCCAAAGATATTCATTTGTATCACCAGTTGGTCATGGTTCATCTCAACACCTGTCATCTTTGCACTACGGCCAAAGATATTCATCAGGTAATCATTCATCTTTGCTCTACAGGCCAAAGATATTCAGTTATATCACCATTTAGGACTGAGGATGATAAAAAATAATATAAATAACGAATCCAGTGAGATAAAGGACAAAGACTAAAGATTCGTAATTTAGTTTATCCAAGTTCAAAAATACTCCATAATAATAATTTGTGGAGCAAAATTTAAGAATAGAGCTCAAAACTTGGATCCAATAAAAGGTAGGAACCTTAACAAGCAACTTGGACAAATAGAAGAAAATTTAATTTTCCCGTAAATAGTGCCGTACACGTAAATAGTAACCCCGACGGAAAAAGTAAGAATTTCATAATAAAATCCATGACAATATTTTGGTATAATGATATTGAAAAGAATAACATCGTTTACGAAAAAAATAACATCCCTTACCTTAACAGGAGAGTAGTTTTGACCGGAATATCGAATATTATGTGGACAAAAACTTGCACTGTTATCAACACTCAAAGTATCTAAATACTCACAAGAAATACGCTCGATATTATAGAGAGAAAATTTTCTGATTCTGGTGTGATTTTCATTTCTAACTAAGCACCCTATTTATAGGAAAATGCTAGAACGCCAAAGCAGACTTAACCTGCTACCTGATGGCTTTACCTGCTACCATTCACGTATACCACCATTGAAATTCAGCAAATTTTCCACAACAATCAAAAGTGGGGCCCACCATTTTATTTAAAAAACATTTATTTTTGAAACTTCAATAATTCATAATAAATAGCCATTTTATCAGAAAAATATAGATTATATGTCCTTTCCATGGGGAATTTAATTATCTACAACTTTGTAGAAGGAAGTTTTTCCAAAATCCCAACCGAAAATAGCTGAAATCCATAAACGGATGATTTTCCACACCAAAATACTGATAAAAACACCTCAGCACTAATTCCTTCTTTTATATCCACAAAATAAATATTTTCTTATCATATAAATTAATAATTAATTATTCACAAATAATATTACAGACTATAATATTGATAACCAGGTCGTTCCCAGGAAAGAGGGGGCCTTTCGATAAGGATTTCTCCTTACTGGCGCGTAATTAAATAACCCCTCCTAGACAGAACTTCCTTAGACATTGTCAATAATGCTATCTAATAATATTATTCAAATAATATGAATTATTGAGTTGATAATGTGAAATACTGTGCAGTGACAATTATTGAATCAATAATACAAAATATCAACGGTAGCAATTATTGAATCAATCATATAAAATATCAACGTAGCAATTATTGAACCAATAAAATATCATGCAATTATTGAATTAATAATATAAAATATTAAACAGTAATTACTGTAAAAATTATTGAGTAAGTGACTTCTTACGTAAGAACCAATAATTCGAAATACTGTGCAATACCGTGTGCTACTGTGCACAACGCGTATTACTGTATTTTTATCACCGGGTATTTCAACAGTTTAACCGTAATAGTTTTACCGTTATTTATAAAAAGATTATTTCTATCGCTTTCTATATCCGACAGCTATTCTGTTGTGGGGCCCATAAATAGCTGCGCCGTTGTACGAATATTCTCCGACAACAAGAATATTCCACGACCAAACGAATATTCCCCGACAACAATGAATATTTTATAACCACTTGCTTATTTTAAAATATTTGCACATTTCACCCATAACTTTTCACATTTATCAAATCAACACCTTACTATTTTGAAATAATATATAAAGAAAATTAAATCTTTATTCATAAAAGTTGGGGTCTTACAACCTCCCCTCCTTATGAAATTTCGTCCTCGAAATTGACGTACGTACCTGGTATGTCGAAAAGGTGAGGAAACCTCGCTTTCATTTCTGATTCCAACTCCCAGGTCATTTCCTCAGTTTCATGGTTTCTCCACAAAACTTTAACTTGAGGTATAATTTTCAAGCGTAGGACATGCTACTTCCTATCCAAGATCTTGACAGGTACCTCCTCATACGTTAAATCTTCAGCTATCTCATCCGGTTCTAACTCAATAATGTGGTTTAATCTTTCACATATTTACGCAACACGGATATGTGAAAAACATTATGAACACGAGACATACTTGGAGGTAAAGCGAGTCTATAGGCCTCATTTCCTACTCGGTCAAGGATCTCAAATGGACCAATTAATCGTGGGTTGAGCTTTTCTCCCTTCCCGAATCTCGTAACTCCTTTCCATGGAGCAACACGTAACAATATATGGTCTCCGACATTAAATTCTACGTCTCTTCGATGAAGATCCGCATAACTCTTTTGTTGATCATGTGCGGTTTGTATCCGTTGCCGGATCATTTGAATCTTTTCCGTCGTCATATGTACTAACTCCGGTCCCAACAATGTTGCTTCACCCACCTCATCCCAACATACTAGAGAACGACACTTTCTCCCACACAACGCTTCGAATGGAGCTACACCTATACTTGCTTGATAACTGTTATTATAGGAGAATTCCACCAATGGTAAGTACTTATCCCAACTCCCTTTGAAGTCTAGAACACAGAGTCTCAATAGATCTTCAAGAGTTTGAATAGTCCTTTCCGATTGTCCGTCCGTTTGAGGATGATATGCCGAACTGAATCGTAACTCCGTACCCATAGCTTTCTGCAAACTGATCCAAAATCGTGAAGTGAATCTTGGGTCACGATCCGAAACTATGGATACTGGCATGCCATGCAATCTCACAATCTCATTCACGTACATACGAGCAAGACGTTCAAGGGAATAAGTCTCTTGTATCGGCAAGAAATGAGCAGACTTGGTTAATCTATCAACAATAACCCAAATCTCATCTATACCTTGAGAAACCTTGGGAAGACCCATAACGAAATCCATCGTAATGTGTTTCCACTTCCATTTCGAAATCTCTAGTGGTTACAATGGACCCTTCGGCACTGATGCTCCGCCTTTACACGTTGACAAGTTAAACATCTCGAAATAAACTCCGCGATCTCTCTTTTCATATTGCTCCACCAAAATGTATGTCGAAGATCACGATACATTTTGGTACTCCCAGGATGGATTGCAAATGGTGTGTTGTGTGCCTCCATCATGATTCTATGCTTCAAGTCAGAATCGTTAGGAACACAAAGTCTGGAGTTGACTCGAAGTATTCCCTCTTCATCGATTCTTGCTTCTGAAATGGCACCTTCTTGCACCTTCTTCTTCATCTTCATCAACTCCAGATCCGTAGCTTGAGCAGCTTTAACTTTATCAATCAAAGATGGTTCTACGCGTATACTTGACATCATCGCACTCGTTCCCCCATATGATCTTCTACTCAACGCGTCAGCTACCACGTTCGCTTTTCCAGGATGGTATTTGATGGTATGATCGTAATCTTTCAACAGCTCAAGCCAACGTCGTTGCCACATGTTGAGTTCCTTCTGAGTGAAAAAATATTTAAGGCTCTTATGATCCGTATAAATCTCCACTTTATTCCCGTACAAGTAGTGTCTCCAGATCTTCAATGCGAAAACGACAGCTGCCAACTCTAGATCATGAGTAGGATAATTCTTCTCATATTCTTTGAGTTGTCGCGAGACATAGGCTATGACTTTCCCATGTTGCATGAGAACACATCCTAACCCTTTGCCCGAAGCATCGCTGTAGGTAACAAATCCATCCGAACCAGATGGTATTGTCAGAACAGGTGCCGAAATGAGCCTCCTCTTGGGCTCTTGGAAGCTCTTCTCGCATTCCTCGCTCCAAACGAATTTTGTATCCTTCCGAGTCAACTGAGTTAATGGAGTAGCAATTCGAGAAAATCCCTCTACGAACCTCCGATAATAACCAGCTAAGCCCAGAAAGCTTCGTACTTCAGTCACCGACTTAGGTTGCTCCCAGCTTTGTATTGCTTCAATCTTCGCCGGGTCAACAGATACTCCACGTTTCGATACCACGTGCCCAAGGAATGATACTTCCTCAAGCCAGAACTCGCATTTCTTCAGCTTGGCATATAGCTTGTTCTCACGAAGCTTTTGAAGTACCAACTTCAAGTGGTGCTCATAATCTTCACGGCTTTTAGAATAGATGAGGATGTCATCAATAAAGACAACAACGAACTGATCCAAATATTCCTTAAATACACGGTTCATCATATCCATGAAAGTAGCAGGAGCATTAGTCAATCCAAAGGACATGACTAAGAACTCATAATGCCCGTACCGAGTTCTGAAGGCAGTCTTCGGAATATCCTCAGTTTTAATCTTCAGCTGATGATATCCAGAACGAAGATCGATCTTTGAATAGAATTGTGCTCCTTGTAACTGGTCAAACAGGTCATCAATACGAGGTAGCGGATACCTATTCTTGATGGTGACATGGTTCAACTCCCGATAGTCAATACAAAGTCGCATACTCCCGTCTTTCTTATTTACGAATAAAACAGGAGCACCCCAAGGAGACGTACTAGGATGAATAAAATGTCCTGTAATTGGACCTTTAACTCCTGAAGTTCAATAGGAGTCATTTGATATGGGGTTTTAGAAATGGGTTTTGTATCGGGCTCAAGGTTAATAAAGAATTCAACTTCACGTTCTAGGGGTAGACCGGGAAGTTCTTCGGGAAATACATCAGGAAACTCATTAACAACAAAAATATTATTCAGATCTGACGTATTTTGGTTTAGATCAGTGACATGAGCTAAGAAAGCTTGACATCCGTTTTTCAATAAACGAATAGCTTTGTGACTTGAAATGACATTGACAGATTTTAGTGGTTTGGTGGTTTGAATTCGCACAACAGGTTGGTTAGGAATATAAAAACTAACAACCTTACAGAAACAATCAATTTTGGCATGGTAAGTGGTTAACCAGTCAATTCCTAAAATCACGTCAAATACAAGTATTTTCAAAGATATAAGATCAACAGGTAGGGTAAGGGTACCAATCTGAATCAAGCAAGATTTAAAAATTGTAGATGTAACGAAAGTTTCTCCTAACGGAGTTTCAATAGATAAGTCAAAGTCTAACTTCTCAGGTGTTAAATTTAATCGTTGAGCACAAGCAGGTGAAATAAAAGAATGGGTAGCACCGGTATCTAACAAGGTGTAAACTTTCCAAGAGTTTATGATTAGCTTACCCGTAATCACCTCGTGTGGGTTCCTCTCGTTTTGGGCTGTCACGACAAACGCTCTTCCAGGAATCACCGACTTTGACTTATCCGAAACCGCCTTTGGAATCACCACCCCCGCTAGACTTGGTTTCGCTACAGGACAATCTCGAGCTATATGTCCTTCTTTTCCACAGTTATAGCATGATTTGAATTGTTGTGGGCAGTTTGGGCTGATGTGTCCCTCTTTCTCGTAGTTATAGCATACGACCAGTGGTCGTTCCCCTCCCCTAGAAACAGTTGATGTTGGTGCTGATATCGATGTCTTCACGTTCTCATTGTTGTACCTTCTCTTCTTAAAATCTCCTCCCGATTCACTTTTTCTACTATCATGGCCACAATTACCACCGGAATGGTAACCGCTTCTGTCATGATACTTTCCTCCCCGCTGGTTGTCATTGTTCCAATGACTGCTGCCACCGGTACGACCTTGGTTGTTGTCCCTTGGTTGAACATAATCATTATCTCGTTCTAACAACTGAGCCCTGTTCACCACATCCGAATATAGAGAAAATTTGTGAGAAATGAGGTATTAACAAATTTCGAGTTTCAAACCTCTCAGAAACATCCGTATCATACGTTCTTCATTCTCCACCAAATGAGGTGCAAACCTGGACAACTCCGCGAACTTAGCCTCGTACTGGGACACCGTCATGTTATTTTGTTCCAGTCTGATAAACTCTACCTCCTTCATATGACGAATACTTTCAGAAAAGTACTTGTCATTGAACAGTTTCTGGAATTCCTCCCAAGACATCTTGAGTGCGGCAGGCTTGGTACGCTTCACGGATTCCCACCAGTAATCTGCCTCTCCGCGAAACATAAACGTGGCGAATGGAACCTTCTGTTCCTCCGTGCATCCCAAGACATCAAATATCTTGGTAATTTTCTTAACCAACGTCTCTGCCTTGATTGGATCTGGCTTTCCCTGAAACTCTGGTGGTCCCAACTCTTTGAACTGCTTAGCAGTGACAAGCTGCAAGTTGTTATTATCTCCAACTGTATTTTGCACACGAGTTTCCCTCGTCTGGTTTTGCATGAACTGCAAAAAACTTCTAAACATCTCATCGTTTATCGTCTGATCAGTGTTATTTTTAGGATGAACATTGCCTTTCTGTTGCACGTTCTCCTGGTTGGTGATTAAAGGTGTCTCCACGGTCTCATTCACTCCATTGTTAACATTCTCAGCTGCCATTCTCAAATACTGCCATAAAACAAGGGTTAATTAAACAAATTAACATATCACATATTTACCCTATGCTCCGACTGACCAATTAAATACCACATAAGCTTAGGTAGGACATACTAGTGAAGGATTTACTCGTCTTTTCCCTCCTAGTTCTATTCCCAGATCTCCGCCAGAGACCATATCCCTAAGCTCTGATACCAACTGTGATGCCCCCAGAATAGGTCCAGTCAACCAAACCCATTTTGAGTCGCCAAATATATGGTACAGAATTCAAATACAATCTTTTATATCAAACGGTCGTGCAAAATACGACCACACAACTGTGAGTGTCAATACATATATGTAAAAAATATTAACATTCAAACTAAGTCCTCATTACAATTATTATCACACTATTTATTAGAAATAGTGAGGACTACTACTGCTCTAACTCGGACCATCACTCTGTCCCCCGACTAGTTCGTGCGACATTCTCATTTTCTGAAGAGGACAATAGATGAAAAAGGTGAGTTCAACTACCCCAGTAAAGAATATTATGACTAAGATAATGGAAAATAAATTATCGTTAGTCTTCAACAATTCAGATAAAATATTATAGACAACAAGTTTTAGATCAATATTTACAGCGGAAATAACAATTCATTAGAAGAGTTAAGTAGAGAATGAAATCTACTATCTTCTATGATTTAAAAGTCCATCATCAATATTTTATCCTTGTAACATCAATCAATATACATCTCGAATCACATATTAATCTTTGCACTACGGACCAAAGATATTTATTTGTATCACCAGTTGGTCATGTTCATCTCAACACCTGTCATCTTTGCACTACGGCCAAAGATATTCATCAGGTAATCATTCATCTTTGCTCTACAGGCCAAAGATATTCAATTATATCACCATTTAGGACTGAGGATGATGAAAAATAATATAAATAACGAATCCAGTGAGATAAAGGACAAAGACTAAATATTCATAATTTAGTTTATCCAAGTTCAAAAATACTCCATAATAATACTTTGTGGAGCAAAATTTAAGAATAGAGCTCAAAACTTGGATCCAATCAAAGGTAGGAACCTTAACAAGCAACTTGGACAAATAGAAGAAAATTTAATTTTCCCGTAAATAGTGCCGTAAACGTGAATAGTAACCCCGACGGAAAAAGTAAGAATTTTATAATAAAATTCATGACAATATTTTGGTATAATGATATTGAAAAGAATAACATCGTTTACGAAAGAAAATAACATCCCTTACCTTAACAGGAGAGTAGTTTTAACTGGAATATCGGATATTATGTGGACGAAAACTTGCACTATTATCAACACTCAAAGTATCTAAATACTCACAAAAAATATGGTCGATATTATAGAGAGAAAATTTTCTGATTCTGGTGTGATTTTCATTTCTAACTAAGCACCCTATTTATAGGAAAATGCTAGAACGCCAAAGCAGACTTAACCTGCTACCTGATGGCTTTACCTGCTACCATTCACATACACCACCATTGAAATTCAGCAAATTTTCCACAACAATCAAAAGTGGGGCCCATCATTTTATTTAAAAAACATTTATTTTTGAAACTTCAATAATTCATAATAAATAGCCATTTTATCAGAAAAATATAGATTATATGTCCTTTCCATGGGAAATTTATTTCTCTACAACTTTGTAGAAGGAAGTTTTTCCAAAATCCCAACCGAAAATAGCTGAAATCCATAAACGGATGATTTTCCACACCAAAATACTGATAAAAACACCTCAGCACTAATTCCTTCTTTTATATCCACAAAATAAATATTTTCTTATCATATAAATCAATAATTAATTATTCACAAATAATATTACAGACTATAATATTGACAACCAGATCATTCTCAGGAAATAGGGGGCCTTTCGATAAGGATTTCTCCTTACTGATGCGTAATTAAATAACCCCTCCTAGACAGAACTTCCTTAGACATTGTCAATAATGCTATCTAGTAATATTATTCAAATAATATGAATTATTGAGTTGATAATGTGAAATACTGTGCAGTGACAATTATTGAATCAATAATACAAAATATCAACGGTTGCAATTATTGAATCAATCATATAAAATATCAACGTAGCAATTATTGATATAAAATATCAACGTAGCAATTATTGAACCAATAAAATATCATGCAATTATTGAATTAATAATATAAAATATTAAACAGTAATTACTGTAACAATTATTGAGTCAGTGACTTATTACGTAAGAACTAATAATTCGAAATACTGTGCAATACCGTGTGCTACTGTGCACAACGCGTATTACTGTATTTTTATCACCGGGTATTTCAATAATTTAATCGTAAAAGTTTTACCGTTATTTATAAAAAGGTTATTTCTGTCGCTTTATATATCCGACAGTTATTCTGTTGTAGGGCTCACAAATAGCTGCGCCGTCGTACGAATATTCTCCGACAACAAGAATATTCCACGACCAAACGAATATTCCCCGACAACAATGAATATTTTATAACCACTTGCTTATTTTAAAATATTTGCACATTTCACCCATAACTTTTCACATTTATCAAATCAACACCTTACTATTTCGAAATAATATATAAAGAAAATTAAATCTTTATTCATAAAAGTTGGGGTCTTACAAATCTCATGATTAAATCATTTCTTCATTAATAATTACTTAATGAATTTCTTAATCTTTCATTACGCCACACTATGCAATTCACATATGCTTTAAATTAAGCTTTTCATCAATTCCATCATAAGACGTAGTTGTCACATACTTAACTTAATTTAATTGTATTATTATATCCATGTCACAACAATATATATCTAATTTCAAATGAATATTCAACTTGTATTAATTTAATTATTAATATTATTTAGAAAATTCTCGGTTATTACAAACATTATCGGCATTGGCACAACTATTTCCAATGGAGTTTCGTCTCCTACATTGGACAATCCTCGGATGGTGTGAGGCATGGTGGAAGTTTCTTCTATGCTAGTGATAACTACCACCATTTCTTCTGAACCTCACACCCTTCGATGATATACTATCTCTTCATCAGGGAAAATCTCAGCATCCCTTATCATCTCCAGCTCTCCTGATTTAATCAGATTTTGAATTAGATGGTTTAGGGCCCAACACTCCTTAGTGGCATGTCCAGGGGCATTTGAATATAGGCAGGTTTTACTGGGGTCAAAATATTCAGTACAAGAAACAGGCCCATCAATGACCAATATTATCTGCGACCGCCGTATTCGGTCGCTAAAAGTGGACTTAGCAACCGCTATTAGCGACAGTTATCCAAAGTAGTCTCTATTTGGGATTAGCGACCACCGTGCGGTCGCTAATTGGTCGCCAAGTTGAATTTACAGCCTTAAATTTTGACGCCTGGGTTGGTGGGGGAAATTAATTCAAGTCTGCGATCGCACCCAGTCTCAGATAGTGGTCGCAGGACGATTTGACTTCCTCAGCAGCTCGACCGTCAAGTCAATTAAAATCAACAACCGCATGCGGTCGCCAATGGCGATCGCTGATCCTTTTAAATACAATCAGCTCTAGGTCGTCTGCAGAAGACGCGAACAGAAAGAAAAAGGGAGAAGAGAGAAATGGAGAAGAAGGAGACGCCGGCGACGCCGCCGCCTCTGCCATCCGCCGGTAACCCCACCTAGGTATTCAATCTCTCTCTTTCATCTGTATATATTTTTAATTTGGAATTGATTTGGAATTATATATATTGCATATTATGTGTTTATATGTGTTTGATTTGGCTATGTAGTTTGAATTTGAGTTAGATTTATATATATGTGATATTTAGTTTCAATTTGGATTTAATTTGTGCAATTTCAGTGCATGCATGTTCATAATATGATATTGAGGCTAATGTTAATGTATTATTATATAATATTAATTACTAAAATAAATAAATTAAATATTAAGCTACATTAAATTAAATATAATAACATGTAAATAAAATAAAATAACAGAAAATAATACAAACTAAAGTAAAGAAAATAAAAAAATAAATTTTCTTAGTTTACTTAATTTTTCCCTACTAAAATCAACTAAGTAGCATTTACTTAGTTTTCACTACTAAATTTATAACTAAGTAGTATTTACTTAGTTAATATTACTTTGTTTCCCAATATTAATTAAAATAAATTAAGTAGTATTAATTTACTTAGTTAATATTACTTAGTTTCCCAATACTAATTAAAATAAATTAAGTAGTATTAATTTACTTAGTTAATATTACTTATTAGTTTCCCAATACTAATTAAAATAAATTAAGTAGTATTAATTTACTTAGTTAATATTACTTAGTTTCCCAATAAAAATTAAAATAAATTAAGTAGTATTAATTTACTTAGTTAATATAACATAATTCATGACATAACATAAAATAGAGCAATTAATGCTACTATCACATAATTTGGGTCACATAAAGCTCACATACACATAGTATGCATGTGTGTGTATGTGAGCATTATGTGACCCAAAATTATGTGATAGTAGCAATATTTTATAATATATTACAAAATAAATAAATAAAATATTATGATTTAATTAAAAAAATAGAATGACAATGATTTAATTAAAATAAATAAAAGAGAGAACATACTCTATCAATAACTCAACTGCAGCATCCTTAAGACCGACTTATTTTGAATGTTTTGTAACCAAATATCAGCATTTTCTTAGAAAATACTTTCTCACACAATCTCTATCATGAAAGTATAATATGAATCTTCGATCAATTAACGTAATTAGTCTTGAATCTGACTCCACAAAGCAGTATCTCCGAAATATATACAACAAATTGGAGAAAGATGAAAGTGTGCACTTGCTGAAATATAACTTGTCACAATTAGATGGAAACTTCAACTTATATATATTTTAAAACAAATACGGACCTTCATCATCGCCCATGAGTAATGATTACTAGGATAAGATTCAAGAACTTCCTTGTATGTAGGATTCGATATAGCAGTTACATCTAATACTCCAACAGGTTCCTCGGCAACCAAAAAAATATGGGTCGTGTAGTTCCTGTTTGTGTCCCATACTCGAATAATAAGTTAATTGAATTACTGCAAACATTACTTACTGTTCCATCATAACAGATGACAATATCCCTAAGGAGTGCCATTAAGTTGTTGAACAGAATGTCTAAACCTATTTTTCTGTGAGAACTACCCATCTGAGGAATTCGGAGTGGTGAGAAGCTATCTATGTCATGGATTGGACCCATATCAGGCGATGATTCATAACTGTGAAATAAATCATCGCTTGATATGGGTCTAATCAATGACATAGACAGCTTCTCACCACTCCGAATTCCTTAAATGGGTAGTTCTCACAGAAAAATAGGTGAGACGTTATGTTCAACAAGTTAATGGCCCTCCTTCGGGATGTTGTCTTCTGTTACGATGGAACAGTAAGGAATGTCCGCAGTAATTTAATTAACTTATTATTCGAGTATGGGACACAAACAGGAACTACACGACCCATATTTTTTTGGCTGCCGAGGAACCTATTGGAGTATTAGCTGCAACTGCTATGTCGAATTCTGCATACAAAGAAGTTCTTGACTCTTATCCTAATAATCATTACTCATGGGCGATGATGAAGGTACGTATTTGTTTTACATTATATATAACTTGAGTTTCCATCTAATTGTGACAAGTTATATTTCAGCAAGTGCTCACTTTCATCTTTCTCCAATTTGTTGTATATATTTCAGAGATACTGCTTTGTGGAGTCAGATTCAAGACTAATTACGTTAATTGATCGCAGATTCATATTATACTTTCATGATAGAGATTGTGAGAGAAAGTATTTTCCAAGAAAATGCTGATATTTGGTTACAAAACATTCGAAATAAGTCGGTCTTAAAGATGCTGCAGTTGAGTTATTGATAGAGTATGTTCTCTCTTTTTTTATTTTAGTTAAATCATTGTCATTCTATTTTTTTTAATTAAAGCATTGTCATGTGAGTATATAAACATATTTATCTTTCAGTATTTTATATACACATCTTGATGATATTATATTCTGTGAACAAACAGATTACGACTTCTCATTCACTATAGTATCAAGACTAGCACGATAAAGTTTCCCTCCAAATACTCCTTGAGAAGTTTAAAAGCTGGTTTGTCCCACCTCTCCATGAAATCGAGAAACATCCTCGATTTTAAAGCCCTAGGCCTTTCAGCTGTTACTCATGTTTTTGCAAAATCAACTGCCATAGAGTGAAGTGTTGTCAACTGAGACATTTTTTACTCATAGTCTTATCTGACTCAAGGTTTGCATGAAATATGAGAGACTCCTTGGGAGTTGCATGAAATACTTATTGGAAATTGTTGAATTTCATGCAACTCTTCCTTTGTCTGTCATACCTTGGGTACAATCTCTACTGCACATTTAGTACATGCAGACCTTGAGTCAGATAAGACTACGAGTAAAAAATGTCGAATTTGACAACCTTCACTATATGGCAATTGATTTTGCAAAAACAGGAGTAACAGCTGAAAGGCCTAGGACTATAAAACTAAGGATGTTTCTCGATTTCATGGAGAGGTGGGCCACAACTAGCTTATACTTCTCAAGGAGCACTAGGGACAAACTTTATCAACGACGTGGGACTATCAAGATCGTAATCTACTTCTTACACTTGGCGCGGGCATTAGCTTATGCAGTGGCGAACGTTAACACAACAGCAGGATATCGATGATGATGTCGAGGTAATTTTGTCATAAATTTAGCTTTATGTTTAGTTACTTATGGTTCTTCTATTGTATCTTTTCTTTAGGAAGAGTTTCTTTGCAAGAGGTCTATAAATATGACTGGTAAGAGTAGTTGAGATGCTATATATATCTAGAAAGAAAATAGAAAATCTTTAGATTGTAATATTTCCTTTCACTACAACTAATCGTTTGCTTGTTGAGTTGTTTGAAGTCAAAGGAAATGGAGTTAATTATAGTTTTAGATTTAATATATATTTTTTATATAAATTTTAGTCACTCGAGCGATTTCTTTATTGTGTTGGCTTATGGACATAGATTGATTAATTTATATAGTTTTGGTGATTTATATATACTGCGGTGTGTTGAGATATAAAACAGGTACAAACAGGTATAATTTTTTTGGGAAATCCACAAAACAGGCAATTTTTTTTAATTTTGTTAATCAGCAACCGCATACGGTCGCTGATACGTATCAGCGACCGCGAGTGACTTGGGGATATCAGCGACCGGGGTGGTTGCTAATGGGGGTCGCGGACATATGGGCCACATCAACAATAAGACGTAACTCAGCTTAGCGACGACATCGGTTGCTATATGTCGGTCGCTGACTCACCAATCGCTAAAAGTTGTTGCCGACGTGCAGTCAGCGTCCAAAATATATGCGACCACTATCTGCGACCGTATTCGGTCGCTAAAACCCATCTACGACCTGTAACGGTCGCAGATGGGCGGTCGCTAATAAGCTTTTTTCTTGTAGTGATTTCGATCAAGGATCCAGGGGGTGGTGAGAACTCTATGATCTTTCCCTCGTGGATCAACATTCGTAGGATTTCTTCCCTAGACTGCCCAGTGGGGTAAATTTTTGGTTAGCCGTAAATTCTTGTCGAGAGTGAAATCTAGCCTCCCTTACTATTTTCTCCTTTCATTGGCTCTGTGCTTGGAGACGAGTCTGATCTCTCTTTGGAAATGGGACTACTTTAGTAAGTGGAATGTTTATCTGCCCTAGCAGGACTTGATCGATCAACTGGCGAGTTAACTGATGTTGGTATACAACTAGCTCCGCTAAGTGGTCTACTTGCACCTTAATTTAGGTCAAGCTCTGTTCCATTGCACACTTTTCTTCAGGATAACCCCATATGGAAGGATCAATCATGGTGGGAGCTTCTCCCAATTTCCTCAAATACTTGCGGTTCTCCCGACTTTCTGCGCTGATTATAGTGACTCCCTTTGCATAATGCAGAGGTGGGGGATTGTTATTAACATTGGGCTTCTCTGTCGCTTTTACCATAATCTCCCCACTGTCAATCATATTCTGAATCTTGTGCTTTAAGGTCCAACAGTTCTGCGTGTCATGCCCCGGTGCTCCACAATGATAGACACATTTCTTACTGGGATCATACTATCTTCCTTTAGGACCGGCAGGTGGAGCAAGCTCAGTAATCTTCTTCTGTGCAACCAGCAGTGCCAATATATTCTCCAATGAATCCCCTAATAGAGTGAATAATATTCTTTGCCTGTTCTCTCCGACCCTCAGTGCCGTAGGATTTCAGGCGTTTGCAAATGACTGGAATGCAGGGTAATTGTCGTGCTTCTGTATAGGTGGACTATTGCTCTTGCTCGTTGATTGCCCTTGAAATTTTAAGAGTCATCCTCCTCTTTCCTTTTAGATACCCTCTTAGGAGTGCTCGAGTAATTGTTCGAATGTATATGCTCCGCCACTGCCTCCAAGGCTGTAAGGTCTTTGATCTTGTCGGATTTCAAACTCAGTTCTGCCATTTCCCCATGCTTTATCATTTCAGAAAAGAGTTTTCCTATTCCTTCCATGACTCTTTCTTAATATGGAACTTCTTGGATGTCAATAAAAGTTATCACCATCTCACCTTCATCCATTGGGGGGCTAACTTGGGCTGCCATTCGCCTCCACCTTTGTGCATACTCCCTGAATGATTCCTGACTCAATTTCTTGACTTTGGTTACTTGGTAACGGTTAGGTGCCATCTGAGATTGGAAGCTATACTGGTTGAGGAATGCATGGGCTAAATCTTCCAAACCCAATACTTTGGAGCTATCAATCCAGGTATACCAAGTTCGGGCTTCACTGGTAAGGCTCTTCTGGAATAGTTGCATTTGGAGGCTCTCATTCTCGGCATAAGCTCCAAGCTCACCTATGTAGACTTTCAAATGGGTGTAGGGATCACCCAATCCATTGTACTTCTCTAATTTTGGGACTTGAAACTTATTCGGGTATCTCGTTTTTGGGAAAATACATAGATCCGAATAATTTACGCTCCCGTGGGATCCTGTCCCTTTCATAGGCCGGATAGCGTCCTCTATTTATCTAACTTTCTTCTTGATATCTCCAGTTTCTCTGTCTTCTCGGAGGTCTACTATTTCCTTTGTCATCTTTTGGATCGTGGCCTTTTTGGCTACTCCGACATCGAGGGGGGATATCGGTGTGGACATCTGGGTATCACTGTCCTGTTTTGGTATTTTCATATCTCCTTGCATAGAGGGTTCAGCATAATTTTTCAGTTTGGGCTCCTGAGATATTTTACACTGTTCTCTTAACAGGGTAGTCTTCTCGGCAATCTGTTTCTTAAACTCCTCGAATTCATCTCGAGATACATGGATAGGTTCTGATGAACTTTTTTCAGCCATTTGGACTGGTGGTAAACGTGCCTTTTTGGCTCGAAATCGAGTTCTAGGACCAATCTGCACAAAATCGGTATCTAGTTTAGTTTAGATATTGGCAAATGATATGGATGCATGATATGTTATGCATCGATATATGGGTTTTTTAATCTTTTCCTAGAAATGACAGTTTAAGATGGATGACAGTTGTAAATTCTAAAAGTAATAGGGTATGAAGAGACATCATGCGCGTTTTGCTTATCAGAGGCTAACCTATCTTAGGTTACTCTCACTGGCTTTTTGAAATTGGTTCCCAGATCTTCGTAATTTACTTGATGAAGACATTCATCTTTCAATTGGAATAGATCTGAGTGGTGCCTTTCTTGAGGCTCACAAGAGAACACTCTTTAGAGTCTAGTAATAAACAACCGACGGGATTGCCTCCTAATAGAGGTACCACACAACATTCATTCATACATTCATCGTCCTCACCGGATGCAATATGATGACATTGTGCGAGGCACTAATATATTATGTGAGGCACTAATATAAAGCACTTAAAGATTAAAGACATTTATCACATACAAAGATCATTCACACATAAATGCACATGTAGAATGGAAATCAAAAAGATTAAATGCGGCTTAAGCCCTCTATCATCCCCAGCAGAGTCACCACTTGTAGACGCCGGGAAAAATAATTGAGTTATTTTTTTTGTTCTTTCTTTCTTTTGATTATTTTTTCCTTGTTTTCCTTCTTTCTACCCTTTATCTTTCGATGTGTCGATTGATTCATCTGAGGGGTGAAGTTGTAAGGCAAAGAACGACATTAGTCGATTTATTTTACAAAGTTTGATTCTATTAATTAAATTTGATGATTTGACCGAATGAGACAGAGCCGTCAGTTGGTATGATTTAAATGGATGTACCAACTCATCCGAATTTTGAAGGTTTTTGCAATATGGTCCAATATGTGACTCCGTAGAATTGGTCTGAAATCCGAGATTTATGGAATTCGGGGGCTAGCTTAAGCGAGGAGAAGGTGTTAGGAACCCCCGACTTTCGTGAAAACACAGTTACCGCATCTTATTGATTTCCTATGCATAAATTGTGTGTGTGAGAGAGTGTGTGTGTGTGTGTGTGTGTGTGTTTTATTTTGAAAGTTCTAAGCCTCATTGTGAGTTATTTGGAAGTAGTGTCGTTCCTCTTTTTCACCTATGTACGAGGGGTTTGATTTAGCTAGAAGTTAATTTTTAGACAAAATATACATTTCATATGATATTTTGGGGGAAAAACTAAGGTTTCAAATCCTTCGCCCGAATAGTAATCGAGGACCTTTGATACTTCCATTATTATTTCTAAGTCTATAAAATTATTACGAAAGTAGTGATGTACCTCTTTAACCCTATGCACAAAGGATTTGATTTATATAAAAGTCATTTTTAAAAAACAATATATATCAATGATGTTTTGAAAACAAAGTTTTCAAATCCTTCGTCAAATAGGAATCGAGGTCCTTCGATACTTCCATTTAATATCTAAATGTCTATCCTCAAATCGCTTTATTGTTATTATGAAAGCTCTTTGCTGTTTTGAGTTGGAAATCATTTTGGTGAAAATGCATGCTAAAAGCACAATATTCGGGCTGTAAGCCATCTCGATGAACCCGAACACCCACAATCAAAGTTTTCACTATCGCGGGATCTTGAATTCGACTTCTCGGGACTAACCCCTCGAATTCGTTTTCAAGATCCAAACATTACATATACAATGATTTCGCCTTATTTAAACATTACATTGAAAATGAAACGTCCATCGTGAGAATCGAGTTAAGATCCGATCATTGGATCTCGACACCGGGATTCCTAGGCTCACATTATTAAACTTAAATATGTATGTACAACGTCCTAGACTTGATATTAGGTGATTTCATCGGTTGAAATCATCATTTCAAGCCATTTCGGACCCCCCCCACCTCGAGATATAGATCTAGGGTTGTATGGGATAACCGGGACTGACCAAAAGTAGTAAATACGTAGATCTATCATGAATCTAAATTGATCTAGCATACGGGTTAAAGTTTCATGCTTAATAACCACTCAAAAGGCTAGATCCGGCTTAGATCTAGGTAGATCTAGTCTTCGAACATGATTTACAACTAAATATGCAATAAATAACCGATGGGATCTATAGATCTACCACCTACACCACAATATATGTATAAAACAATAAGATCTAGCTAGATTTAAGCAATATATAACATAAATCTAGTATATTGAATAATATTTACAAAGAAAGTAGCTAAAATGAGTGTTTTTCACCTTGGGTGACGCGTGAACAAGCTTCTTTTGGCTTGGGATCAACTTGTATCACTCTAGACACTCAATATGTGTGATATAGAAGATCAAACAACTAAAATATGATGAAAGATATGAAGATTTGAGCCTTTCTATCTCTATAACTCCTTATCTCTCTCTATTTCTTCTTCTCTTCTTATAAGCTACTGGCTGCTGATATAGTGTCCCAGAGGCAGCCGGCGGCTAGGAGAAAGTACACCTGAGGCTGGGCCCCACGCGTTCGGTTGCCTCAAAGTACATGTCTTAGGTCTCGGTTATGTGAAAGTTGAGCTCCGTACCCAAAAATCTCAAAAAGTCCTTGCGAAAGGCTGCGAAATAAGGTCGAGTCTAACGAAATCGAAGTCCGGGAAGATGATGCAGTAAGCTGAAAGGTATCTTTTGGTTCCCGAGGGTCGTCAATCGGCTCGTCTTGATAGCACGCAGTTCAATGATTGTTGCAGTGACTTCTTATGGCCACTTTCTCCTTTTAGCAATTCTCGTTCGGTCAGCGTCGTGTCTGGGCGTCGTTAGCACTTCGATTCTTCCAAGGGGTTGTCTCCCGGGTGAAAAGATGCTTTTGCCCTACCTCGGGGTTGTCTCCGAAGAAAAATTATGCTTTTACTCTCCTGAAAGGTTAGTCCAAGGAAAATAAAATTTCAAGTGCCTACACTCACCAAGTTGTAAAATAGTGTGACAATAATTGTAGTGAGAACTTAGTGTGTGCACAGTCGTACTATACACAACATTGTAATAACTATAAATAGGAGAATTTATGTATATTGTTTGTATTTTGACGACTCAAATTAGGTAATGTAGGCCCGAATTTCCTGACATCAAAATAACTAACCCCTGTTTTATAGGAAAAGATTAAAAAAACCTAAAACTAACGCATTGAATGCATCCAAATCTTTTCAATATCTATCAAGACTGAAGTACTCATCCTTTTGTAGGCAAGATTGGTTCAATTACCCGATCAAAAACTAGGAAGGCATAAAGCCCAT
This sequence comes from Panax stipuleanatus, assembly GCA_020205555.1. Lineage (NCBI taxonomy): Eukaryota > Viridiplantae > Streptophyta > Magnoliopsida > Apiales > Araliaceae > Panax > Panax stipuleanatus. Next base: position 84,919,865 of record CM035123.1, read on the forward strand.
CTACCGACATGGCTACAAGTGCCCCACATGACTTTGTCCCTGTATCTCAAGAACAATTTGAGGAACTTAGAAAACAGATGGTAAAGGTGGCTTACCTAATAAAGGAGCAATATAAAAATACTCAAAGTCAAAAGTAAATAATTTACTTATCTCATCAATTAATCCTCATTAATATACTATTCCTCGTAATAGCAATAACAATTAATATTTGATTAATCGTTTATGTAGAAATTCCTTTATTAATATAATTTCCAATTATATTCATAATCAATTTCTTATTATTATACTATCACTAGTCACGATAATAAATCAACATATTATCACATAATTACTTGCTAATATTATATTATCCATAATAATAATATAATAAGATAATATATCTCATTCCTTATCAATACAATTTTTGATTATATTCATAATCAATCTCTTTATTATTATATTACCACTAGCCATAATTATTTAATTAAAAATTCTTCCATCCTTGAATTAATTAATTCATCGACGAATCTATTATTGTGCCACACAAGGCATCTCTCACAAATTTAATCTTAAGCTTATTATCGCTTCCACACACTTAAACACTCTTTTAGTATAATGTTTGCGTGACTCAAGCATTTAAATGCTAAACTACCTCAAATATTCATACTTATAATAAGTACAACCTTTACGCTTATAGTAATTAATATATATACTCTATTAATTATTCAAATAATAATATACACGATCAAATAATAACTTAAGTTATTTAATATATTAAAATAACTTAGTTTTCTTTCATTAATTAAACTCCCTTGAAAATACATTAGAAATTATGTATTTAGTCATAACATAAAATATTATGTTTTCTCTAAATAAGCACATTCATTATTAGAAAATAATTTACTTATTGTCTCAAGATATTATAATTAATATAATATCTATTAGAAATAATCACATGTACGGCACATGTACATTATATATAAAAAATAGGTAATAAGTTTATTTTCCATTATAATAAATTGTTTTCATCAATTTATTTACATATAGTAAATACGTTTTAATAAATTTACCATATTAATTAATCATACCTATTATCTCATACAAAAACATATAAAGTAATATTATTATTCAAAATAACATTTCCTCCTTTTATTAAAATAATTCAATATTAAAAATTATTTTAATATCCTTTATTAGAAATATATAATAATCATTTCTCTTTCTTTTCTATAAATTATTCCCAAAATAATTTCTTCAAATATTAAATATTTATTTAAATAAAATAATGATTTACATCTCCCTTTTAATAACGTATATATATTTATTAACGTTATTCGCACATTAGACTTTCTCACATATTACCACTCTAAGTAATATATATAAAAAGTATCAACTATAATTACATTTTCAACACCTATATTAATTTACTCCTTTACTTAAGTAAATTAAACACTGTACTATATCATCATAGTTAATTAAGGTTCAATACTCACATTATATTATTCCCTAATATAACTCTTAACTTAAATTAACTAATATTTATTCTTATTAGTTAATTCCTTAACTAACTCATGCTTCACTATCCAAACCTATTCACGGATAGCTTAAGTGCTATTAATAACCTATATTATAAACATACTAGTTATTAATGCACATACACAAGAATATGGTGATTATACATTAAGGATATTTAATGTCACCAACTTATTATGATAAAATAATTCTATAAATTAGTTAATATCGATATGTTTTTATCCACTTCCTTTATCTCCACTGAATCGTCTCTACGCTAAATAACAATTATATATTTATAATATATTTATAAATCAAAAAAATGCATATTACATAGTCCTTATTACCCTATGTAATATAATACCACATATCCCATATAACATATATATATTTTTATTCGAACCCATCTCACGGTTTAAGAATTTTATTTATTAAATCCTTATTTAATAATTTCTGAAAATTCGGGTTCTTACAATTATACTTTGACATGTCTCTTAAGACCATGAGGATATATCAAAGGGTATGCTTGGGTATAATTAATTATACATGAAGATAATGAATGATCAATAAAGGATCTATCACTTCTAGTAAAAGAAGTGAATGTCCTATGTGATTCGATAAATGACAACTTAGTAGTCCTTGGCAAAGGCAGAATGAAATTAGAAAGTAGTTTCTAATTTGTATTATCGGAGTTTGTGCATTTAGGATCGGAATACATATAATTAAATAAAATAAGACTTGATAGTAAATCCATGTCTTATATTTAATTGGGAAATTATATTGCAGAAAGAATGAATTGTACGATAACTATTTACTCAAAGGTTCTTTTATGATTACTGTTAAAATCTATAATATCTGGAAAGTTGTTAAGCTCTAAGGGGGATTACCCTTATTGTAGAATAAATATTTATTTAAATAAATTAATAGTTAATTTATTTATTTAAATAAAATTCAAAATATTCTAATTAATTTATTCATAACCGATTTAATGTGGAGAACCTAAAGGGTCACACCATAAAAGGATGAATATTTATTTAAGAAGCAAATGACACAATTCTAATAATAAGTTAAGTGTATTTAATTTAATCTATGGTGATAGAATAAATTAAATAGCTTAATATTATTATTTTATATTTTAGAAATATTAAATATAAATTAATAAGAGGAGTCCTATTATTATTATTACTATTATTATAAATTTAAATTCCTAAAAGAGTTTGAGAATTAATTAATAAAAGTACTCTCCCATATTCCTAATAAGATTAGGAGGTAAATTAATTAAAGGAGTTTAATTAATTGCTCCTAATAAGATTAGGAAGCCTAATTAATTAAAAGAGTTTAATTAATTAATATGAAACCCAAATCCTAAAATGGTTAGGAGGGTTGCCTACATCTATAAATAAGAGGTGTCTTATTTTGATTAAGGGTTAATTCAATTCTAATTGTTGGGAGAGCACACATTTTCTAGAGAGAGAGAAAACTAGAGTTTTGCCAATAACCCACCTTCATAATATTTGTTCATCCTTGGTGGATCACCTCTAGAGGCCAAACACTTGGGAGGCTAACGTTGATCAAAGGAAGGAATCACACTCGGTAGATTCAAGTTGAACAAGTAAAGGATTGGAGTTGATCTCGTACCTTAGGAAGCACGAATCTTCAAGGGTATGATTCGTTCTTCAACTCTTTAGATTAAATTAATAATTGCGCATAAAGGACGATTCGGGTTCATGGTGTGTAAAATATTAAAACCCTATTTTATGCTTCCGTTGCGATGTATGTAATTGTTACTTGCTACTTTGATCTTACAAACCTAACAGTGGCATCAGAGCCAAGTGTTATTAATTATTTTTATTTGATATATATAATGATATATGTTTGGAACAACTTAATTGGGCATAATTGTTAGCTAAGGAGTCATGTTTTTGGAGAAAAATTGCACAATTCACGAAACAAGAAAACTGATTCTGCCCAGCGGCGCTGCAACGCCTGTCACAGACTTAACTGCCGAGCCGCAATGCCGGTCTGTGTCAGGGAACAACTGACCAGACGCTGCAGCGCATGTTCACAGTATAAACGAGGCGCCGCAGCGCTAGGTCTGATTATTTGAAAACTACTGACGTGGCGCCGAAGTACTGGATGCTAGTTCACTTGCGGCGCTAGAAAATTGAAAAAATATTTTTTTTAATTAATATAAAAGGTTTATTTTAATTAAAATTAAATATTTTTCTATAATTCCAGATTAATAAATGAGTTTATTAGATTTGGAATTAGATTAAAATAAAGATTTTTAATTTAATTTGAATTGAATTTCATGCTAACTAATTAGAGTTGGAATTGGATTCCATGATAACTAATTATAGTTGAAATTGGATTTCGAAACTAACTAGTATTGCCCATTAAATCGATATCCATGTATATATTGAATGTTTTATTTATTGATGAATATGATGATATGTATGATAATAAATGGGGTTGATTATGGATTATTGACCAATGCGATTGGATTTTATTTTAGTTGAATGCTTGAATGTATGTGTTTTATTAAATGAGGTCTGCGTACCTCGTCTTCTCTAATTTTTCTTGATGTAAATTCCATCTCCCTCCTATGTACTTCCCCTTGACTGCTGATCAAGGTTTCTATTTTATGTAAATAGTTTATGTAATAGGATTAGTTAGAATTATCTTGAAGAATTGGAGACAAAGGAGCAAGGAGCGCATGAAGACCCGTTTGTAATGGAGCCCGAGATTTAAATGTAATAGTTATATTTAAATTTAATTCTTGCACTTCTAGGTTTGACCTTTTGATTCACTTGATGACTTAAGTGAACCAAACTAGAATAAAAGTCCATAATCAATCGGGGTAGAATATTGTATTCTACATGCATGCTTATATTATATATATATATATATAATATTATGCAATATGTTTCGCATGTCAATTAATATGACGCGTATTTTATATATATATGTGCATGCGCGCTTAACAAGATGAGACAATTAATAACAAACCCCTCAAAGAATTTATATTAAGTCCTAAGTGTTCAAAGATATTTGGAATATCGAACGTCGCCCTCTAGCATGATAAATTTAATAGAGTATTGAATATTTAATATGAGTTTGTTGTGTCACCACAAGGCAAGTATTAAATATTTAAGATGTTGATTTATCACATTTGATGCCTATAACGAAATTGAACAATACTGTTTTGTTGTGTCACCACAAGGATTGTATTTTTCTATTTGAATATATAAAAGTGTTAGGTTGGACTTAACTTAGGTAATTTTGGTTCAGATGTGTCACCAGTTGATCAAAATAATCTAAGAGACATAAAAGGAGTTACATGATGATATAATTGACAACAGTTTTCTATCTATTTATTTATATATCGTTTGTTGTGTCACCACAAGGCTATATATATTTGAAATGGGATCCTAAATCTTACTAGCAGATCTTTAAATAGATTTACCGAACTATATATTATGAGAGTAATATAGTTTGATAAAAATAGTAGGAGATACCAATTTAAAATAAGACTTAACTTATTTTGGTAATTAATTAAAAGAATGTATGCTAAAATGTTGTTTTATTTGACATGCAGAATTTGAAAAATGTCACACTCACTATCACTGCATAGCATACTTGATGCTAACAAGTTGATCTAACCGAATTACATGGACTGGTTAAGAAATTTGAGAATTGTTCTCACTGCTGAAAAGCTTTCTTATATCCAAGATTCATTTGTCTCTGCAAAGGTTGCAGAAACAGCCTCTAATGAAGAGATTGCTACTTTTAGAAAGTGGCAAGATGATACATCCATTTCACAGTGCATCATGCACGCATCCATGAGTAACGAGCTACAACGTCAGCACGAGAAAATGGATGCCTATTCTATTTTGTTGCACCTAAAAGAATTATATGGTGAGCAAAGAAGGACTGCTAGGTATCAGATATCTAGACAGCTCTTCCGATCTCGCATGTCCGAGGGCACTACAGTTGAGACTCATTGTCTAAAGTTGATTAATCTGATTGAACAACTGGAACAATTGGGGTTCACCATGGATGGGGAGTTAAGTCAAGATTTGATCTTGCAGTCACTCCCGGACACCTTCTCACAATTTGTTGTGAATTTTCACATAAATAAGTTGAACGTCAGCTTGCCTAAGTTACTTAACATGTTGAAAACTGTTGAAGGTCACTTCCCATCTAAGCGAAACCATGTCTTAATGGTGGATGATTCTTCCAAGAAAAGGAAGAGGCCCAAGGTATTTTTTGAAAAGAAGAAAAGCAAGAAGGTTAAGGGCAAGACGAAGAAAAATAAAAATAAGAAACCTGATCCAGACAGCAAAGGAATATGCTTCCATTTCAACAAGTAGAATCACTGGAAGAGGAACTGTGATAAGTACCTTATGGAAGAAAAGTAGAAGAAGCTTGGAGAAGGTTCAGGTTTGTTCATGATTGAAATTAATTTTTCTCAAAGTCAAAATTCTACTTGGGTATTGGATATCGGATGTAGTTTTCATATATGTAATACTATGTAGGGACTGGTCAGAAGTAGAAAACTGAACAAGGATGAAGTCATCCTACGAGTGAGAAATGGAGCAAAGGTTGCTGCATTAGCTATATGGACTTATTATTTAGCACTGCCTTCGGGCAAGTCCATTTATTTAAATAATTGTTATTATGTTCCAACACTTATTAGAAACATTATTTTAATTTCTGTATTGGATATGGAAAGTTTTGATATTATATTTAAGAATAATAGTTGTTCCATTTATAATAAGAATGTTTTATATTGTGTTAGTAATTTAATGAATGGATTTTACGTTATTGAGTTGAATGAAAATATAATTCAAATTGAACAAACTAATAAAAGGAAAAGAGACAATGTTAATTATACTTTCATGTGGTACTGTAGACTCGGTCATATCAATGAAACAAGATTATCCAAGTTGCATAAAGATGGGCTCTTAGAGCTGTCTGATTATGAATCATATCGAACTTGTGAATCTTGTCTTATGGGTAAAATGACTAAATCTCCTTTTAGTGGAAAAGGAGAAAGAGTCACAGAGTTGTTAGCGTTGGTACACACAGATGTATGTGGACCTATGACAACGAATGCACGAGGAGGGTATTCTTATTTTATTACTTTCACTGATGATCATTCAAGATATGGATATGTGTATTTAATGAAATACAAATCCAAATCATTTAAAAAGTTCAAAGAATTCAGAAGTGAAGTAGAGAAATAAAATGGCAAGAGAATTAAGATTCTTTGATCAGATCGAGGTGGTGAATACTTAAGTGATGAGTTTCTCAATTGTCTCAAAGAAAATGGTATAATCTCACAATGGACTTCACCTGGAACACCACTGTTGAATGGTGTATCTAAAAGAAGAAATCGAACATTGTTGGACATGGTTCATTCCATGATGAGTTTTACCGATCTTCCAATATCATTTTGCGGCTATGCCCTAGAAGCAGCTGCATACCTACTTAACAGGGTACCTACCAAATCCGTCCCGAAGACTCCATATGAGTTATATACGGGGAGGAAACCAAATCTTAAGCATGTTAAGACTTGGGGTTGTCCAACTTATGTCAAAAAGTTTAAAAATGATAAGATGAAGACTAGATCTGAAAAATGTAGATTTGTGGGATATCCTAAAGAAACTTCAGGATATTACCTCTATCATCCTCCTGATCAAAAGGTGTTTGTTACGAAATATGCTGCTTTCTTGGAAAAGGTTTTTATCCTTGAAGGGGTCAGTAGGAGTAAGATATAACTTGAAGAAGTTCAAGACCCACAAATTACAATAGATCAAAGTCGGGTACCTGACCAAGTAGAAGAACCTATTGTACAACACCCTATTTGTAAATCTAGAAGGATATCGAAGATACCTAAAAGGTATGGATTCATCATAGAGGATGATGATGAGGTACGCATCATGAATGTTGATGATCCATTGAATTACGAACACGCTATGAGTAGTAAAGACTTAGAGAAATGGCAAGAAATAATGAAATCCGAGATGGACTCCATATATGAAAACCAAGTATGGACTTTGGTTTCAGCACCTGAGGGTATTAAGTCGATTAAGTGCAAATGGGTCTTTAAGAGAAAGACTGGAGCAGATGGCAAGGTAGAGACCTATAAGGCTAGACTGGTTGCAAAAGGTTTCAAAAAAAGGCAAGGATTTGACTATGATAAAATCTTCTCACCAATAGCTATGCTTAAGTCCATTCGGATTTTTCTTGCGATTGTAGCTTATAACGATTACGAGATCTGGAAAATGGATGTGAAAAAGGCCTTCCTCAATGGGAAACTTGAAGAGGATGTGTATATGACACAACCAGAGGGTTTGGTTTCAACGGTTGGAACAAACCAAGTCTGGAAGTTGCAATAATCCATTTATGGATTGAAGCAAGTTTCTCGAAGGTGGAACATCCGTTTTGATGAGATAATCAAAGAGTTTTATTTTTTCAAAATGAGGCTGAACTATGTGTTTACAAGAAGGTTATTGGGAGTGCAGTATCATTCCTTGTTCTATATGTTGATGGTATATTACTAATAAGGAATGATATTCCGATACTACAAATAATTAAAATCTGGTTATCTAAACATTTCCCAATTAATGACTGGGGAGAAGCATCCTATATTTTGGGGATTAAGATCTATAGAGATAGATCTAAAAGCATGCTTTGCTTGTCCCAAGGAACGTACATTGACACGATGCTAAAGAGATTTAGCATGGAAGATTCTAAGAGATGTCTCATTTCGATGAGCCATGCAATACATCTCTCCAAGAAACAGGTCCCAAAGACACCTAAGGAGAGAGACCGTATGAGTAAGATACCTTATGCTTCAGCAATAGGATCTATCATGTACGGTATGATATGTACTAGATCGGATGTCGCTCATGCACTTTGTGTAACGAGCAGATAACGTTTGAATCTAAGAGAAGAGCACTGGAAGGCAGTAAAAAATATCCTAAAGTACTTAAGAAAAACTAAGGATGTATTTCTTATCTACGGTGGATCTGAATTGAAACTAGAGGGACTAGAGGGCTATACAGACTCAAGTTTCCAAATGGATCAAGATGACAGTAAATCCATTTCGGGGTATATATTTACCTTAAACGGTGGCGCAGTGAGTTGAAAAAGTTTCAAGCAGCAAATAATTTTTGATTTAGTGACAGAGGCAGAGTACATAGCTGCAAGTGAAGCTGCAAAGGAGTCCGTTTGGATGAAAAAGTTCATAACTAAACTTGGTGTGGTTCCTAGCATTAGAGGAGCAATACCTTTATTCTGTGACAACACCGGAGTTATTGCACAGGCCAAGGAACACAAGTCTCATCAGAAATTCAAACACATGTAGCGGCAGTTTCATTTGATTAGAGAGATCATTGAAAGAGAATATGTCACCCTAGAGCGAGTGGACACTCAAAACAACATTGCAGATCCATTTACTAAAGCTTTAACACAACAACAATTTGATCGTCACTTAGAGAAGATAGGTATTAGATACCATGGAGAATGACTTTAGTGCAAGTGAGAGATTGAAAGTAGTATGAACACAATACAATCATGTATGATGATAAAGCATAAACTTTGTAACAATCTTATTCATTTATTAATAAAAGAATTATTTATTTAAAAGCATTTATATTATCTATATCATGTTGTTATATTTAAATAGTATAAATCCATAGTTTTAAGTAATGCTTTTAGAATCATGATGATGATCATGCTAATGACATCTAAATTCTTAGATAGCTTAAAACTAAAAAAGTCCACAATCGATGGATTACTAAATAGGGGATTAGTGAATCTGGATAGATTGGTATATACGTTTCTTGCTCTTTGAAAGAGGATGATCGATTTCATGATCATTTATGTGTAGACACTAAAGCAAGTATATAGGTCCTTATTGGAGAATAAGTACACTGAACGTGGCTCGCTAAGGAATACCTAATGGAGTTTTACTCGCCTATTAATAGGAATTCTTTTAGTGATAGTAGTACAAGTAATCCTTAGACTTGAGATCATCATAGTATCTTATGTATGATGAATTATATTTTGACATGTCTCTTAAGACTATGAGGGGATATCAAAGGGTATGCTTGGGAATAATTAATTATACATGAAGATAATGAATGATCAATAAATAATCTACCACTTCTAGTAAAAGAAGTGAATGTCCTATGTGATTCGATAAATGAAAACTTAGTAGTCCTTGGCCAAGGCAGAATGAAATTAGAAAGTAGTTTCTAATTTATATTATCGGAGTTTGTGCATTTAGGATCGTAATACATATAATTAAATAAAATAAGACTTGATAGTAAATCCATGTCTTATATTTAATTGGAAAATTGTATTGCAGAAAGAATGAATTGTACGATAACTATTTACTCAAAGGTTCTTTTATGATTAATGTTAAAATCTATATTATCTGGAAAGTTGTTAAGCGCTAAGGGGGATTATCCTTATTGTAGAATAAATATTTATTTAAATGAATTAATAGTTAATTTATTTATTTAAATAAAATTAGAAATGTTCTAATTAATTTATTCACAACCGGTTTAATATGGAGAACCTAAAGGGTCACACCATAAAAGGATGAATATTTATTTAAGAAGCAAATGGCATAATTCTAATATTAAGTTAAGTGTATTTAATTTAATCTATGGTGATAGAATAAATTAAATAGCTTAATATTTATTATTTTATATTTTAGAAATATTAAATATAAATTAATAAGAGGAGTCCTATTATTATTATTACTATTATTATAAATTTAAATTCCTAAAAGAGTTTGAGAATTAATTAATAAAAGTACTCTCCCATATTCCTAATAAGATTAGGAGGTAAATTAATTAAAGGAGTTTAATTAATTGCTCCTAATAAGATTAGGAAGCCTAATTAATTAAAAGAGTTTAATTAATTAATATGAAACCCAAATCCTAAAATGGTTAGGAGGGTTGCCTACATCTATAAATAAGAGGTGTCTTATTTTGATTAAGGGTTAATTCAATTCTAATTGTTGGGAGAGCACACATTTTCTAGAGAGAGAGAAAACTAGAGTTTTGCCAATAACCCACCTTCTTAATATTTGTTCATCCTTGGTGGATCACCTCTAGAGGCCAAACACTTGGGAGGCTAACATTGATCAAAGGAAGGAATCACACCCGGTAGATTCAAGTTGAACAAGGAAAGGATTGGAGTTGATCTCGTACCTTAGGAAGCACGAATCTTCAAGGGTATGATTCGTTCTTCAACTCTTTAGATTAAATTAATAATTGTGCATAACTGACGATTCGGGTTCATGGTGTGTAAAATTTTAAAACTCTATTTTATGCTTCCGTTGCGATGTATGTAATTGTTACTTGCTACTTTGATCTTACAAACCTAACAGTGGCATCAGAGCCAAGTGTTATTAATTATTTTTATTTTATATATATATATATATATATATTGATATATGTTTGGAACAACTTAATTGGGCATAATTGTTATCTAGGAATCATGTTTTTGGAGAAAAACTACACAATTCACGAAATAGAAAAACTGATTCTGCCCAGCGGCGCTGCAACGCCTGTCACAGGCTTAACTGCCGAGCCGCAGCGCCGGTCTGTGTCAGGGAACAACTGGCCCGACGCTGTAGCGCATGTTTACAGTATAAACGAGGCGCCGCAGCGCTAGGTCTGATTATTTAAAAACTGCTGACGTGGCGCCGCAGCACCGGATGCTAGTTCACTTGCGGCGCTAGAAAATTGATAAAATATTTTATTTTATTTTTTAATTAATATAAAAGGTTTAATTTAATTAAAATTAAATATTTTTCCTGTAATTCCAGATTAATAAAGGAGTTTATTAGATTTGGAATTAGATTAAAATAAAGATGTTTATTTTAATTTGAATTGAATTTCATGCTTACTAATTAGAGTTGGAATTGGATTCCATGATAACTAATTAGAGTTGAAATTGGATTTCGAAACTAACTAGTATTGCCCATTAAATCGGTATCCATGTATATATTGAATGTTTTATTTATTGATGAATATGATGATATGTATGATAATAAATGGGGTTGATTATGGACTATTGACCAATGCGATTGGATTTTATGTTAGTTGAATGCTTGAATGTATGTGTTTTATTAAATGACGTCTGCGTACCTCGTCTTCTCTAATTTTTCTTGATGTAAATTCCATCTCCCTCCTATGTACTTCCCCTTGACTGCTGATCAAGGTTTCTATTTTATGTAAATAGTTTATGTAATAGGATTAGTTAGAATTATCTTGAAGAATTGGAGACAAAGGAGCAAGGAGCGCATGAAGACCCATTTGTAATGGAGCCCGAGATTTAAAAGTAATAGTTATATTTAAATTTAATTCTTGCACTCCCAGGTTTGACCTTTTGATTCACTTGATGACTCAAGTGAACCAAACTAGAAAAAAAGTCCATAATCAATCGGGGTAGAATATTATATTCTATATGCATGTTTATATTATATTATATATATATATATATATATAATATTATCTAACATGCTTCGCATGTCAATTAATATGACGCGTATTTTATATATATATGTGCATACGCGCTTAACAAGATGAGACAATTAATAACAAACCCCTCAAAGAATTTATATTAAGTCCTAAGTGTTCAAAGATATTTGGAATATCGAACGTCGCCCTCTAGCATGATAAATTTAATAGATTATTGAATATTTAATATGAGTTTGTTGTGTCACCACAAGGCAAGTATTAAATATTTAAGATGTTGATTTATCACATTTGATGCCTATAACGAAATTGAACAATACTGTTTTGTTGTGTCACCACAAGGATTGTATTTTTCTATTTGAATATATAAAAGTGTTAGGTTGGACTTAACTTAGGTAATTTTGGTTCGGATGTGTCACCAGTTGATCAAAATAATCTAAGAGACATAAAAGGAGTTACATGATGATATAATTGACAACAGTTTTCTACCTATTTATTTATATATCGTTTGTTGTGTCACCACAAGGCTATATATATTTGAAATGGGATCCTAAATCTTACTAGCAGATCTTTAAATAGATTTACCGAACTATATATTATGAGAGTAATATAGTTTGATGAAAATAGTAGGAAATACCAATTTAAAATAAGACTTAACTTATTTTGGTAATTAATTAAAAGAATGTATGCTAAAATATTGTTTTATTTGACATGCAGAATTTGAAAAATGTCACACTCACTATCACTGCATAGCATACTTGATGCTAACAAGTTGATCTAACCGAATTACATGGACTGGTTAAGAAATTTGAGAATTGTTCTCACTGCTAAAAAGCTTTCTTATATCCAAGATTCATTTGTCTCTGCAAAGGTTGCAGAAACAACCTCTGATGAAGAGATTGCTACTTTTAGAAAGTGGCAAGATGATACATCCGTTGCACAGTGCTTCATGCGCTCATCCATGAGTAACGAGCTACAACGTCAGCACGAGAAAATGGATGCCTATTCTATTTTGTTGCACCTAAAAGAATTATATGGTGAGTAAAGAAGGACTGCTAGGTATCAGATATCTAGACAGCTCTTCCGATCTCGCATGTCCGAGGGCACTACAGTTGAGACTCATTGTCTAAAGTTGATTAATCTGATTGAACAACTGGAACAATTGGGGTTCACCATGGATGGGGAGTTAAGTCAAGATTTGATCTTGCAGTCACTCCCGGACACCTTCTCACAATTTGTTGTGAATTTTCACATAAATAAGTTGAACGTCAACTTGCCTAAGTTACTAACATGTTGAAAACTGCTGAAGGTCACTTCCCATCTAAGCGAAACCATGTCTTAATGGTGGATGATTCTTCCAAGAAAAGGAAGAGGCCCAAGGTATTTTTTGAAAAGAAAAAAAGCAAGAAGGTTAAGGGCAAGGCGAAGAAAAATGAAAATAAGAAACCTGATCCAGACAGCAAAGGAATATGCTTCCATTTCAACAAGTCAAATCACTAGAAGAGGAACTGTGATAAGTACCTTACGGAAGAAAAGCAAAAGAAGCTTGGAGAAGGTTCAAGTTTGTTCATGATTGAAATTAATTTTTCTCAAAGTCAAAAATCTAATTGGGTATTGGATATCGGATGTAGTTCTCACATATGTAATACTATGTAGGGACTGGTCAGAAGTAAAAAATTGAACAAGGATGAAGTCATCTTACGAGTGAGAAATGGAGCAAAAGTTGTTGCATTAGCTATATGGACTTATTGTTTAGCACTGCCTTCGGGCAAGTCCATTTATTTAAATAATTGTTATTATGTTCCAACACTTATTAGAAACATTATTTCAATTTCTGTATTGGATATGGAAGGTTTTGATATTATATTTAGGAATAATAATTGTTCCATTTATAATAAGAATATTTTATATTGTGTTAGTAATTTATTGAATGGATTTTACGTTATTGAGTTGAATGAAAATATAATTCAAATTGAACAAACTAATAAAAGGAAAAGAGACAATGTTAATTATACTTTCATGTGGTACTGTAGACTCGGTCATATCAATGAAACAAGATTATCCAAGTTGCATAAGGATGGGCTCTTAGAGCTGTCTGATTATGAATCATATCGAACTTGTGAATCTTGTCTTAATGGGTAAAATGACTAAATCTCCTTTTAGTGGAAAAGGAGAAAGAGTCACAGAGTTGTTAGCGTTAGTACACATAGATGTATGTGGACCTATGACAACGAATGCACCAGGAGAGTATTCTTATTTCATTATTTTCACTGATGATCATTCAAGATATGGATATGTGTATTTAATGAAATACAAATCCAAATCATTTAAAAAGTTCAAAGAATTCAGAAGTGAAGTAGAGAAACAAAATGGCAAGAGAATTAAGATTCTTTGATAAGATCGAGGTGGTAATTACTTAAGCGGTGAGTTTCTGAATTGTCTCAAAAAATTGGTATAATCTCACAATGGACTCCACCAGGAACACCACAGTTGAATGGTGTATCTAAAAGAAGAAATCAAACATTGGTGGACAAGGTTCGTTCCGTGATGAGTTTTACCGATCTTCCAGTATCATTTTGGGGCTATGCCTTAGAAGCAGCTGCATACCTACTTAACAAGGTACCTACCAAATCCGTCCCAAAGACTCCATATGAGTTATAGACGGGGAGGAAACCAAATCTTAAGCATTTTAAGACTTGGGGTTGTCCAACTTATGTCAAAAAGTTTGAAAATGATAAGTTGAAGACTAGATCTGAAAAATGTAGATTTTTGGGATATCCTAAAGAAACTTCAGGATATTACTTCTATCATCCTACTGATCAAAAGGTGTTTGTTGCAAAACTTGCTACTTTCTTGGAAAAGGTGTTTATCCTTGAATGGGTCAGTGAGAGTAAGATATAACTTGAAGAAGTTCAAGACCCACAAATTACAAACGGATCAAAGTCGGGTACTTGACCAAGTAGAAGAACCTATTGTACAACACCCTATTCGTAAATCTAGAAAGATACCGTAGATAGCTAAAAGGTATGGATTCATCATAGAGGATGACGATGAGGTACGTATCATGAATGATGATGTTCCATTGAATTACGAACACGCTAGGAGTAGTAAAGACTCAGAGAAATGGCAAGAAGCAATGAAATCCGAGATGGACTCCATGTATGAAAACCAAGTATGGACTTTGGTTTCAGTACTTGAGGGCATTAAGCCTATTGAGTGCAAATGGGTCTTTAAGAGAAAGATTGGAGCAGATGGAAAGGTTGAGACCTATAAGGCCAGACTGGTTGAAAAAGGTTTCAAACAAAGGCAATGAATTGACTATGATGAAACCTTTTCACCAGTAGCTATGCTCAAGTCCATTCGAATTTTTCTTGCGATTGCAGCTTATAACGATTACGAGATCTGGAAAATGGATGTGAAAACGGCCTTCCTCAATGGGAAACTTGAAGAGGATGTGTATATGACGCAGTCAGAGGGTTTTGTTTCAACGGTTGGAACAAACCAAGTCTGTAAGTTGCAACGATTCATTTATGGATTGAACCAAGCTTCTTGAAGGTGGAACATCCGTTTTGATGAGACAATCAAAGAGTTTTATTTTATCAAAAATGAGGATGAACTATGTGTTTACAAGAAGGTTATTGGGAGTGCAGTATCATTCCTTGTATTATATGTTGATGGTATATTACTAATAGGGAATGATATTCTGATACTACAAGCAATTAAAATCTCGTTATCCAAATATTTCTCCATGAAGGACTTGGGAGAAGCATCCTATATTTTGGGGATTAAGATCTATTGATCTAAAATATGCTTGGCTTGTCCCAAGGAACATAAATTGACATGATGCTAAAGAGGTTTAGCATGGAAGATTTCAAAAGAGGTCTCATGCCGATGAGCCATGAAATACATCTCTCCAAGAAACATGCCCAAAGACACCTGAGGAGAGAAATTATATGAGTAAGATACCTTACGCTTTAGCAATATGATCTATTATGTACGGTATGATATGTACTAGACCGGATGTAGCTCATTCACTTAGTGTAACGAGCAGATACCAGTCGAATCCAGGAGAAGAGCACTGGAAGGCAATGAAAAATGTCCTAAAGTACTTAAGAAGAACTAAAGATGTATTTCTTGTCTACGGTGGATCTGAATTGAAACTAGAGGGCTATACAAACTCAAGTTTCCAAACGGATCAAGATGACAATAAATCCGTTTCGAGGTATATGTTTACCTTAAACGGTGGCGCAGTGAGTTGAAAAAGTTCAAAGCAGTAAACAGGTGTTGATTAAGTGACAGAGGCAGAGTACATAGCTGCAAGTGAAGCTGCAAAGAATTCCGTTTGGACGATAAAGTTCATAACTAAACTTGGCATGGTTCCTAGCATTAGAGGAGCAGTACCTTTATAATGTGACAACATCGGAGCTATTGCACATGACAAGGAACCCAAGTCTCATCAGAAATCCAAACACGTGTTGCGGAAGTTTTATTTGATTAGAGAGATCATTAAAAGAGAAGATGTCACCCTAGAGCGAGTGGAAACTCAAAACAACATTGCAGATCCATTTACTAAAGCTTTAACACAACAACAATTTGATCGTCACTTAGAGAAGATGGGTATTAGATACCATGGCGAATGACTTTAGTGCAAGTGGGAGATTGAAAGTAGTATGCACAGAAGCCAATCATGTATGATGATAAAGCTTATACTTTGTAACAATCTTATTCATTTATTAATAAAAGAATTATTTATTTAATGGCATTTATATTATCTATATCATGTTGTTATATTTAAATATTATAAACCCATAGTTTTAATCAATACTTTTAGAATCATGATGATGATCATGTTAATGAGATCTAAATTCTTAGATAGCTTAAAACTAAAAAAGTTCACAATCGATGGATTACTAAATAGGGGAGTAGTGAATCTGGATAGATTGGTATATACGTTGCTTGCTCTTTGGAAGAGGATGATCGATCTCATGATCATTTGTGTGGAGACACTAAAGCAAGTATGTAGGTCCTTATTGGAGAATAAGTACACTGAACGTGGCTCGCTAAGGAATACCTAATGGAGTTTTACTCGCCTATCAATATGAATTCCTTTAGTGATAGTAGTACAAGTAATCCTTAGACTTAAGATCATCATAGTATCTTATGTATGACGAGTTATACTTTGACATGTCCCTTAAGACCCTAAGGGTATATCAAAGGGTATGCTTGGGTATAATTAATTATACATGAAGATAATGAATGATCAATAAAGGATCTACCACTTCTAGTAAAAGAAGTGAATGTCCTATGTGATTCGATAAATGACAACTTAGTAGTCCTTGGCCAAGGCAGAATAAAATTAGAAAGTAGTTTCTAATTTGTATTATAGGAGTTTGTGCATTTAGGATCGAAATACATATAATTAAATAAAATAAGACTTGATAATAAATCCATGTCTTATATTTAATTGGGACATTGTATTGTAGAAGGAATGAATTGTACGATAACTATTTACTCAAAGGTTCTTTTATGATTAATGTTAAAATCTATATTATCTGAAAAGTCGTTGAGCGCTAAGGGGGATTACCCTTATTGTAGAATAAATATGTATTTAAATGAATTAATAATTAATTTATTTATTTAAATAAAATTAAAAATGTTCTAATTAATTTATTCACAACCGGTTTAATATGGAGAACCTAAAGGGTCACACCATAAAAGGATGAATATTTATTTAAAAAGAAAATGGCATAATTATAATAATAAGTTAAGTGTATTTAATTTAATCTATGGTGATAGAATAAATTAAATAGCTTAATATTTATTATTTTATATTTTAGAAATATTAAATATAAATTAATAAGAGGAGTCTTATTATTATTATTATTATTATTATTATTATTATTATTATTATTATTATTATTATTACAATTATTATTAATTTAAATTCCTAAAGGAGTTTGGGAATTAATTAATAAAAGCACTCTCACATATTTCTAATAAGATTACGAGGTAAATTAATTAAAGGAGTTTAATTAATTGCTCCTAATAAGATTAAGAAGCCTAATTAATTAAAAGAGTTTAATTAATTAATTTGGAACTCAAATCCTAGAATGGTTTGAAGGGTTATCTACATCTATAAATAAGAGGAGTCTCATTTTGATTAAGGGTTAATGTAATTCCAATTATTGGGAGAGCACACCTTTTCTAGAGAGAGAGAAAACTAGGGTTTTGTCAATAACCCACCTTCTTAATATTTGTTCATCCTTAGTGGATCACCTCTAGAGGCCAAACACTTGTGTGGCTGACGTTGATCAAAGGAAGGAATCACACCCGGTAGATTCATGTTGAACAAGGAAAGGATTGGAGTTGATCTCGTACTTGAGGAATTACGAATCTTCAAGGGTATGATTTGTTCTTCATCTCTTTAGATTAAATTAATAATTGCGCATAAAGGACGATCCGGGTTCTTGGTTTGAAAAATTTTAAAACTCTATTTTATGCTTCCGTTGCGATGTATGTAATTGTTACATGTTACTTTGATCTTACAAAACTAACAATCCGTCGGGGCGGATTCCCTGAGCGAACGAGTCCGCCGGGGCAGATTGCCCAGATATTTGATACTACTTTCTTTTTCATTGCATTAAATCCAAATCATCTTGTATCATCACTTAAGCTCTATTTCAAACTGAAATCAACAAAACACCTTATTAAGCACATGTACACAACAAATCATACAATAAACTAAACGTAAAAGAATCAAAATCAATGAGTTTTATGTACTTATCAAACTATGAAATGACATTTCTCCCAATTCAACACCAAGGTTGTTTCCACACATCTCTTTAACACTAGAATTAGTTTTTTTAGACATATATCAAATATATCCCCAAAGATAAAAAAAATCATCTATAAAGACTTCAAGGTTGTGCTCCACCATGTAAGAAAAAATTGCCATCATGCACCGCTGGAAAGTTGTGGGTGCATTACATAATCCGAAGGACATTCTTCAAAATACAAAAGTTCCATATGGACATATGAAGGTTGTTTTCTCTTAATCTTCGAGTGCATTAGAAATTTAATTGTATCCTGAATATCCATCCAATAAATAGTAAAACTCATGTCCTGCCAAATGGTCAAGCATCTGATCAATGAATGGTAATGGAAAATGGTCTTTACGCATAGCCTTGTTAAGCTTCTTGTAGTCCATACACAGTCTCCATCACGTTATTGTTCTTGTTGGAATCAACTCGTTGTTTTCATTTTCAACCACTGTCGTACCTCCTTTCTTTGGGATGCGCTAAAATGGGCTTACCCATGAACTGTCTATTATTGGATAAATGATACCTGCATCTATCCACTTGATGATCTCCTTTTTAATCACATCTTTCATAATGGGATTTAATTGACGTTGATGTTTAATAATTGGCTTTGCTTCATCCTCTAACAAGATTTTGTGCATACAAAATGAAAGGCTAATTCCATTATTATCTGCCAATGTCCATCAGATAGTTGTTTTGTACTCACGAAGTACTCGCAAAATCTTTTCTACCTGCAATTCGTTAAGTAAAGCAGATATAATAATCGGTAAAGTACTAGAATCACCTAAATAAGCATACCATAGATGTTTGGGTAACGCTTTAAGTTCCAATGTAGGTGGCTCTTCCAAAGATGGTTTTGTACGTGCAGAAGGACTTCTGGAATGATCCAGAGTTTTGTATTATTGTATATAACTAATAAACTCTAGAGCGAAATCCAATGCTCGTACATACTCTTGTGAATCTAGAAAATTTGAAGTTGTTGGGCTCACCAATGCTGACTCAAGTGGATTTGGAAGATAAGTTTCTAAACATACCTCATCCACTGCTTCTATAATTAGATCAACTCAGAAACATCCTTCCACCTCCATTAGAAATTTCATTGATTTGAAAAAATTAAATATGACCTCTTAATCTTGAGCCCACATTATTAGCTTTCCTTTTTTAACATCAATTAAAATTCTACCCGTTGCTAAGAATGAGCGCCCAATTTTAATTGATATCTCCCGGTCTTCTTCAAAATCCAATACAATGAAATCCGCTAGAAAAATAAATCATCCACTTTAACTAACACATCTTCTACAATACCTCGTGGAAATATAAGAGATCTGTTCGCCAATTATAGACTTACATTTGTAGGTTTTTCTTCCTTTAACCCTAACTCTTGATAAATAGACAAAGGCATCAAATTAATACTCATCCCTAAATCACATAAGTCTCTCCCAAAATATTGATTGCTAATGGTACATGGAATCATAAAGCTAATAGGATTTTTAAGTTTGGGTGGTAGATTTTTCTATAGTATTGCACTACATTCTTCTTTAAGTGCCACTGTTTTGAACTCGCCTAACTTCCTTTTCTTGGATAATATTTCTTTCATGAATTTAACATAGGTAGACATTTTTTCGAGTGCATCAACAAATGGAATGTTGATTTAAAGCTTCTTAAACACCTCCAAAAATTTGGAGAATTGTTTATCCGATTTTTATTTTTGTAACCACTGCGAAAATAGAATTGGAGGCAAACTTTGCATTTGTTTACCTCTGACTTTATCAACTTGGAAATTATCTTTCTTTGTTTCTTGGATATTTTTCTCCTTACCTTTTTTCGCAACTAACTCTTCATCAGTGCATGAATTATCACTCATAATCATGTTATCAGCCTTAGTTAATTCTTTGCCACTTTGTAAAATAACTTCTTGGCATTGATTGTTGTTATTGGGGTCGTACATTTCCTCCACATTGTTAGCTGAAAAATTAGTTGGTTGACTATTCATATTGGTCACAATATGCTCTAGTTTCCTTTCAACTTTAATCATTCTTGCTTCACTTTGCTCTATGTACTTTGATAACATTTGTTGACGCCTGGAAAAGAATTCTCGAACTTCCCTGAACTTGGTTCTTACTCTTCGTGTTTTGCTATGTCGATTAATTTATTTAAAGGGTGAGATTTTTAGGAAAAGATCGACATGATTATCGACGAACTTGAAAAGATTGATTTTTATGATTAATGTTAATGATTATGATTGAATCGAATTAGTCAAAGCCTCCAGTTGGTATAATTTAAATGGATGTACCAACTCATCCAGTTTTTCACGGTTTTCACAATATGGTCTAATATGTAACTCCGTAGAATTGGTCTGGAAACCCGAGATTCATAGATTTGAGGGGCTTGCTTAAGCGAGGGGAATGTGTTAGGCACCACTCGATCGTGAAAATACGGTTACCGCATCTTATTGATTTCCTAAGCATAAAAAGTGTGTGTGTGTGTGTGTGTGTGTGTGTGTGTGTTTGTGCTTTTATTATGATAAGTGCTTTGATTTTATTCTTTATTCTAAATCTCATTTTTGAGTTATTTGAAAGTAGTGTTGATTTTGTTTTCCTGTTACTAACATATACAGGAGGGCAAAAGTGTCTTTTTCCAAATCGAAGACAACCTCGGAGGATTGCAAATGGTCATTCTGTTGACAACCCCAGAGGACTACATCAACTTAAACCCCGAAGACAGCCCCGAGGGATATCAAATAAACCTCGAAGATAATCCTAAAGAAAAATAGAGTTGGCAGTAGTTAAACCCCGAAGACAGTCCCGAGGGACAGCCAAAAGCCACATCGACCTAGAGACAACCCTGGGAGGTCAAAGATTTAATTTTGCAATCACAAAATAAAACAACCCCCGTCCAGTGATGGATCAGGTCATAAGAGCCACTGCAGCGATCTCGAGTGCAAACTGCGCAAGACAGCTCAACGGACTACCTACGGAGACTTGAAGATGCTATCCTGGTCATGGACCAATCTTCTCAAATTCAAAAAAGGTCAAACCCTATATGTAGCTCTCGGAAAGAGCTTTCCGAAATGGTATGGTACACCTCTATAGGATTTTCGAATTGTAAGATATGAGGGTTTCAGTCAACAGTGCGTTGATCGAGGGAACAAACTTCGAGGCGGCGGGGCCCACCTAACCCAGCCGCAGGTCTACCTGCGGCTGGCCGGGTTGTTAAATATCAGCCCCCAGCTCATTTAAAATGGGGAGAGAGAAAAATGGTCCAGGAGAGAGAAAATCTAAAATATATAGTGTCAAATAGCTCAAATATTGCTTCTAAACCCTGTTAATCTCAGTTGTAAACCTTTATATATATATAAACTATGTTATATCAAGTTTTAACCGGTGGAAATTGAGTTTTAAGGCGTTAAAAGCCGTTCATTTGCAAATCTCGTGTTAGACTATAAGATTTCTTCAAATCTGCAACCCTTTTATACTTTTATATATATATATATATATATATATATATAAGTGATATATATATATATATATATTGTAGTCAGTTATTGTGGTTAAATATAGTTTTAAACATTTATTGTGGTGTAAATATTCAGTTTTTGAAATGTATTGACTAGATTTATTATGACGCCCCCAAATCCGGGTTCCCTAACCTCGGGTTTGGTGCTCACGATCCATTATACATATCACATCTAACTACCCATTCATTAATGAAATACATCATTCATTACATGTCCTTAATAAAAACATACTTTAAAACCTAATTATATCGTCATCCCAAGTTAACTAACCTTAATATTACATGCCTACAATACAAAAGGCTTAAACCAAATATATAATACAATATTCATCATCATATAACTGCTACTACTCGGTCACCTTCGCCTTGACCTTATCCTTGTTAGATTCTTCGGCTACCTCAGCTTTGGCTGAAATATTTTAGTTAAGCAAGGGTGAGCAACGAGTTTGCTCAGCAAGTTAAAGTATTAAATAAAGGATATAAATCATGAATAGAAGAGTCTAGCTTCTATAAAACTTCAACAATAATCAAAGAATTTCGAAATAGCTGAATAATAATTCATTTTCAATAACAAGACTTTCTTAAATTTCATGCTGAATAACATATCAAGGATGAAAGAGTAAAATTCTTTCAAAGATTCAATAATATTCAATTGCTTAAGAAGTTTAACAATACTACAACAATATTCAATAAAGTGGGATATTCCCAGATTTCATGTTGAGTGATCACAAATGGATCATAAACTAATAGAGGCATTACCAGTTCATATATTGATAGACAACCCCAAGAATATAAGTTAACCATAAAGATTAAATCATACTTCTCTGCAAGCACATAAAGTGATCAGCTTCATTGTACCTTATATTATACATAATACTCAAAAATAGCGCAAGGGTCGTTTTACGTCAATAAAGCTTGTTCATCTCAGTCTTACATCATGAGTCCGTACCATAACAATATGGTTTGGATTGCTTTCAAAGAAATACTATGATTTCAACATATAATATCACTATTGATCTAGCCGAATTCAATGGCATAGATCCTCCAATAATAAATCAGTTCATAATAAATATAACGTTTCATGCTATAACAAATATTTGTCTCACCAAAACAATTAGCTAAGACATGGCTCATAAACAGTTCCAATAATAGAACAAGAATCAATTGCACTATGTACGAATAACAATAATCATTATAGAGGTGAATAATTATCAATAATTATTCACTAATCACGCTTTAAAATTAATAACTCAAGTTGAGTTAGGAAACTTGCAATAAATGCGAATATTCAATAATAATCTTAGATGTGGCATAATAAACAATAATTATCCATTACCATGCTTGAAAAATAATAACTCGAGTTTGAGTTAGGGAACTTGCCTGATTTGTTGACTACTGCTACGCAATTTAAGTTAAGTTCTTTTGTAAGACCTATCATTAATAAGATCGATCTCTTAATTAGCATCACATATTTTACTTATAATATTTATCCAACATGTAATCACATAATTAAACATTAGATAACACCTTATACCATACGTATTCACAATTCTAAACTTAGCACACATCGAGCCTTTAATAATATTCAATATAGTATACTAAGTAGTTTTCCACAAACAACCAACAAATTAGTTTCCGTTTCGTCTACACTATTTTTCATAGCGAGTTAGATCAGTTGCTAATTCGAATATACCTCCGCTCCCTGAAGGAATCGTTTAGCCCAGATACTATACATCAACCATTAAAGAGTACGACTGTACTAGTTTACATTTAACTTATGGATTAACACTTAATCATTCATTTATAAGTTCTTATTTATAAACTATTAAACCATATAACCAATCCAACAAACTGCATTGCCAATCCAGCAACTTGGATAACCAATCTAGTAACCTAGATTACCAATTCAGCAACCTAGATTGACCAAACATACCAATCTAGTAACCTGGATTATCCAAACAGACCAATCCAACAACCTGGATTATCCAAACAAACCAATCCAGCAACATGATGGCCAATCCAGCAAACTGGATTCAAAATAGATTTTAATCCAGCAAACTGGATTCCCCTTTTTTCAACATACTATATACCAAATCATCTTATTATTTTTTTTATCTTTTGGCCACACCTATATATGTATATATATATATATATATATATATATATATTTCATCCACAAAAAAATATTCCTGGAATTTTTCAATTTTCTTTAATATTTTTCAAAAGTTTGTTTTTAGTTCGTAACTTAAGAAATTAGCTATATCATGCTCAACTCTAAAAATTCCCAACTCTTGGCAGAATCTTACATGTATTAACGTGAACTTCCAGTTAAAATTTTGTGGCCATCGGAGTTATAGAACTCCAGTTATAGCGGTTTTCGTCGAAAAAATCCAAATATTGAAATGACCATAACTCGGTCAATTTAAATCGGAATAAGCTCATCTTTGGACATGAGATACTTTATATCATATATGTTTATGTCCCAAAAGGTTTGAATTTATTTCATTAATTAAGTTGCCAAAACTGCCCCTGGAAAATTTGGGCAAATTACTTTTTGTCATTTTTCAGATTTGGCCTACTTTGCTAAAAACAGTTCACACGAAAATCTACAACACCTTTTTTAGTGATTCTACTTGAAAATTTTAGAAGACTCATAGATCTAACTCTAGGACTTGACCACACTCAAAATTTGAAATATAATGAGATATATGATCATTTGAATTTTGTGTTTCATTTTCTCAAATATCTGATTTTCAATCCTTTGTGATTTCTAAGAAAACTTTCTTGATCTCTTGATTAATCAAACATTTCCCATTATAATATATACTAATACTTCATATACTCATGGATCTACCATGATCCATGATCTATTTCATCAAACTATTCACCAAACACTAGGTTAAACACAATCAATACTAAGAAAAATTAGGGTTTTCTAACTTTTGAAAAACCTAGTTTCCATTTCTTGCTTTAGATCCAACTTTTGATCCTCAAAAGGGTTGGATCTAAACATATAACACTTATAAACACATAGATCTAAGATTTTAAAACTCAAGATCATAACTTTACATTATCAAAAATTAAATCAAACAAAAAGAAAATAAACTATATTAAGTAGAAACCATTTATACCTTAGCTTGTTCTTCCTCTTCTTCTTCCTAAGATTTGATTAGGGAACTTTGAAACTAATAAAAACTCTCCCTCTTTTTCTTCTCTCTTGGTCGAACCCTCTCTCTCTCTTCTATTCTTGCCGACCACTCCTAGCTCTCTCTCACTTTCTTTCTTTTTTTCTTTTAAATTAGCAACTTGGAATAGAAATGTGAAATGAAAGTAAAGGAAGTGATATTGCAAGCATACTTGCAATTCTCTCTCTCTCTCACTCATCAATCCAATTACCTACCCATGTTGCTTGCAAGTTAAACCATAAGTGTTGGCTAGGTTCATGGCTTGACTACTAGATGGAGTGGTTGACTAAACTTTGACAACATTGGAAGTGTAATGATTTAACCTGTGACACTCCCAAATCCGGGTACTTCATTTTCACATGATTTGGTGCTCACTATCTAAATAAAACATACAACTACTGCCCAATAATAAGGAATGCAAAATAAATTACGACCTTATAAATAAATAAAAATCTTCCTTAAAAGGATTACAACTTTAATCAAAATATCCCAGGTTTAATCTAACCTTAACATCAATAAATAAGTGCGGAAATAAAATATGACATCATAAAGTCTTAATACAATCATAATAAACGTAAACATAAACAAGTCTTCACTTGCTCATCTTGCTTTTTCATTTACTTGTTGACGGTGCATCAACATTCTCGACTTTAGCTGCAATGGTTATTTAATTGCAAGAGTGAGCAAACAAAAGCTCACTTGAAATAATAACAATAATAGTGATGACATAAACTGAATAACTTCAAAGGATTTGAATAACTTTTCTTTCATCAATAATAAAGAATTGAATAATAATTCTTTCATCAACATTTAGAATTCAAATATAGAAATCATTTGAGGGTCATAAGACCTTGAACTATGTTCTAGGTTATAAACATTTCTATTTAAAACCTTGAACAATATTTTATACTATATAGACTCTTTAACTCGTACTCAGGGGGATCAGCCTTTCGTACCATGTATTGTGCACAAGCATCTTAACGCTTTCGCATGATAATCCCCTATTAAATAATAGGGTTGTTTATCTCAGTATTTGATAACAAGTCCGCACTAAAAAAAGTTTGGCTTGGATAAGCTTAAAAGGAAATTTGGAGTTCAACTACCGTCAACTAAGGAGTAGTTGAATCGACTTACAATAATCTAGAATAATTCAACAATAAAGAATTATAAATTAACTTATGCTTTAGAATTAAACTTAAAGCATTGGAAAGATAAAATAGACCTTACTTGAACAATTAAGTCAAGGTCACTTTAATTAAATCGTGAACTTTAAATAATTAATTGTCCATTGCAGAAATAAAAGGACAGGCTCAAATACAATTAATATTTGAATTTAAAACACTTGCATATAAATCACAAGTTTAGGGATAGAGAACTTGCCTCAAGCGCAAGCTACAAGTTATACTCACGTTCCTTAATTAACCCTACACATGTGTAATTACCAATAATAATATAATTAGTTATCATATAACTAATTCACATAACTTAGTTAACCCATCTAGGTTAACTCATTCCCCTTAAATTATTAAGTTTAATAATTAATTATCACATCACATAACCACATCACATGTTCATATAATTTAATCAAACTTAAATTATGTATTCATATTAATTAAATTATAATTTAAATTAAACATTCACTTTAATTATAATTAATCAAATTATAATTATAATTAAATAAATTATAATTACATTTTATATTAATTAAATTATAATTAAACAAATTATAATTTAAACTAAACATCCACTTTGATTAAAATTAATTGAACTACATTGTGCATTTATATTAATTAAATCATAATTGAATAAATTATAATTTAAATTAAACATTTACTTTAATAATAATTAATCAAATTATAATTATATATTATATCTTAACAATATAATTCATTACTGTTCAGTTAGCATTTTAATTTTATTAACATGCTTTATAATTTATTACATCATTAATCTTATAAAATTGTACAATTAAAAATAACTTTCTGCCCAATCTGCAGGATCAGTGCGGCCGCGCTCCAATAAGCCTTGGGAGCGGCGCGGCTGCGCCACTGTGCAGATAGGTTTGACAGTGTCGCGAACTTTGCAGAGAAAAAGCCAATTTGGCTTATATTTCCACACTAAATTCCGAATTCAGCCCACATAAATCACATAAACTTTTATACAAATATCAGTTTATGTTTCTAATCATATTCTAATACATATAACATCAAAACACATAATTTAAAACAACAAATTTTGTTAATTTTGAAGAAAAACTATTTTTCAGTATTCTTGATAAAATTGAACACTGTAAGTTTATTTTTAAGTCAAAATACACAATTCAAAACATATCGAATTCGTTTCTAAACATGTTATCATTATCTATAATCAATTTACACAATAATTAACAATTAAACATGAATTTTGATTTTAAAGAAGCCAATTATCAAAACTAATTCACTGTAACTTTTGATGAACATGAATTCCTCATGTTCATCACGCTTACATGATTTAAACAACTAATTTATGCATACAATTCATATATAAGCATGTTATGAACACAATTTATACATATAATCATGTTTACACAAATTCATGAAAATTCATGTTTACAGAGAACCAAAAATATGAAGAACACAAAAACATAATTTCTAAAATACAAAGATTAGAATTATACCTTTGTTGCTAAGTGAGGAAGAAGATGAAGGTGATGATTTCTCTAGCTTTCTCCTTCCTTTCTCTTTCTTCTTCTTCTCTCTAACTCTCTGTATTTTTTTTTCTTCTTCTAACACTTGTTCTTTGTTCTTTCTAATAGACTAACTCTTCACTAACGTCAAATAAAATTGATATAATATAAATGATATATATTATACATATAATTATATAATATATATAACTGAAAAATATTAACTCCTCTACTTAATACTTATATCAGTTGATAGTAGTGTGCATACAAGTCAATCATGTATGATGATAAATCACATACTTTGTAAACAATCTTATTTATTTATTAATAAAATATTCATTTATTAAAGGCATTTAATTATCTACATGGTGCTGTTTTTATAATATGTAAATAACTCATAGTTTTAAGCAATGCTTTTAAAATCATGATGATGATCATGCTAATGAGATCTAAATTCTTAAAAAGCTCTAAAACTAAAATAGTTCACAATCGTGGGATTACTAAAAAGGGGATTAGTAAATCCGGATTGATTGGTACATATGTTGCTTGCTCATTGGATGAGGATGATTGATCTCATGATCATTTGTGTGGAGACACTAAAGTAAGTATGTAGGTGCTTATTGGAGAATAAGTTCACTGAACGTGACTCACTATGGAATACCTAATGGAGTTTTACTCGCCTGTCAATAGGAATTCCTAATGTGATAGTAGTACAAGTGATCCTTGGACTTGAGAGCATCATAGTATCTTGTATGTAACAAATTATACTTTGACTTATTCCTTAAAATCTTTTAAGGCATATATAGGGTATGCTTGGGTATAATGAGTTACATATAGAGATAATAAATGATCAATAAAGAATCTACCACCTCTAGTAAAAGAGGAGAGATGTCCTATGTGATTCGTTAAATGACAACCTAGGAATCCTTGGCCAAGGTGGAATGAAATTAGAAAGGAATTTCTAATTTGCATTATTTGGAGTTGTGCATTTTCTAATCGAAATACATATAATTAAATAAAATAAGACTTGACAGTAAATTCATGTCTTATATTTAATTGGGACATTGTATAGTGGAAGGATTGAATTGTACGGTAACTATTTACTCATAGGTTCTTTTATGATTAATGTTGAAATCTATATTATCTGAAAAGTCGTTGATCGCTAGGGAGGCTTATCCCTATTGTAGAATAAATATTATTTATTTAAATAGATTATTAGTTTAATTTATTTGTTTAAATAAATAAGATTAGAATTGTTCTAATTGATTTATTCACAACCGGTTTAATATGGAGAACCTAAAGGGTCACACCATAAAAGGAAGAATAATTATTTAAGAAGGTAATGTCATAATCGTAATAATGCATTAAGTATAATTAATTTAATCTATGGTGATAGAATAAATTAAATTGCTTAATGTTTAATATTTAATATTTTGGAAATATTAAATATAAATTAATAAGAGATGTCTTATTAATATTATTATTATTCTAATTTCTAAAAGGGTTTAGTAATTAATTTAATATTAGTACTCTCACTTATTCCTAATAAGATCAGGAGATAAATTAATTAAATGAATTTAATTAATTATTTCCAATGTGGTGGGAAGCCTAAATTAATTAAAAGAGTTTAATTAATTAAATGAAATCCCATGTCTTATAGGATTAGAAGGGTTGACCAATATCTATATAAGAGGAGTCTTATAATAGATATCAGTTGATGCAATTTCAATTGTTGGAGAGTACTCCTTTTTTATAGAGGATAGAAAACTAAGGTTTAGCCAAACACCCTCCTTCTTGATAATTCCTCTTCCTTGGTGGATCACCTCTAGAGGCCAAACACTTGGGTGGCTAACGTTGATCAAAGGAAGGAATCTAACCCGAAAATTCAAGGAGATCACGAAGGACAAGGAGTTGAACTAGTACCTGTGGAAGCTTCGTTTTACAAGGGTATGATTCCATAACTTCTTATTTATCGTTTTAAATTAATAATTTGCATAAAGGATAATCCGGGTAATGGTTTTGTAGAAATTTTTTTAAACTCTGATATACCATGCTTTCGCTAATTTTTGCAATTTGATTGCGTCACGATTTCGTACAAACCCAACAGTGACATCAGAGCCAAACCTTTATGCAATTATTAATTTATTTTTGATTTCATATACATATGAGTATGTATTTAAAATAATTTATTGGGCATAATTTTATTGTATAAAATTATTTTTTTTAAGAAAAAAAAATGACGTTTTTTTTTGGGACGAATCACAATTTTTTTTTTGGGTGCTAATCTTGAATTCTACAAAGAAAAGTTGTTGTCTCTTTCTTACTCCAAAAAGAAGGTGACCCATCAGAAAATGACTCTTTTAATAAACCTGCAGGACTCTTTTAATAAAAGGTGACTTAATTTTAAAAAATAAATGTGAATTTATATTATATATATATATATATATATTATATTCTAAATAATTCTATAATTAAAATAAAGAGTTTATTTTAATCTTGAAATTGGATTTCATGCAATTTAAAATTGCCCATTAAATGATACTCATATATATATGGAATGTTTTAATTCATGAGATGAATATTTATTTATTGATATATATGGTGATATGTTTGATAATAAATGGGGATTGATTATGGACTATTTGACCAATGTGATTGGATTTTATTTTAGTTGAATGCTTGAATGAATGAGTTTTATTAAATGGGGTCTGTGTACCTCGTCTTCTCTAATTTATTTATTTTTGATGTAAATTCTATCTCCCTCCTATGTACTTCTCCTTGACTGCTGATCAAGGTTTCTATTTAAATTAAATAGTTTAATGTAATAGAAATAGTTATAATTATCTTGAAGAAATTGGAGACCAAGGAGCAAGGAGCGCGTGAAGACCCATTTGTATGGAGCCTGGGATTTAAATGTAATAGTTATATTTAAATTTAATTCTTGCACTCCTAGGTTTGACCTTTTGGTTCACTTGGTGGCTCTAGTGAACCAAACTAGAATAAAAGTCCATAATCAATCCGGGTAGAATATAGTATTCTATATTGCATGCTAAATATTATATATATTATATTTTATGCAAACATGCTTCGTATGTTTAATAAAATGACGCGTATTTTATATATATATATGTGCATGCGCGCTAAACAAGATGAGACAAATAATAACAAACCCCTCAAAGAAATAATATTAAGTCCGAAGCGTTCAAATGATATTTGGAATATTGAACGTCGCCTTCTAGCATGATAAATTAATAGAGTATTAAATATTTAATATGAGCTTGTTGTGCTATCCATAAGGCGAGTATTGCGTATTTAAGATATTAATTAATCACATTTGATGCTTATCAAGAATATTGAACGATCTAGTCTTGTTGTGCTATCCACAAGGACGAACATTTTTCTTTTTTTGAATTTATAGAAGTGCTAGGCTGGACTTAACTTAAATTATTTTAGTTCGGATGTGCACACACTTGACCATTATGATTTAAGAGGTAAAATAAAAGGAGTTATATAGTGATGTAATTGACAAGAGTTGCCTACCTATTTATTTGTATATCGCTTGTTGTGCTATCCACAAGGATATATACATTTGAAATGGGATCCTTATT
Source organism: Panax stipuleanatus (assembly GCA_020205555.1). Classification (NCBI taxonomy): domain Eukaryota; kingdom Viridiplantae; phylum Streptophyta; class Magnoliopsida; order Apiales; family Araliaceae; genus Panax; species Panax stipuleanatus. The sequence goes on from CM035123.1 coordinate 84,951,653, forward strand.
CTCACTAGCAAATCTTTAATTATATGTTGCCGAACTATATAAGTGAGGGTAATATAGTTTGATAAAAATAGTGGGAGATACCAATTTAAAATAAAGACCTAAATTTATTTTGGTATGCAAAATTAATAAAATGAATGTTTGCTAAAATGTTGTTTTTCACATGCAGAATTTTAAAAATGTCAAAATCACTAATTTCACTGCGAAGCATACTTGATGCTAATAAGCTTACCGGGCCGAATTATACGGACTGGCTAAAAAATCTGAGAATAGTTCTCACTGCTGAAAAGATTTCTTATGTCCTAAATTCAACTATCCCTGAATCTGTTTCGGAAACAGCCTCTGAGGAAGAGATTGCCTCTTTCAATAAATGGCAAGATGATGCATCTGTGGATCAATGCATCATGCTCGCATCCATGAATAACGAGCTTCAGCGTCAGCACGTAAATATGGATGCTCCTGCTATGCTGCTTCACCTCAAGGAGTTGTATGGTGAACAGAGTAGGACTGCTAGATATGAGATATCTAAGGAGCTCTTCCGATCTCGGATGACCGAGGGTACTGCCGTCGAGACTCATGTCCTAAAGGTGATCAATTTGATTGAATGCCTTGGACAGCTGGGGTTCGTCATGGATGGGGAGCTGAGTTAAGACTTGGTCTTGCAGTCACTCCCTGAGACCTTCTCGCAGTTTGTGGTTAATTTTCACATGAATAAGCTAGATGTCAGCTTGCCTGAGCTGCTTAACATGCTGAAAAATATAGAAGGTCACTTCCCATCAAAGAAGAACCATGTCTTGATGGTGGATTCTTCCAATAAAAGGAAGAGGCCCAAGGTATCTTCTGAAAAGAAGAAATCCAAGAAGGCTAAGGGAAAGGGGAAAGAAAAGGAACAAAAGAAACCTGAACCAGCTAAAGGAATGTGCTTTCATTGCAACAAGCCGTGACATTGGAAAAGGAACTGCAAGAAGTATCTAGCAGAGAAGAAGCTTGGAGAAGCTTCGACTTCCAATCAAGGTTTGTTTATGATTGAAATTAATTTTTCTGAAAGTCATAATTCTACTTGAGTATTGGATACTGGCTGTGGTTCTCATATATATAATACTGTGCAGGACTGATCAGAAGTAGAAAGCTGAACAATGATGAGGTGATCCTACGAGTGGGGAATGGAGCAAAGGTTGCTGCATTAGCTGTAGGAACTTATTATTTAGCAATGCCTTCGGGCAAGTCCATTTATCTTAATAATTGTTATTATGTTTCGAATATTATTAAAAATATTATTTTAATTTCTGTATTGGATATGGAAGGATTTAACGTTGTTATAAAGAACAATAGTTGTTCTATTTATAAAGACGATGTTTTATATGGTGTTGGAAATTTGCGAAATGGACTTTACACACATGACTTACAAGAAAATATTTTTCAAATTGAACAAACTAAGAAAAGGAAAAGAGATGATATTAATTATACCTACATATGACACTGTAGACTCGGTCATATCAATAAAACAAGATTATCCAAGTTGCATAAAGATGGGCTCCTTGAGTTATCTGATTATGAATCATATCCAACTTGTGAATCTTGTCTCATGGGTAAAATAACTAAATCTCCTTTTAGTGGAAAAGGAGAAAAAGTTACAGAGTTGTTGGCATTGATTCACATAGACGTTTGTGGACCTATGACAACAAGTGCACGGGATAGGTATTCTTATTTTATTATTTTCATTGATGATCACTCAAGATTTAGATATGTGTATTTAATGAAATACAAGTCAGAATCATTTGAAAAGTTTAAAGAGTTTAGAAGTGAAGTAGAGAAACAAACGGGCAATAGTATAAAGATACTTCGATCAGATCGAGGTGGAGAATACTTAAGCGGTGAGTTTCTCAATTGTCTCAAAGAAAATGGTATAATCTCACAATGGACTCCTCCAGGTACACCACAGTTAAATGGAGTATCTGAAAGGAGAAATCGAACACTGTTGGACATGGTTCGATCCATGATGAGTTTTACCGACCTTCCAATTTCTTTCTGGGGATATGCCCTAGAAACGGCTGCATAGCTACTTAACAAGGTACCTACCAAATCCGTCCCAAAGACTCCATATGAGATGTTGAAGGGGAGGAAACCAAATCTTAAGCATGTTAAGACTTGGGGTTGCCCAGCTTATGTCAAAAAGTTTGAAAATGATAAGCTACAGACTAAATCCGATAAGTGTAGATTTGTGGGATACCCTAAAGAAACTTTAGGGTATTATTTCTATCATCCAACTAATCAAAAGGTATTTGTTGCGAAACATGCCGCCTTCTTGGAAAAGGAGTTTATATCTTGAAAAAGTTCAAGAACCACAAATTATCACGGATCAAAGTCAGGTACCTGACAAAGTAGAAGAACCTACTATACCACACCCTGCTCGTAAATCTGGAAGAGTACCGAAGATACCTGAGAGGTATGGATTCGTTATAGAGGATGACGATGAGGTACACATCATGAATGATGATGATCCATTGAATTATGAACAAGCTATGAGTAATAAAGACTCAGGGAAATGGCTTGAAGCCATGAAATCCTAAATAGACTCCATGTATGAAAATAAAGTATGGACTTTGGTTTCACCACCTGAAGGCATTAAGCCTATTGGGTGTAAATGGGTCTTTAAAAAAAGACTGGAGCGGACGGTAAGGTAGAGACCTATAAGGCCCGACTGGTTGCAAAAGGTTTCAAACAAAGACAAGGAGTTGACTATGATGAAACCTTTTCACCAGTAGCTATGCTCAAGTCCATTCGAATTTTGCTTGCGATTGCAGATTATAACGACTATAAGATCTGGTAGATGGACGTGAAAATGGCCTTCCTCAATGGAAAACTTGAGGAGGATGTGTATATGACACAGCTAGAGGGATTTGTTTCAAAGGTTGGAACAAATCAAGTCTGTAAGCTACAACGATCCATTTATGGATTGAAGCAAGCTTCTCGTAGATGGAACATTCGTTTTGATGAGACAATCAAAGAGTTTGATTTTATCAAAAACGAGGATATACCATATATGTACAAGAAGGTTAGTGGGAGCTCTGTTTCATTCCATGTATTATATGTTGATGATATATTACTGATAGGGAATGAAATTCTTATGCTAAAATCGATCAAAATAAAGTTGTCTAAACATTCCTCCATGAATGATTTGGGTAGAACATCCCGCATTGAGGATATAAATCTGTATTAATAGATTTAAAAGGATGTTCGGCTTAACCCATGGAAACATATATTCATTAGATGCTAAAGGCGTTTAGCATGGCAAACTCCAAAAGGTGCCTCATGATGATGAGCCATGGAGTGTATCTCTCTAAAATTGTCCTCAGTAAAAGAGAGATCACATGAGTAACTATTATGTATGCAATGAAATATACGAGACTTGATGTTGATCAGTCATATTCTGGAGAAAATCTCTGTGAGACAGTGATAAACATCTCAAAGTACTTAACTGACACTAAGGATGTCATCATGGCACATGATGGCTCTAAATTAAACTAGAAGACTAAACAGACTCAAGTTTTCAGACTGACCAAGACGACAGCAAAATCCACTTTATGGTAAGTCGTTACCTTAAAAGGTGGTGCAGTAAATTGGAAAAGTTCCAAACAGCAAAAGTTGCTGGGTTAGTGACAAAGACAAAGTATATAACTGTAAGTAAAGCTGCAAGTTGATGTTTCGGATGAAAAGTTCATTACAGAACTAAGAATAGTTCCTAAGTCTCATCTTGAATCTAAACATGTGTTGCGACATTTTGATTAAAGAAATCATTAAAAGAGGAGAGTGTAGACTCTCAAGACAACATTGCAGATCTATATACTAAAGCTTTAACACAACAGCAGTTTGATCGTCACTTAAAGAAGATGGGTATGAGATACTATGGCCATTGGCTTTAGTGCAAGTGGGAGATTGATAGTAGTGTGCATACAAGCCAATCATGTATGATGATAAATCACATACTTTGTAAACAATCTTATTTATTTATTAATAAAATATTCATTTATTAAAGGCATTTAATTATCTACATGGTGCTGTTTTTATAATATGTAAATAACTCATAGTTTTAAGCAATGCTTTTGGAATCATGATGATGATCATGCTAACGAGATCTAAATTCTTAGAAAGCTCTAAAACTAAAATAGTTCACAATCGTGGGATTACTAAAAAGGGGATTAGTAAATCCGGATTGATTGGTACATATGTTGCTTGCTCATTGGATGAGGATGATTGATCTCATGATCATTTGTGTGGAGACACTAAAGTAAGTATGTAGGTGCTTATTGGAGAATAAGTTCACTGAACGTGACTCGCTATGGAATACCTAATAGAGTCTTACTCGCCTGTCAATAGGAATTCCTAATGTGATAGTAGTACAAGTGATCCTTGGACTTGAGATCATCATAGTAATCTTGTATGTAACAAATTATACTTTGACTTATTCCTTAAAACCTTTTAAGGCATATATATGGTATGCTTGGGTATAATGAGTTACATATAGAGATAATGAATGATCAATAAAGAATCTACCACCTCTAGTAAAAGAGGAGAGATGTCCTATGTGATTCGTTAAATGACAACCTAGGAATCCTTGACCAAGGTGAAATGAAATTAGAAAGGAGTTTCTAATTTGCATTATTTGGAGTTGTGCATTTTTTAATCGAAATACATATAATTAAATAAAATAAGACTTGATAGTAAATTCATGTCTTATATTTAATTGGAACATTGTATGGTGGAAGGATTGAATTGTACGGTAACTATTTATTCATAGGTTCTTTTATGATTAATGTTGAAATCTATATTATCTGGAAAGTCGTTGATCGCTAGGGAGGCTTATCCCTATTATAGAATAAATATTATTTATTTAAATAGATTATTAGTTTAATTTATTTATTTAAATAAGATTAGAATTATTCTAATTGATTTATTCACAACCGGTTTAATATGGAGAATCTAAAGGGTTACACCATAAAAGGAAGAATAATTATTTAAGAAGGTAATGTCATAATCGTAATAATGCATTAAGTATAATTAATTTAATCTATGGTGATAGAATAAATTAAATAGCTTAATGCTTAATATTTAATATTTTGAAAATATTAAATATAAATTAATAAGAGATGTCTTATTAATATTATTATTACAATTAATATTATTTTAATTTCTAAAAGAGTTTAGTAATTAATTTAATATTAGTACTCTAATTTATTCCTAATAAGATTAGGAGATAAATTAATTAAATAAATTTAATTAATTATTCCCAATGTGGTGGGAAGCCTAAATTAATTAAAAGAGTTTAATTAATTAAATGAAATTCCATGTCTAATAGGATTAGAAGGGTTGACCAATATCTATATAAGAGGAGTCTTATAATAGATATCAGTTGATGCAATTCCAATTGTTGGAGAGTACTCCTTTTTTATAGAGGATAGAAAACTAAGGTTTAGCCAAACACCCTCCTTCTTGATAATTCCTCTTCCTTGGTGGATCACCTCTAGAGGCCAAACACTTGGGTGGCTAACGTTGATCAAAGGAAGGAATCTAACCCGAAAATTCAAGGAGATCACGAAGGACAAGGAGTTGAACTAGTACCTGTGGAAGCTTCGTTTTACAAGGGTATGATTCCATAACTTCTTATTTATCGTTTTAAATTAATAATTTGCATAAAGGATAATCCGGGTAATGGTTTTGTAGAAATTTTTTTAAATTCTGATATACCATGCTTTCGCTAATTTTTGCAATTTGATTGCGTCACGATTTCGTACAAACCCAACATCAGTTACATATTTTCAAATATCAAAAAGCCATAAGGCTTTGTTTGGCCAAAATCATTTATTTTCAAAATTAGATTTTAAGGACTTAAGGCCCTGTTTGGTAAAATTCATTTAAAACAAGTGCAAGGGCCTTGTTTGGCAAAACTAAATAAAAACAAAACTTTTTTAATTTACTTAATAAATCCTTTAACACATACTTTCAATGTTACACTTTAATTAATTAAATCCTAACATTCTAATTTAATTAAATTAAAGCTAACATCAATTAATCAAATAAAATTTGCCACATAACAATTATAATTACTCGATAATCATAATCTCATGCAACAATTACCATATAAATTTCATCTAATTTAATTATCTCAATTAAATTAGAACTATACCATAAAATTATTACACATCAATTGAATTGAATATTAAATATTCTTTTAATTAATATATTGCACTTAATTAAATTACTCCACAACAATCACATAAATTATTTATTTAACTCAATAAATAAATCAATTAAAATATAAAATTCACATTCGTTACATAACCCACATACTCATTTCTCTCTTCTTGTAGCCTGGTTCTTCCCCCTTATCTTAGCCGAAATTACCCCTTCTTGCCCCATATTTGGTTTATTTTTATGCCTTATTTTGCTTTACTAAATGTCTACAAAGTCATTCCTTAATTGGGCTAAAAGTTGGGCTACTCAATTAATTCTTTGGGCCATGGAAATAACATAGTTTCATACTTTTAATTTTTTATCTTACCCTAATCATTTAGTTAGGGCTTCCATTCCCCTCCTTTGTAATTTAAATCCTTACTCATGTATCTTTAATTTCATAACCCAATTAGACTTGCTTTACTTAGGTTATAAAATTAATTAATTGAGATTTATAAAATAAATCTCTTAGGGTTAGTATATATTTTAAATACTAACATTCTCTCATATTATAATCCCTTAGGTTATTTAATTACCATACCTAATATATGTATTAGGTTACATAACTTTATTCTTAACTCTTTTTTTATGCTAAATAAATATATACACATTATATAATGTATATTTATTTAATCACTTACATAATCCACATAAGTCATCACATATTCCATTAATTTATTAACGTAATTAGCCTTAATTGGCTTGATAAATTATTACCATTCATATAATCACTTTACATAATTCATATCAATAATTAATTACTTAAAGATTGTAAATCTTTTTAATTTAACAATCAAGGCTAACATTCAAGCTGTGTTAATTTTTAATATAACTTATCTTACTCTTCCTTAATTAAAATGATTAAGTATTTATCTTAGTTAATAATAAATTAACTATCTAGCTTAATTCACATATTCACTTATATGGTTCAAGTACTTTCTAAAAAAAATTATTCGTAAAAATTACAAATATAATCATGTAAAATTCTCGGTCCTTACATTTATCCTAGATCTAGCTTTTAACCGGTTCAAAAGTTGTGAAACTCAAACCTTTTAAACTAGATTGGCTAGGATCTGGATAGATCTAGTTTACTTTCTAGGTTATAAATATTTGGTAACCGATGTGACCCTAGATCTGTATCTAGAGGAAACTAGAAGTTTATTTACTCACGTACAAGGATTTGATCAGTAAACCCCTTGCTTAGTGAAGTTTTACAATTATATATATATATATATATATATATATATATTATGTTTAGGTATACATCATGCAAATTTTAATGATATCATGTGAGCCTAGGAGCCACAAGGTCGACAATTCAATCAATGGATTTAGACCCGGTTCCAATGACGGACTTGTTTAAGTTGTACAGTTAGCTTGCAATCCATTGTAAATGTAAATCTAGGGCCTTAAAACGGTATCCAGATTTAAGGCCCCAATATAGTGAAAACCATGTATGTGGTGCTCGGACTCACTTAGATGGCTCCCATGCCCATAAGGAGCCCGACACTTGTAAATAGTTTCAATACTGTTAAAGATGCTTCACATCTTAAAGAAAATCAAATGAAGCCTAATCCAGTTAAAATTGAAGTATCAAAGGGCCTCGATTCCTATTTGAACGAAAGGGTTTGAAAATCAGATTTTAAAACATCACTTTTATATGCTCTAAATGAAAAAAATGAACTTTTATGTAAATCAAACCCTTCGTACATAAGTCCAAAGAGGCACAACACTACTTTCAAATAAAGCACTTAAGCACTCTTGCATATGTAAGCACACACACACACACACACACATTAAATGCATAGGGAATGAAAAAGTAGCGGTAACCGTGTTTTACGGAAGTCGAGGGGTGCCTAACACCTTCCTCTTGCTTAAGCAAGCTCCCGAACTCTATGAATCTCGGATTCCACACCAATTAAACAAAGTCACATATAGGGCTATATTGTAAAAATCTTTCCAAAACTCGGTTGAGTTGGTACAACCATTTGAACTCATACCAACTGGCGGCTCTGTCTAATTCGGCCCAATCAATTGAAAATCAATCTTTAAAAAAATCGTCGACAGTTATTTCAGACCTTTTCCTAAAACTCATAAGGTAAATAAATAAACCTAGAAAACAACATAAAGGGAAGAGGGAAAAGACTTGGCATCGACAATTTTAAGATTCGATATCACGTGTACAATGATTTCGCGTTATTTAAACATTACATAGCAAATAAAACGTCCATTATGGGAATATAGTTAAAATTCGATCATTAGATCTCGACCTCGAGATTCTTAGGCTCACATATTATCCTTAAAATGTATAGACAACATGTCCTAAACCCGATAATGGGTGATTTCATCGGTTAAAATCCCTATTACGAGCTATTAGGACCCCCTAACCTCTACATATAGATCTAGGGCTCTACGGGGTGATTGGGACCTATTAAAAGCATTAAAACTTATAGATCTACCATGGATCTAAACCGATCTAGCATATAGGGTAGAACTTCATGCTCTATAACCATCCAAAGGGCCAGATCCGGCTTAGATCTAGGTAGATATAGCCTCCGAACTTGATTTTCAACTAACTATGCAAAAAATAACCCGTAGAAACTCTAGATTTAATATATATAACAACGATTTTAACTAAATTTAAGCAATATATACTATAGATCTAGTACATTGAACAAAGTTTATAAAGGAAATGAGCAAAAAAAAGGTGTTTTTTACCTTGGGGAGCAACGAAACAAGCTTCTTTTGGCTTAGGATCACTCTATATCACTCTAGACACTCAAAGTATACAAGTTGTAAGATTAAACAACTCAAATATGGTGAAATATGTTGAGACCCGAGGGTTTCTCTCTCTAAAACTGCTTCTCTCTCTAACTTCTTTGTTTTTTCTAAATGAGCTGTTGGCTGCTAGATAAAGGCCCCAGGGTCAATCACAGGTGGGTCCTGCCATCTCGAAGTTCGTTCTTTTGGTCTCGATCCAGTGAAAATTTAGCTTCGTACCCAAAAATCCCAGAAAGTCCTTGCATAAGGTTGCGAAATAAGGTCGAGTCTGACGAAATCAAAGTCTAGGCAGATGATGTAATTAGTTGAAAGGTATCTTCCGGTTCTCGAGGGTCGTTAATTGGCTCGTCTTAGATAACTCGCAGTACAATAGTTGCTGCAATGACTTCTTGTGTGCACATTCTCAGCTTTGCGATCCTCGTTCAATTTGCATCGTGTCTAGGTGTCGTTGCACTTTGATTTCTCCTCAGGGTTCTCTCCTGGGTGAAATAATTCTTTTCCCCTACCTCAAGGTTGTCTCCAAAGTAAAATTACGCTTTTAACCTCCTGTAAGGTTAGTCCAAGAAAAGCAAAATTTCAAGTGTTTACAGATGCCCCTCTTTGTCATGTTTATGTAATGCAATGGAATAAACACAACAAAGATTACTAGACATGAAGATGCATGACAAGGTATATCCAATGATGTAATACCATATGCAAAGTATGCAATGATATGTATGATTTAGATCTTAAAAGGGTTACTCCCATCTGTTAGGGAGGATGAGGATTATGAGAATGTCGTCGGGTACTGTTGACGCCCTTGTTGGGTTGTGGCCAATGAATTCATTATCGACGTTGTGTCGATGCCTGTATTAGGTTGTCGCCAACGGATACACCATCGGGGTTGAGCCGATGCCTTCACTTGGGTCAATGCTAGTGGATTCTACATCCGGGTTAAACCGATGTCTTCATTGGGGTCAATGCCAGTGGATTCTGCATTGGGGTCAAGCCAACACCTTCACTGGTGTCAATGTTAGTGGATTCTACATCGGGGTCAAGCCAACGCTTTCACTAAGGTCAATGGAAGTGGATTCTACATCGGGGTCAAGCTGACGCCTTCACTGGGGTCAATGCCAGTGGATTCTATATCGAGATCAAGCTGACGCCTTCACTGGTGTCAATGTTAGTGGATTTTACATCGGGGTTAAGCCGACGCCTTCAATGGGGTCAATGCCAGCTGATTCTGCATCGAGGTCAAGCTGACGCCTTCACTGGGGTCAATGTCAATGGATTCTACATCGGGGTCAAGTCGACGCCTTCACTTGGCACTATATGAAAATGGTCTATCAGCGACAAATAATATCAGCGACCGCCGTATGCAGTTGCCGATATGAGAACTAGCGACCACTTTTGGCGACCGTTACTGAATCTAGTCGCTATTTTATAACCGCGACCGCATCCGGTTGCTGATCAATCGCTGGTGTAATTTGGCTGCCCAAAAATTGGCGCAATATGTTGGCGGGGGAAGTTGGTAGCGACCAATAAATATTAGCGACCGCATGAGGTCGCTACTAAGTCCACGTCATTAAAAACCAATGACCGCAAGCGGTCGAGGATAGCGGTCGCTGATGATTTAATATCAAACTAAAAAGACCGAGTTCAGTTGAACAGAAGAATAAAAAGAAGAAGAAAGAAGAAGAAGAGGAAAAAAATGAAAGAAGAAGAAGAAAAAAAAATGAAAGAAGAAGAAGAAGAGAGGGAGATCGAAGCCAGCCAGAGAGGGAGAAGAGTGGGAGAACAGAGGGAGAAGAGAGCGGGAGAACGGAGTCGAGAAGGGAGAAGCCCACCGCCCGCTGCCCACCGCTTGAACGGTCGCACCCCACTGACCGCCTGAACGGCCTCCGCCCACTGCCCAGGTCTCTTGTAATATTTTTTTTTATGGATTTATATGTATTTTGCACAATATTATTGAGAAATCTATGTGATTGAGTGATTGGTAATTATTAATTTTGTTAGTATTGAATGTGACTTGTATAGTTTTCAGTTTTATCTACTAGGTTGTATTAATATTGTCTATATGTTTATATATAGGGGTGTTTGATTGGGATATATTTATTCTATTAATTTTGTGATCAAATTTCAAAGTATGAAATCATTTAAATTTTAGAGAATATTTGTAATTTGAAGAAGATGAGTAATTATATATGTAGCATTACTGGGACAAGAGGTGAATGATTGAATTATTAATTATTTTAATTTAGCTTTACTTCAGACTGTTTGATCTTATGATAGGGGATTAATAGTCCTATAGAATATTTTTTATTTTTTTTTGGTTGTATTATATTCCGAATTTGTATATTTCTCTTGGTTTGTATGTTGGGTGCCTAAAAATGGCTATGTATACATGCCCTCGTGCACGTGGATAGTCCATATTATAGGGGATACTATGGCAAAAATTTTGAGTTTATCGAGTAACTAAAAAGAGACGTATATATATATATATATATAATACCTACGTATATGCAAAAACAAATGATGTATCCTCATTCCATTCCCGAAGCAGCATTTATGATGCACACTCATGTTATATATGTACATATACAACTATATGTATTTATAAGCTTCATAAATGGCATTCAGCTGAATTGTAAATCTCTAACAAGGGGAATATAATAATTTTTGTGTTCAGTAGGTACCGTGGTATCATGGACCTCTATTTAGACCATAGGTGGATGAGTCGACGAAAGTCAGGTGCCCAGATAGGTGCTTCAGCTGAATTTAGAGCTAGTTGCCAAGTGTTTTTGGATTCTGCGTATAGTAACCCGGAATGTGTGAATGGTTAGAAAAAGATAAGATGCCCTTGTTTTAAGTGTAAGAATGTAAATTACATGGACAAAGACATTGTCAACTATCATTTACTTGTTTTTGGGTTCATGAAAAATTACAAAGAATGCTGGTGGGCACATGGTCAAAGAAGAGATAGTGGTACATCACACGTACACAATTCGAGCAATAGTACCCATCGTATAAATGAAATGGTTCATGATATTGCAGGGCCGAATTTTGATTGGGAAGAAGGTAGAGAGCAACCTATGAATTCTGATGTCAAAGCAATCTTTAAGTTGTTAAACGAGCGTAGCTAGCCGTTGTGGCATGGTTTCACCAAGCACACTACATTGTCTATAGTGGCGACATTACTTAACATCAAGGCTGATCACAACATGAGCCATGAGTGTTTTGAGTCATTTTTGAAGGCTATTGAGAGTATGTTTCTTGAGGGTGAAAAATTACCCGAAAACTACTACTATTGTAAGAAAATGGTGAAAAACTTGGGTCTTGGATACCAAAAGATCGATGCATGTCCAAATGATTGCATGTTATTTTATAAGGAAGATGAACATGAGACAATGTGCACGTTTTGCAATCATGATCGGTTTAGGCCTAATAAAGAGGGTGTGACAAAAAAATACCTTTTAAGATTTTAAGGTATTTTTCAATTACACATCGGCTAAAAAGATTGTACATGTTTTCCAGAACAGCTAAACATATGACTTGGTATGCAAAATCTCAAGCTAAAGATGGGGAACTAAACCATCTTGTAGATGGGCAGGCTTGGAAAATTTTTAACTTAGCACATCCTGGGTTTGCATTGGAACCTAGGAATGTGAGGCTTGGATTGTCCACTGATGGTTGAAACCATTCGGCCACTCTGCTGTTCCGTACTCCAGATGGCTTATGATTGTTACTCCGTATAACTTGTCTCCTTGAGTGTGTATGAAACAACCATACTTGTTTCTTTCACTTGTGATTCCTAGTCCCAAAAGTCTTGGAAAGAACCTAGATGTTTACTTGAGACCTCTGATAGACGATTTGAAGGTATTGTGGGAGGATGGAGTACAGACTTGGGATGTTTTCTCAAAAATAAATTTTAACCTTAGGGATGCTGTTATGTGGACTATAAGTGACTTCCCTGCTTATGGTATGTTAGTTGGATGGAATACACACGGTAAGTTGGCTTGTCCGTATTGTATATAGCGTACAAAGTCTTTCATTCTATCAAAAGGTAGAAAGCCTTGCTGGTTTGACTGTCATCGTCGTTTCTTGCCGGTAGATCACCCATTTCGAAGATGTATGTTAAACATTTATATATTAACATTTATATATGTATGCCCTTATTGTATGGAGCGTAAATGTATGTTAAACATTTATATGTCAACATTTTATATTTCAATTATTTAAGATATATACTAATGTAACTTGCTTCAAATATTATAATCAAATGCCCGTATTTAATGTAAATTATTGTATATTGTAGTGATTTTTGTGATGGCAAAATTGTGAAGTGCATTTCACAATTATGCTTACAGAACTGGCCTACGCCAATGATTATATGGGCGAGCACACCTAGCGCCCATAAGGATGTTGTTTGAGTTGAATTTCAGGTATACTTTTTGTTAATGCTTATCACAATATAATTAATAACTTTTCTAATATTATTAATGCTTGTTTTATTTGCAGAAGAGATATAGATGGGACGACACATATGCATCAGTTATTCAGACACTATTCTGGCAGAAGTGCGACGTTCGAACCAAAGACAATCTAAATAAGGAAAGACAAAAAGCCATTCATAATGCAGGGATTGACCATCCAGGACAGGGTGAGGACTACATGCATGAGCATAGCCCCTGATGGTGCACACAGAGCATATGGGTTGATATGTGTGCCTAGTGGAGAGCCGAGGGATGGGTCAAGAGACTGAAGACTGCCTCAGCGAACAGAGCCTCAGGTGTACCTATAGGCGAAAAGGCAAAAGGGACCTATAAGGGCGGCAATATAACAGGTGCAGCACATTACTTCCAGGGTACGTATTGAGTATAAAATTTTAGTTATAGTTTTAGTACATCACACATGTTTACTTATTAATATATGAGCATATTAATTTTGTAGGAGGCATCGTCTCAGGGTCAACCCATCCATTGGATGGATGTATATATGGCCACCCGTGATGGTTTGCCTGAGGCTATCAAGATAGCGGTATACTTTGATATGTTTATAAATTTTTATGTTATTCTTAAGCATTTTATATTTATTGTTAACTATTTAATTTTTAACCTGCTGATAGGACACTTATAAGAACCTACTGAATGAGCGCTATTCAGAAGGCACCCCGCGACCGCCGATTGATCAAGAATTATGGGAGAGGGCATCAGTTGTGAAGAAGAATTATGTCAAAGGCCGAGGAAAATGACTACGACCGACTATGAGTGGCACCGGCAGCTTTGCTAGTCATTCTACTCAGTCCTCCAGCCATCCGACGCTGCACACTCCTGCTGACTGTGTGAGAGCAATATGTCAGGATCGTACTCTTCTGCTCACACTTGGCGTGCATCTGCAGTCTCTGCCTCCTGAGGAGTTAGAAGATGAAGTGGCGAGAGCAGCACAGCAAGAGGATGAGCGGGAGGTAATCTTGTATATGTTTAACTTTATGTACTTTAGCTTTATGTACTACTTTGCATGTTTAACTTTACATTCAATAATACATGTTTTATTCTTTTGTTACAGCCCCATTTAGACAATATTGATCCGTGAAGGCATTTATATTCTTTCTTTGTCTTTGTAATTGACATTTGAGTATAATTTTTACCCACTGAATAATTAAATTCATATTTATATTGTATGTTATGACTTTTGTATATAAATTTTACTCGGACGGTACTTGTTTAATTATATATATGAGCGCGTGGATGTTTATATTATTATGTTGGTTTTATTAGATTGTATGTATATATATACGGATATCGATGGATTTGTATGGATGTTGGTTTATTGATATATATTACTGTGAGTTGGGATATAAAACAGGTACAAAATATTTGGGAAATCAACAAAACAGCCAATTTTTTTTTAAAATGAATCATCAGCGACCACATGCGGTCGCTAATACTTTTTAGCAACCGCATATGACTCGAGGGTGTCAGTGACCGCATATTACTATGTTAGTCTCTATTGTTGGTCGCTACCACTTGGGCCACGTCACCTCTAACACCTGACTCACGGTGACTTAGCTTAGCGACGTTATCAGTCGCTATTAGACGAACAAGGAAGTCGCTAATAATGGTCGCTGACGTCCGCTCAACGACCATAGTACGTGTGACCTATATTAGCGACCGTTTTCGATCGATGATGGCTATTGGCAACCGTACGCGGTCGCGGATAGGCGATCACAAAAAAGCCATTTTCTTGTAGTGGGGGTCAATGCCAGCGGATTCTGCATCAGGGTCAAGCCAACGCCTTCATTGGGGTCAATGTTAGCGGATTCTGCATCGGGGTCAAGCCGATGCCTTCATTGGGGTCTGTCACGCCCCCAAATCTGGGTCTCTTGAATCTCGGACTTAGTACGTCACGGTACTACCTTCATCTTAATATATACCACCTTTATTCATAAATTAATGAACACAACCTGGCTTTTATACCAATTAGTACATTATTCCCTTATTTTCTAGAATCTGTAACCTTACAATTGGTTATTACATTTGTAGATCGTTCATGATCTATCTATACATTTTAAACTATAAACATTGTGCTTCATATTGACATATTAACTTGCAAGTATTCATTAACTCTCAATTCAAATTTAAATATTCTTCTACGCAGTGTTCTTCAACTCAACAACTACTGTAGACACTCAAAATTTTCACTACCCCATCACCAACATTGTAGAAGGGCAAAGCCGTCTTTTCAAATCCACCTCGGTCTCAATACCGGACCTCCAACTCAAAACCGGCCACCAATGCCTGTCCTCCAATTCAAATTCGACCACTAATGTCGATAAACCCAAATCCGATCCCAAATATTGGTACTCCAGTCAAATCCTATCCCCAATATCGGTACTCCAGCTCCGATCTCCAATCAGACCGTCTATCCATCTCCGATTTCTAATCGGACCTTCAATCCAGCTCCGATAGTTAATCTGAATGTCAATCCAGCTCCGATCTCTAATCGAAACGTCAATTCAGCTCCAATCTCCAATCGGACAGTCAGTCCAGCTCTGATCTCCAATCGGACCTTCAATCCAGCTCCAATCTCCAATCGGACCGTCTATCCAGCTTTGATCTCCAATCGGACCGTCTACTCTAGCTCCGATCTCCAATCGGACGGTCAATCCAGCTCTGATCTGCAATTGAACAGTCAATCTAGCTCCGATCTCCAATCGGACTGTCAATCCAGCTTTGATCTCCAATCGGACCGTCTATCCAGTTCTGATCTCCAATCAGACATTCTATCCAGCTCCGATCTCCAATCAGACCGTTAATCCAGCTCTGATCTCCAATCGGACCTTCTATCCAGCTACGATCTCCAATCGGACCATCTATCCTGATCCGATCTCCAATCGAACAATCAATCCATCTTCGATCTCAAATTGAACCATCTATCCAGCTCCGATAGTCAATCGAATCATCAATCCAGCTCCGATATCCAATCGGACAGTCAATCCAGCTCCGATCTCCAAGCGAAACTTCAGATCAACCCTGATCTCAATATCGGGCTATCAACTCAACCCCGATTGTCCATCGGGCTGTCAAGTCCAACCCCGATCTCAATATCGGGCCTTCAAATCAGCCTTGACATCAACCTAAAAGGTACAAGGCAGCCCCGGCATCAACCCGGGCGGTACCGATCAATCCCGATCTCAATATCGGGCCATCAAGACAGCCTCGGTCTCAACCCAAGAGGTAACTAGGACATCAACCAGGTCATGTTAAGTCATCCTCGGTCTCAGCCCGGGAAGTATGGATAAGCCTTGGCGTCAAGCCGGGAAGTGCAGTTCAGCCCCAGAGACAACCCTGGGAAGCCAGATCCATCAAAGGTCGTGCCGACACCACAAGCAACCCTAGGAGGGGAAAACAGCCATTTTATCCAACTCTCAACCAATTCGGTTAAACTCAAGCTGAATTGATGCCATCGAAGTCAAAATGAACCACAACAACGGTCCCGAGTGCCACAAACGCAAGACAGCTCAATGAACAAACTACGGGAATCGAAGACCTGTTTATGAACGCATCTTCTAGGACCCGAAAAATGTTTTATCCCATGTCATTTTGACACTCTCGGCGAGGGCTTTTCGAAAAGGTATCACACGCCTCAAACGGACGCTCCGATCAAAAGTTAGAAAGTTTCAACTTCGACTGCGCGTTGTCTAGAGTGTACGTACTTTGAGATGACGGAACCCGGCATTGCAGGACCCACCAGGGGAGCCTCACCTCTACCTGTGGCAGCAGCAGGTAGAGCTGAGGCTCCCTGTCCTATAAATAAACATGCACCCCCCCTTCATTTTCAAGTTTCAAAACGTGCGAAGCTCTGCCAGTTCAATTTCCCAACTTTTACACCTTTTCCAAACCCAAATATTTTCACTTCAACACGCAGGTACACCCATATACTACCACATATCAAAAAACCACTAGTAGATTTGGACGTATAGAGCTTACGATTTTGCAAAAAGCCCGTATTGCTATCCATTGTAAGTATTTTTATGATCAGAAAGTCAATACTACTACTTTGCACTATTTTCCACTTGCACACGAAGTTTCAACTTCTAAATATGCCCGGAACTTCGTTTCGCGGCCGTTTTTGTTAAAATTTGGTACATTTCTGTACATAAATGCAAATTTTTGCATTTCTATAACTCGGATTGACGATCCGTCAGCTCCAGCAGCTTCAATGCACTAGCACACCTGTTCTGGCAACTTCGCCGGACTGGGTTATCTTCCCAGTCTAGGTTTGGTCCTTTTTTGTATATATTTAACTGTATATACTAACATTTCAATTATGTCAAGCCCGGATGTTAAATCCGAGGTAGTTTACCGCTTTTATATATATTTACGCATATGTAAGCGACTCTCACCATAACTGGTTCTCTCACCAGTATTGGTTGACTATATTTCTGTCAATATATATATATATATATATATATATATATTTATATATTTTCAGTCTGGCCTGGATTACTTCATAGCCATTTTACTACTTTTGCACACTTCCCCATACTGGGTGCTCTCCCCAGTCACTGGGTGACGACTTTATGTCAATTTCAATTCCAGTACGGGCACCGTCGTGAAAATCCATCGCCCTTTTTATTATTTATATATATATATATTTCATTTCTATCTAGCCTGGTTAATTCTGTGGCTTTTATACAGTGTTTATAAATATATATACTTCAATTCCAGTCCAGGCTTGCGAGTGAAAACCCATCGCCCTTTTACAGCTTATATATATATATATGTATATCTTGCTTTACTCAATTTATTCAATTGTTGCATTTAATATTCATATGTATATATGAATCTGCACTGACATATCTGCGGGCGGACTAGATTTATTTAAATCTCGCCAATTCTAGTTTTCAAACTGTTCAAAACCTCCAGACTGAACCGGGAAGCTAGAATGGCTGAGATTTCTTTAAATCTAGCTTTCTTTCTAGTTTAAGCTTCAAAAGCAACCTCGCGTCCCTTAGATCGCTATCTAGTGGGAACGAGACGCTTTGGTCACGCGCAACCAGGAATTTACTGATGAATCCTTGGTTCCATTGCGACGTGAGGATGTATATATATATATATATATATATATATATATATATATATGATTTGTACAAATTTAAACTGTGCAGGTTTATGGGCTACTCATATGTGAGCCTAGGAATCGTGGGATTCACGATCAAATCGATCGGGATTTGATTCCCATGATGGACAAACTCTAGTTTACAGATGTACCCTGCAAATTTTTCTGTAAAATGTACATACACAGACCTTAAAATGGTTATCCGGATTTAAGGTCTCATCATAGTGAAATATCAATTATCGTGTCAGCGTCCCTCTGATGGTTTTCATACCCATGAGGAGACCGACACTTGTATATTTCTGTGGTCGAGGATGCCTCGCAGCCCGACAAAACAACATTCACATGTAGCCTTAAGGCTATAAAGATAAAATTAGAAGTATAAACCAGTTTCAATTCCTATGTTAGCATAAGGGTTTGATAAACCAGCTTTCAAAACATCATTTCCAAATCAATCAAAAGAAAAGCGTTTCAAGAAAATCAAATCAAATGCTTTTGCAAATCAAATCAAAGACTGATTTTCAAATCAAATCAAACCCTTCGTATATAGGTTCAACGAAGCCTGTCGAAACTTTTAATCAATCAAACATAGGCCCAATTTTCAAACAGCATTCACTCACGCATTCCAGTTTTAAGGGAAATCTTGAAAAGATGCGGTACCGTGTTTACACGGGAGTCATGGGGTGCCTAACACCTTCCCCACACTTAACCAAGCCCCCGAACTCAGAACTCCGATTTCAATGATCAAGTTTCGACAGTGTCCAACAATTGGGCCTCTTTTCAAATCAAACTCGGTTGAGTTGGTACAACCATTTTTAAATCTACCAACTAGCGACTCTGTTAAAACATTCTAATTGTCGACATAATACATGTTGGCC
Organism: Panax stipuleanatus; assembly: GCA_020205555.1. NCBI lineage: Eukaryota > Viridiplantae > Streptophyta > Magnoliopsida > Apiales > Araliaceae > Panax > Panax stipuleanatus. The sequence goes on from CM035123.1 coordinate 84,971,137, forward strand.
TCTTTCCTAAATAACCCTTCAAAACCTTTTTCCTAAATAAAAAGAATAAGGGTAGAGAGAACTTATGAAGATCGATTTGAGGAAACCCGGGTTACGAACCGACCAGCGGGGTTCTTAAATTTTCCAATGTCGACGGGTGGCAACTCTGCTGGGGACAGTAGAGGGCTTAGGCCGCTTTCAAATCTTTTCAAACATTTCCCTTTCAAAACTATTGAATGAGTGAAATCCTGCATCTCCACAGTCAATGGATGACTAAATTCTGCGTCTTTACATTCAATGAATGTGAATGAATGCTTTCCTGCTTCTTAGTGCTTCACACCCATATTTAGTGCTTCGCACCCAACTGTCATTATATGCATAAACAGTTAGGCACAATGTATGAGAATGTATATTGTGCGTCCCTCTTACAATGAGGATAACCCAGTCGGTGTTAAGTAATGACTCTGGGGTCGATTAAGTCTCTGGGGGTGCCTCATGAAAATACACCACTCAGATTCGCTCCAGTTGAACGATCGGATTAATTTCCCTTCTAGTAGATTGCGATGATCTGGGAGCCTTCAAGCCGAAATAAAAGCCGCGAGAGTAACCTAAGATAGGTCATCCTCTGATTAACTAAATCCGAAGGAAAGCTTCTTCATGTCTTCCTCTTTCAATTCCATGTCAAGTCTCCAATTACTGAGGAGCACAATGTAAATGACATAATTAAAGATTTACTTTCCTGTCAGATAAATATCCTATCATCCTGCCATCAAAATAACTAACCTCGGTTTTGCAGGATAAACACTAAAAAAATATCATGCATCCAACCCTTACCTACCTCAAGAAATTGACACGCCTACGCTTTGTAGTAGGTGTAAAAATTGGTCCGGTTACTAGATCTAAATCTACCCAGTCCATCCACGGATATGACTTCCAGTGCTCAACTAGAATCCACCCCTGTATCTAGGGAGGAGTGAAGGAATGAAAAATCAGATAGCTGAGTTAGCTGGCTTCCTAAGAGAACAAAGCAAGGCCCTTAAAGAGAAAAAATCTTAAGCTCACATAGAACTAGGAACATCTGGTGGTAGCAGTGGCCATCAAGAGACTGAAAAGGTCGAAACTCAGATTCCTAGACCACAGAACTAGGACACAACTAACACAACTCCTGAAATCACCCCCTTCATCAAAGAACAGGAAGCTGGTGACATTCTCAAGAAAGTGCACCAAATAGATGAAACTCTTCGGTCAATCAAAGGAACCGGGACGTTTGGCAGTGTCATTTACTCTGATCAATGCATATTCCCCAGGGCGCGATATCCCGAGAAATTTCAAGTCCTTGATTTTGAGAAATATGACCGAATGGGGGATCCTTACACACACCTGAAAGTCTTCATCGGATAACTCCAATCCTATGCTGAGGATGAGAAGCTTCGAATGCAACTATTCCAGAAGAGTCTAACTGGAGAAGCCATGGCTTGGTATGCTCGCTTGGACAACTCCAAAATTCATAGTTGGGAAGAACTGGCCCATGCCTTCCTTAGCTAGTACAATTTTCAATCACAGCTGGCTCCAGACAGATATCAAATAACCAAACTCAAGAAAAAGAACACTGAATCATTCAGAGAATATGCCCAGCGATAGAGACAGGTCGCAGCACAAGTTACCCCTGCCATGACTGAATCTGAAATAGTCATGACCTTCATCGATATCTAAGAAGAGCCTTATTATAAGAGGGTCCTAGCAGGGATAGGAAAACCATTCTCTGAAATGATCAAGCATAGCGAGATGGCAGATATGGGGCTTAAATTCGGGAAGATAAAAGATCTAACCGCCCTCGAAGCTGTCGTCGAACATATCCAATCTAGAAATTACGGGAGTAATTCCCGAAGGGTCCATAAAAAGAAAGACAAAGAAGTCTCCTTGGTTTTACAAAGACAAAATTCAACGAGCGAGTCAAACCACATGCCCATTCAAAGGAGGAACTATACCCCTCTCCAAGCTTCAGCACAGCCTGTAAACCCTCAATTCCAGAAAAACATGGAAGTCAGGCGTCGAAGAACTTTCACCCCACTAGGGGATTCCCTCAAGAATGTGTTCAAACTTCTGACAGCTCAGAAGAAGATTGTTCAACTTCTTCCACCAACCAACACTAACGGAAGGAACTTCGATCCTAACAAGAAATGAGCTTATCATTCTGGATCTCCAGGCCATGATACTCAGGACTATTTGTCTCTCAAGCATAAAATTCAAGACTTGATTGACAGCGGGGAAATTGTGGTAACAAAGCCTGACCAACCTCATGTCCAAGACAATCCTCTCCCACAGCACAAAGAGGAAAATGTTAACATGATCAGTACCTCAAATGGAGAAGGATCTAAATTACTCCGTTAAGTTGGGGAACCAAGTTAATCCAATCTTAGTAGCCCAGAGAGTTGGGAAACTTTTGAGAAGCGATTTCTGATGGAGCAAGAAATTAAGTCACTCAAAGAACAAATGGAGCAGTTGGCTGAACTGGTCGTTTACTAGCATCAACTCACCAGGAAAATGTTGAAGCAAATTTATCAATTCATTGACAGTCATTCTCCTCCGGTGGAAATCAATTCCCTTCCCAATAAGGATCATTGCCAGTTGCACGAACAGCTAATGGTAAAAAATGAGCATGCCCAAGAAGGTAGAAAATTCCTATTTCAAAGGAATTTCACCAATCTGAACCAGCCAATGGAAGAAATCCTCCAAATGATGATCAACGAGGGGATGGTTGCAGATCTATTACCCCCATTCAACCCTTAATCCAAAAAATTCAAACCTGACCAAATATGTCAGTACCATTCCAACTCTCCCGGCCATGATACAGAAGAATGTTAGGCACTTCGTAATCTAATTCAAGACCTGATTGAGAAAGGTGACCTAATCAGAGAAGATCAAATCCTTGACTTAGCAGATAAAGATAACCTCTGGATCCCCAATGCATGGTACAAGGACACAGTGGCTGTTGTATCCTGCGAAAAGGAATCAATCCTCACACCCCTGGTACTGACAGGGAAAAGGGTCCAAGAAGTCCAAAATCATGTGAAGGTGGTTGCACCTCAACCTCTAATTTTTCCTTTCAGACCTCAATATCCAGTCATCAGTCTGAAGAAGGTCCCATGGAACTACGGGGATATTGAAAGCTCTACTTCAAACAACATTTCCATCCTATCAAAGGATAATCCATTGTACCTGCCTCAGCGGGTAATTAAACTAGTTACCAAAGCAAAAGAGAAGATGGCTGAAGAAAAGATAAAAGAGTTCCTCAACAAAATGGGACACAATGAAATCAAGATAGTGCAAAGCTTGAAAGACGCGCCCAAGCAAGTGTCTATCCTCGACCTGGTCTTATCATCAGAAGACCATCGCAACATTCTAGTGAAGGTACTATAAGAAGCCCATCTGCCACACACGGTAGATATAGAAAAATTTCATCATGTGATAGAACACATCTTCAACAGCAATGTGATTTCCTTCACAGACGATGATATCCTAGCAGAAGGAAGGGGCCACCACAAGTCCCTGCATATAGCTGTAATATCCTCTAGATATGTGATTGGAGGTGTGCTCATCGATGGAGGATCATCCCTCAAAATCTGCCCATACGATACCTTAGAAAGGATGAAGATCAATCCGAACCGAATCAAAACTAGTCATATGGTCATCCGGGCTTTCGATGGATGTCGCCGCCAGGCTATGGGGGAAATCGAGCTTCCCTTGTAAATTGGTCCACACACCTTCTACGTATCCTTCCAGGTGCTCAACATCGCCACTGGATACAACTTGCTGTTAGGTAGACCATGGATTCACATGGCAGGGGCAGTGCCATCCACCCTCCATCAGCAACTCAAGTACATCATTAACGGCAGCCTTATCACGATCAATACAGAGCCAGAATACCCTACCTACATACATGGGGACATGCCAGTGATTAGCCTAGACGCAAGGATTGAACCTGCAAGTTTTCAAGCTTTCGAGGTGAGCGATACTCAATATCTACCAATAGGGGCACCAGCCCTAAAACCTAAAGTGTCCACTGAAGTAATGACCGTAGGCCAAGAGATGGTATCTTTGGGTTTCCAACCTGGAGAAGGGTTGGGAAAGGATAAGCAAGGCATCAAGACGCCGATCCAAATCCCAAGTCAGATGGGAAGAGCAGGATTGGGATAGTTATCCTGGTCAAACCACCGGAATCCACACAAACATCCCTAGGCTCAGGCCTCTACAATTTTGCTCCCAAACCTCACAAATGCCGGCTGGGTGAAACCTACGTGGAAGATCCCGACTATGGTATCAGCCATGCTATTTCCTCCAGTCATACCTGTCCATGAAAGAAAAACCCTCAAGCCTGAGGCAAATAACGAAAAGGGAAAAGAAAAGATCCTGTATGAAGGACGAGACCCATTCGCTAACATGAGAATCATTCTCAACTACGAGGGTATGAATGATGAACTCCCCGACAGTGATGACGACCATGTCCAAATTCCTCACATCAAGAAGAGATTCATCCACAGGAAAGTCATGTCCTTATTCTCAAGGATGTCTCAGTCATCATCCAGGACGAGGCGGATGAGCACAATTCCTTAATTCTCCCAATTAATGAGAATCTAACACTAGACAACTGGAGCAGTGTCCCTTGCCTAAGTCGAAAAGGGTAAAGGGGCAGAGAGTACATCTGCCCTTAATCATGCTTTCATTTACTGCTTACTTTTGATTGCACAGCTAGATCAGTAACTTTTGTCATGTTTTGCAAATGCCTTGTGTATTTAAGCAGTTGCATATATTAATGAAAGCATTTTTGTTTTTCAGGACCCAAGCATTGGAGGTGTGTTTCTCTGCTGATGAGATGCCAACCTGTCAAGATGACTCCGACTTGGATGTAAAATGGAACTTCGACTTGATGGATATTGATCAAGAGGATGAATATGACTATGAGGTGCCAGAGGAGATCAAGGAATGGGTTGAAGACAAACCCAAACCAAACCTTGACCAAACCTCCACCATCAACATAGGAACCTCCGAAAACATCAAAGAAATCCAAATAGGTTCAGACCTCACACCAAATCAAAAAGTTAACCTGATCGAACTCCTGACACAGTACCAGGATGTGTTTTCATGGTCACATGAGGACATGATCGGTCTATCCACAGACATTGTCATCCATCGAATGCCCATCAAAAGGGTTCAAACCAGTCAAACAGAAGCTCAAGCGATTGAAACCTGAGTGGAGTCTCAAAGTCAAAGAAGAAGTCGTTAAGCAATTCAAAGCCGCGATCATTATGGTATCAACCTACCCCGAATGGCTATCAAACATAGTCCCCATACCTAAATCGGGAGGGAAGGTACGAGTATACGTAGATTACAGGGATTTGAACAAAGCCTGCCTCAAGGATAACTTCCCAGTAACTTTCATCCACATTCTAATCGACGATACTGCGCAGTATGGCATGTATTCATTGGTAGATTGCTTTGTTGGTTACCATCAAATCATGGTTGCTGAGGAAGACTGGGAGAAAATAGCCTTTATCACTCCCTGGGGAACTTTTTGCAATCGACGACTATCCTTCGGCCTCATCAATGTTGGAGCAACATATGAGCCATGATGGCCCTCTTTCATGATATGATGCACAAAGAAATAGAAGTCTATGTTGACGACATCATCATCAAATCCCGGAGGGAGGATGATCACATAGACCATCTTAGGAAGCTGTTCAATAGGTTACGCAAATACAACCTTAAGCTAAATCCTGCCAAATGTGCTTTTGGCGTCAAAGCAGGCAAACTGTTAGGATTCCTGGTGAACAATCAGGGAATCGAGTTAAACCCCGCCAAAATCAAAGCCATTACTGAGATGCCCGTACCTCGTATAGAGAAGGAGATACGTGGATTCCTGGGGAGGATCAAATTCATAAGCCGATTCATTTCCCAGCTCACAGCAACCTGTGAGCCTATTTTCAAGCTGTTAAGGAAGAATCCCTCCACCACATGGAATGAGGATTGTCCACAAGGCTTCTTTGCCATCAAAAAATAGCTGACTGAAGCTCCTGTTCTGATACCCCCAAGGGAGGGAGTCCCTTTGTTCATATACCTGTCCGTTAATGCCAATGCAATGGGCTGCATTTTAGGACAGAAGGATGATAGTAGCAAGGAAAGAGCCATCTACTACATCTGTAAAAGATTTAGCAGTGGGGAATAAAAATACACCTTGATCGAGAAGACATGTTGTGCATTAGCATGGGCTGCTATGAGGTTGCAACACTATTTGCATGGGCACACGACCTACCTCATATCCCGCATGGATTCGCTCAAATATGTATTCAACAAATCGATGCTGAATTGCCGACTGTCCAAATGGTAGTTAATCCTATAGCAGTTCGACATTGTCCACGTGACTCAAAAGTCAATCAAGGGTCAAGGCATTGCAGATTAATTAGCAGAAGCACCTTCAGGAGGGTTCGAGCCCCTGGAGACCTATTTCCCGGATGATGGGATCATGACAATTCAACAACTCTAGTCTGAGAATACAGTCTAACCATGGAAAATGTATTTTGACGGAGCAGTAAACATAGAGGGTGCCGGAGCTGGGGCAGTCCTCATCTCTGGTACAGGTGATCAATATCATGTGGCTACCAAACTTCAATTTGGCAACACCAATATCACGACCAATTACGAAGGCTGTATTATGGGGTTGAAGCTAGCCCAATCCATGTCTATCAAACACTTCTCGTCTTTGGAGATTCCGAGCTGGTTATCAGACAGACTACTGGCGCGTATCTCACCAAAGAACTGCATTTGCTTCCCTACCATCAGCAAGTCCTCAAAATATCTCTGGAATTCGAAGAAATAACTTTCGTTCATATTCCTTGGGGTCGAAATGACTTTGCTGATGCATTAGCAACGTTGGCTTCATTAATTCGCATGTCTGATAAGAGTGGATTTCCCAACATTTAGTTTATAATTCAGAAAGCCCCGATATGGGAATTGTGTGGGAAAAGTATCAGATGAAATACCTCCTGTTAAGCAGCCTTGGTTTCAAGACATCAAGAAATATCTCCGTGATGGATCCACACCGGCTGGTGCAAGCCAATCAGAGCGAAAATGGATTCTTAGAATGGCTATGAAGTTCTATCTGAGCGGAGACACACTTTATAAAAGGGATGCTGGAATAGGCCTATTAAGATGCCTCGACAAGGAGCAAGCCCAAAGACTAATGGATGAAGTCCATGGCAGAGTCTGTGGTCCACATATGAGCAACCATTTGCTGGCCAAGAAGATAATCAGAACCAGACATTACTGGATCTCGCTTAAAGCTGATTGCGATGATCACGTCAGGAGATGCTTTCAATGCCAAATACATGGAAATGCCATTCACGCTCCTCCAAATGAGCTGCATAACATGAGTTCAACATGTCCTTTCTCTATGTGGGGAATGGATGTAATAGGTCCAGTGGAACCCAAAGCCAGCAACGGTCATCTATTTATCTTCACTATGATCGATTACTTCACTAAATGGGTTGAAGCAGCCTCTTTTCCCAAAGTCACAAAAGAGGTCATCATCAGTTTCATCAGAAACAATATCGTCTGTCGATATGGACAATAGGAGGTGATCGTATCAGACAACGCCAATAACTTGAACAATCAAATGATGTAGGATCTGTGCAGTAAGTTCCACATCAAGCATCTCAATTCCGTCATCTATCGGCCCAAGATGAACGGTGCTATCGAAGCGGCCAACAAAAATATGAAAAAGATCATACAAAAAATGTCCGCCAATCACAAGGACTGGCCAGACTTGCTGCCTCTCACCCTGTTAGCTTACAGGACTTCAATGCGCACCTCTACTGGGGCTACCCCCTACTCGTTGGTCTATGGCATGGAGGCAGTCCTTACCATAGAAGTAGAGATGGAATCTTTGCTAGTGTTGATCGACGCTAAAATAGATGAAGATTAATGGTTGCAAGATCGGTATCATTAGCTGTCTCTAATAGATGAAAAGAGAGCTACAACCATTTTCCACGGACAGTTGTACCAGCAAAGGATTGCCAGATCCTACAACAAAAAGGTCTGAATCTGGAAATTCAGAGAAAATAACTTGGTGCTAAAGAAAATCCTCGTTAATCAGGACGAAGCCAAAGGAAAATTTACCCCAAACTGGGAAGGCCCTTTCATTATTAAAGAAGTGTTGATTGGGGGCGCTATCAGACTATAAGAGATGGATGGGAACGAATTTTCCCAACTCATCAATTCAGACACCGTGAAAATGTATTACGCCTGAGACACATGCATACCCGCATCCGGGTCCTACAAATCAAATCAGGTTCAGCTTTTCACTGCACAGCCGGAACTACGAATGACCTGATCTCCCTCAACCCGGGAGTACGTAGGCAGCCATTTTTGGTGCAGTCAAACCAAATAAAAACACAAAAACTCATCAAACCAAACTCAAAATCCAAGATAAACTCTTTTTAAACCTTTCCAACTACACAGCTAAAACTACAAATGACCTGATCTCCCTCAGCCCGGGAGTACATAGGCAGCCATCTACGACGCGGTTTGACATTCAAGAAAAAATAATAAAGACCAGTTCCAAGACACCAAAGACAAATAAAAGCTAAGTTCTATCAATCCTACCTGGTCAATAGGCCCATCTAAGATACTCCCTGACATCTCAACTGTCAGTCCATCAAGGAGAAGCTCAAGATTCATCAATAACTACGAGTCATGAAAGAAGTGGTAATCACTCAGCAATGACAATACATCTCCAGTCAAGGAAGTGCATCAAAAATATATTTCTCTGATATAGAAAAACTGATTTATATACATAATACCCTGTACATAACAAAAATGGCTGATCTAGTCTGTGCAGGAAAAATAAAGCTAGTCTATGGACCCAAGGACAAGCGGGTCAGCAATGCCAGCATGTCATCTCTCTCTGAAGATGGTGGAGGAGCCTTAAGTGTAGTCCACTCAGCCTCCATACGGCCCAGAACATCCACAGTCATCTACAAGGTGGCACTGTGGTCATCAATATAAGCATTCATCTCGGTGATTAAACCATGAGTGTAAGATCGAAGAGCAGTACTATTAGTAATGTGGAAATCACGAGAAGCTATAGCCTCATCCTTCTCAGCAAAAGCTGCGTCTCGAGAAATCAAAGTCTCCTCGATCTCAACATATGCTGCATCCCTAGCCGAGCGAATCTCGTCTCGCTCTACAACTGCAGTACCCAAAGCAGAGCAGAGTCCGTCCCACTCAATCAATCCAACATCCAAAGCGGCCCTGAGACCATCCCTCTCAGCAAAAGCTAAATCTCTTCCAGACAAGGCAGCCAACATCTGTGCTCTAGATGAGTCTCGCTCAAAGGTCATCCTGAATAGTGAGTCTGATAAAGCCGGATCTGTCCCCACAGGAATGGTCGAGGAATCACTAACCAGAGCAGCTGTCAAACCAGTGAACAGCTCATTCTTGGTAGGTGAATCTGGATCCTCCATGGGCTCCTCCTCGTCAGAGTCCACACCAGGAGATGAAGAAGCCTCTGCTACCTTTCCTGTCTCTGCCTCCAACCATGCAGAATACTCCGTAGAATAGCCCGAATGGCTACTGGAGAAATCAGCCCTCTCCCGATGAGTCCAACACTCATATACTCTGACCAAGTCGGCGGATGACATGGAAGAAGCCAACATCCTCTGATCAGCAGACCCCTCGAAATGGTGCAAACTCTGCAACTGATCAAACTGACTCATGACTGCCAAAGGATGATAGGTTGTCACTTATCTCAAACCCGCTAGGGGCAAATAATCCAGGCCAGATGCATGAGTGATAAAGCTATATGAGGATGCTAGCCCTGAGCATGGCAAGATCACAAACGGATGCTCAATATCAGACAAAAATGTTGACCAAGACTCTGTATCAATGCACTCCGTAGGCTAAAAAAAGAAGGCTCTGGATGTCTCGTGAGTAAAGGAAAAACCCTTAGGCCTAAAGGATCCAATCGGTCGTATATAGGACATCAGCCATATAAACAGCAAGACTGAGCTGCCCCTAAAAACCCCTTTGGATGGGTACTGCAATACGTGGCGGATCTAAATGTCTCAGCCAATATCATCGGGATGATGGTGCTACCCTGTCTAAGGGCTCTAACCACTACTACCAATCCCACATCTAGATGATCCAATCGCAATGGCATGTAGACATATGCCACAACACACATCAGCAGAATATCTATCCTGGCCGCATGCCATGCCTCTACTGAACAAACAAAATCTCTGACGTGGCGGCCATAGCTGTCAAGCTCGCCAAAGCGCTCAACCAAGAAGTCCATAAAGATCAGTGCCTCAAAACGATCTCATCCATGACTACACTCTGACGGAGATCGGACAGCCTGATAAACGGCCTCCTCATATCACTGATCGTCGTCCGAGCGTACGACAACTTTAAATCCAGGCCAATAAATCTTTGGTACTCCTCCAGAGTCGGCGTCAGCTCACGCTGTTCGAAGCGGAACACCTGCCTGTCAGTAATCCAGCAGGGTAGAAGGCCCTCAATAAATCTGATCGAAACTTGAAAATCCGCAAGGGCCAATGAAAGCCCCAACATCTGGTCCACAGTCCCCCTAGCAGGAAAGGGCAGACTATCATACCAGGACCTCAGTGATGCTGCCACTGTAGATTATGGTAAATGCTTAATACGGCGGACTGTAGACGACGTCATCTGTAGCACCTTACCACAGGACCGTCCAGAGGTCAAGTCAAGACACAGCTGTCTGAATGTATACACATGACATAATACATGCATGATGACTGTAATATAAACATAATACAGAAGATAAGATATGGCAAGAATATCTACAACAAGCTATCTACTGCATACAACATCCCTGTATCCGGATACAAAGTGAAAGGAAGAATACAGGGAAAATGGGGCACCACCACCCAACTACTACAGTGGTCTATTAAAATGATGGCACAAGCGCCGAATAGCCAAAACAGTGGCTGACCAAAAAGTATAGCTCCAATAGCTATCAGAGGAAGTCGTAGACATCAGTGTCGATCCGATCAACCTGCTCCATCTCCTCTGTCGGCACAAAGTTGCTAGATCAGGCATATTTGGGCGGTATAAGGGAGGATCTGCCCCTGTATAATTGTTGCTAAATGGACCTGAAGAGGGACCTGCTCCTGAGCTGGATGGGTCAAAAGAAGATGCCTCTGATGGATCTCGGCCAAGGTGCCTAATAAAGAAATGAGCCTGCTCCAACTCCCTGGTCAGATCTGCTATCTGGTCTACATGAGTTGGCTCCCTGAGGCAAGCTATCCAATCCATTATCATCATGGATCATGGCACCATGTCTGCCATAAACTGGGTAGCCCGAGTCTGATCTCCAATAGTACGAGAGCTCCACCATCGGCCAAATGCCTCCTGGCTATACGAACCCTCTGATAGGGTAAAGCCATCAATGCCGTCCAAAGGGATGTCTGTCAAAGGCACAGTTAATGGCTAATGATGCCAAGCTGGAGGAACAATGGGAATGCGGATCTCTCCCATGATGCTCCTAATAGCACGCTCTCCAAGATAGAGCTCCCAGCCTCCTGCCGTCAACAACGGTACCCTGCAGGTCTATAAGTCAAACACCCGCCCAGTAGGGACTCCTCCCTCGAATTCGACGGTCAAGTGCTCGGATGTGTATGACGTCTAGGTGATCAAATCCGCCATCAAAAGCTCCAACTGTAGACGGGCATGAGTGAATCCCTCAGCAACAGGGACCTTCGTCAAAGTGGAGTGATGCCATTTCTGTTCCAGAGGATTGGTCTCTAGACCTAAAGCAGTAGCGGGCTGTAGGCAAGGAAGCCTCTCAAATGCCCAAAGCTAACCATACAAATACCAAAAGTCCTCAGTGATCAAGACTGACAAAAATGCTGAAATCAAAAATGTACAAAAAGATGTACTCACCAGAAGGAATGGGTAAAATACTAACCAAGCCTCCATCGTACCTCTGAAAGTATACGTATACCACAGAGAAAATAGGCAAAGGTATAAGAGCCCCAATTATAGTCACTCAGGCGCTCTACATGTTGAGTGGCGCTGATCAAAGCGAAGGGCACAGTAGACGAGTTGTCCGCCATGAAACAACCCCTGATGATCGACAAAAATAATCACCTTAGAATATGATCTCTAGCCCTCTGGTCATCAAGCGGAGGCAACTGCAAAGTCCCATCCTGGGCATCTATACTCAAGGGACTAGATCGGACTGCCTGACCCTTGAATGCCGTCGTCGGGACTCCAAGCAGGGATTGAGCGATAGCGGGCGAAATGTCAGTCATAACAGGTACTGACTCGCCCTCAAACTCAATGTCGGTGATAACAATCCAGCAAATGAAGGGACTGAGTCTGGTGGAACAAGCGCTCAGACAAAGCCCTCATATACCCCCAGGGGCAACGGTGGGGAAGGATCAAAAAAAAGGCCTAAAATCCCCAGCCATTTACAATCTCCCTGTAATCCTCATGCAAAGTGTGATACAGGGAATGCACGCTAAACCAGTTCCCTTGAGGCTGCGTAAAGCCGGGAACCTGCATCAAAAAACCAACCAAAATCAAAAACCCTGTGCCCCAAGAATGGCAAAAAGGAAGAAAAGAATCCAGAGAGAAGAAAGACTTCAAGTCACCTCATTGGTGTGAAGATATCTTGAATGATGGCGACTCAAGTCGCCAGTAGCTCCTGAGTAGGCATAGCAATGCCTGGGACCTCCGCACGTGGAGCTTCAGCAGGAGCAGAAACGGCTAACGGAGCCTCCTCATCATCAATATCCAATGGCTCCTCATCCTGTGCGGGACAAACCCTGCCCTCTACCAGTCTACGAGGCGTCCTAGCCAAACGTGGCTGTGGCACATCAGACGCCCTCCTATGTCTAATCCCCGAAGAGACCCTACTAGAACTATCGGGTCTATCACGATCCATCAACGGCAACAAGTCACCAAATCACCTCAGAAAGGGTGCGGTAAGCCTAAAATCTGTGGCTTATCATTTTTCAATCAGTCCAGCATATATCTCTAGGTCCTAAGATATGCATGGATCAGTTAAAAATACCTAATAAAGTCAAAACTGCATGTTTTCAAAACATAACAACTCAAAAACTGCATGGGTCAGTAAAAAAATTTCCCCACAGAGATAAAAATACATGTTTTTTAAAGCCTAAGATTTTGGAAAAATTTTGCCAGAGTCTCCTTTGTAAAATGGATTGTCCACATGCACACAGGCATGCCTAGGTGGCCATTCAGTAGCACACCGATCCAAAAATAGAATTAGTTCATATTTATGAAAGAAAATCAAAAATCAACCTCACATGGTAGCCAAATTACCATAGACATTTTTAGTTGAAAATCCAGGCTCACCAGGCCTCAAAAAGGATGATTAAACTGATCCAAAAGTGCAAAAATTGACTATCTCAGAACTTGAATTTTCTTACATCCAAACGTGCATTACAGTAAGATATGCATACGTATGTAGTTAGAAAATTTTTACAGGTCATATAGGCATGCATTTTTCATATATTGCGTTTGAAAGGACCCTAGGCGGTTCGCATGCTTTTAACGGTCAAAAATTGCGAAAAAAGCATGTAAAACGTTACCTGCGCTGCGCTGAACGCGTAGGAACTGGCGGAATTAGAATCCGATTGCCAGAACTCCGTAGATCAAAAAAAGAAGATCGAAAATCCTTTCGCTGCTCAAACAGAAAACTTGCAAAATAAAAACTCCCGAGCTCCATTTAAAGCCCAGGTAGCCGCACCTCTATCTGCGGCTGCCGCACCTCCACCTGCAGTAGCCTAGGTGGGTCCCACTTCCCCCGGGCTTAGTTCAGTTTGAGTCGAAATAGAGTTTAAACGGGCTGCCAAGTTAAATCTGAAGAGAAATTGCTACGCGGTTGAACGGTTTAGCCAGAAATTCTGTGTTTAAACAGCGTCATCCTGACGGAAAGGGAAATTTCCCAAAGACCATTGGCATTCATCTAGGAGCCATCTTCGGGGATCAACAAATCAAACTGCAGAAAAATTGCCCAAGAATTGCACCAAACTACCGAAAACTGTTATTTTTTGAAGTTCGGGTACTGACCAAAGCAGTTTCAGCCGTTGGCTCAGCCCCAACGAAGTTCGGGTACTAACTGAAGCAGTTTCAGCCGTTGGCTCAGCCCCAGCAAAGTTTTCAGCCATTGGCTTAGCCCCAGCGAAGTTCAGGTACTGACCAAAATAGTTTCAGCCGTTGACTCAGCCCCAGCGAAGTTTGGGTACTGACAGAAGCAGTTTCAGCCATTGGCTCAGCCCCAGCAAAGTTTGGGTACTGACCAAAGCAGTTTCAGCAGTTGGCTCAGCCCCAACGAAGTTCGGGTACTGACCGAAATAGTTTCAGCCGTTGGCTCAGCCCCAGCAAAGTTCGGGTACTGACCAAAGCAGTTTCAGCCACTGGTTCAGCCCCAGCGAAGTTTGGGTACTGACCGAAGCAGTTTCAGCCGTTGGCTCAGCCCCAAAGAAGTTTGGGTACTGACTGAAGCAATTTCAGCCGTTTGCTCAGCCCCAGCGAAATTCAGGTACTGACCGATGTAGTTCTTAGCCGTTGGCTCAGCCCTGGCGAAGTTCAGGTACTGACCAAAGCAGTTTCAGCCGTTGACTCAGCCCCAGCGAAGTTCAGGTACTGACCAAAGAAGTTTCAACCGTTGGTTCACCTCCAGCAAAGTTCGGGTACAGACCAAAGTTGATTTCAACCGTTGGTTCACCTCCAGCAAAGCTCGGGTACAGACAAAGATCCAATCTAGTCAGTGGCCCAACCCCAATGATGCTTTGACCGTCGGACTAGCCCATGAGACACCAGGAGATGATCTCGAGGCGGAAGTTCTGCAATATTCCATCCCCACAGAGAATAGATGATGGAATCTGTTATACACATCCTCAAAAGGGGATTATTAATCGAGGTCGATGATACATACTCTAGTGGCAAACTACTAGTGCAGACTATCGTCCAGGTAGGCGTTAGAAGCTTCAGTCAAAACAATTCGATAACCAGAAGCTATCCCCAGCAGAGTATCCTTCAATCGATGAACATAGACACCCTTGATCTCAAATCAAGGAAGTGGCTATAGCATCCCCATCAGGGAGGTCAATCAACAACAATTATATCAACCTCATCAGAATCTACAAAGCTATCGCAGAAAACGTCATCCCCAACAGATCAAGACGAAAAAATCTATGATAGCTAATCTTCACCAATCTCACCAGAGGCAAGCAGGATATCATGAACATCTTCATCCCCATCAAAAGGTGACAAAAGCCGTCTTTTATAGCCCCAAATCTGACAATTCATCAGGGAGGGTCAATCAACGATAATCGTATCAACCTTAATGATCGTCACGAGTAACGTTATCCCCAGCATAAAATGACGTGAAGTAATCCGTGCATGACATGCCATGCACTGCCAGGCATCTACGTTTGCATTTCTAGTGTCTACTAATCTTTATCCTGCCCATTCCATTGCATTGCATGGACATGATAAAGAGGGGCATCTGTAGACACTCAAAATTTTCACTGCCCCATAACCAACATTGTAGAAGGGCAGAGCTGTCTTTTCAAATCAACCCCGGTCTCAATACCGGGCCTCCAACTCAAAATCGGCGAACAATGTCGTTCTGTCAATTCAAATCTGACCACCAATATCGGTAAACCTAAATCCGACCACCAATGTCATAAACCCAAATTCGATCCCCAATATCGGTACTCCAGCTCCGATCTCCAATCGGACCATCTATCCAGCACCGATCTCCAATTGGACTGTTAATCCAGCTCTAATAGTCAATCAGACCGTCAATCCAGTTCCGATCTCCAATCGGACAGTCAATTCAGCTCTGATCTCTAATCGGACCGTCAATCCAATTTCGATCTCCAATCGGACCGTCAATCCAACTCCGATCTCTAATCAGACTGTCTATCCAGCTCTGATCTCCAATCGGGTGGTCTATCCAACTCTGATCTCCAATCGGACTGTCTACTCCAGCTCCGATCTCTAATTGGAAAGTCAATCCAGCTCCGATCTCTAATCGGACCGTCAATCCAACTCCGATCTCCAATCAAACTGTCAATCCAGCTCCAATCTTTAATCAGACCGTCAATCTAGCTCCGATCTCCAATCGGACCATCTATCTAGCTCCGATATCCAATCTGACCGTCTATCCAGCTACGATATCCAATCGGACCGTCAATCCAGCTTTGATCTCAAATCGAACCATCTATTCAACTCCGATCTCTAATCGAACCATCTATCCAGATCTGATCTCTAATCGGACCATCAATCCAGCTCCGATCTCCAATCGGACCATCTATCCAGCTCCGATAGTCAATCGGATCGTCAATCCAACTTCGATCTCCAATCGAACCGTCAATCCAGCTCCGATCTTTAATCGGACCTTCAGATCGACCCCGATCTCAATATCGGGCTATCAACTCAACCCCGATTGTCGATCAGGCCATCAATTCCAACCCTGATCTCAAGCCTTCAAATCAACCTCGGCATTAACCTAAAAGGTACAAGGCAGCCCCGACATCAACTAGGGAGGTATCGATTAATCTCGATCTCAATATCGGGCAGTCAAGATAGCCTCGGTCTCAACCCGAGAGGTACAAGTCAATCGGGAAATCAACCCAGGACATGTCAAGTTATCCCCGGTCTCAACCCGGGAATTACAGATAAGCCTCAGCGTCAAGCCGAGAAGTGCAGTTCAGCCCCAGAGACAACCCTGGGAAGCCAGATCCATCAAAGGCCGTGCCGACACCATAGGCAACCCCAGGAGGGGCAAAACGATCATTTTATCCAACTCTCAACCAATTCGGTCAAACTCAAGCCAAATTGATGCCATCAAAGTCAAAATGAACCACAACAATGATCCTGAGTGCCACAAATGCAAGACAGCTCAACGGACAAATTGCGGGGAATCGAAGACAGCTCAACGATTCTAGACAATGTTTTATCCAATATCATTGTGACACTCTCGGCGAGGGCTTTTCGGTAAGGTATCGCACGCCTCAAATGGTCGCTCCGATCAAAAGTTAGAAATTTTTGACTTCGACTGCGCGTTATCCGGAGTGCACGTACTTCGAGATGATAAAACCCGGCACTGGGAACCCACCAGGGGAGCCGCACCTCTACCTGTGGCAGCAACAGGTAGAGCTGAGGTTCCCTGTCCTATAAATAAACGTGCACCCCCCCTTCATTTTCAAGTTTCGAAACGCAGCGAAGCTCTGTCAGTTCAATTTCTTAACTTTTACTCCTCTTCCAAACACAAATATTTTCACTCCAACACGTAGGTATACCCATATACTACCACATATCGAAAAACCACCGGTAGAATTGGACGTATAGAGCCTATGATTTGGCAAAAAGCCCGTATTGCAGAACATTTTAAGTATTCTTACGATTAGAAAATCAATACTACTACTTTGCACTGTTTTCCACTTGCACACGAAGTTTCATCTTCTAAATATGCCCGGAACCTAGTTCCGTGACAGTTTTCGTCAAAATTTGGTATATTTCTGTACATAAACGCAAATATTTGCATTTCTACAACTCGGATTGACGATCCGTCTGCTCCAGCAGCTTCAATGCACTAGCACACACGTTCTGGCAACTTCGCCGAACTGGGCTATCTTTCCAATCCGGGTTTGGCCCTTTTTTGTATATATTTAACTATATATATACTAACATTTCAATTCTATCAAGCCCGGATGTCAAATCCGAGGTAGTTTACCGCTTTTATATATATTTACGCATATATAAGCGTCTCTCACCATAACTGGTTCTCTCACCAGTATTGGTTGACTACATTTCTATCAATATATATATATATATATATATATATATATATATTTTCAGTCTGGCCTGGATTACTTCATGGCCATTTTACTGCTTTTACACACTTCCCCATACTGGGTGCTCTCCCCAGTCACTGGGTGACGACTTTATGTCAATTTTAATTCTAGTACGGGCACCGGCGTGAAAACCCATCGCCCTTTTTATTATTTATATATATATATATATATATATATTTCATTTCTGTCCAGCCTAGTTAATTCTGTGGCTTTTATACATTGTTTATAAATATATATACTTCAATTCCAGTCCGGGCTTGCGAGTGAAAATCCATCGCCCTTTTACAGCTTTTATACATATATATATATATATATATATATATCTTGCTTTACTCAATTTATTCAACTGTTGTATTTAATATTTATTTGTATATGAATCTGCACTGACATTTCTGCGGGCGGACTAGATTTATTTAAATCTCGCCAATTCTAGTTTTCAAACGGTTCAAAACATCCAGACTGAACCGGGAAGCTAGAATGGCTGAGATTTCTTTAAATCTAGCTTTCTTTTTAGTTTAAGCTTCAAAAGCAACCTCGCATCCCTTAGATCGCTATCTAGTGGGAACGAGATGCTTTGGTCACTCGCAGGCAGGATTTACTGATGAATTCTTGGTTCCATTGCGACGTGAGGATGTATATATATATATATATATATATATATATATATATATATATGTTTCTGTACAAATTTGAACTGTGTAGGTTTATGGGCTACTCATATGTGAGCCTAGGAATCGTGGGATTCACGATCAAATCGATCGGGATCTGATTTCCATGATGGACAAACTCCAATTTACAGATGTACCCTGCCAGTTTTTCTGTAAAATGTACATACACAGACCTTAAAATGGTTATCCGGATTTAAGGTCTCATCATAGTAAAATATCAGGTGTCGTGTCAGCGTCCCTCCGATGGTTTTCATACCCATGAGGAGACCGACATTTGTATATTTCTGTGGTCGAGGATGCCTCGTAGCCCGATAAATTAACATTCACATGCAGCCTTAAGGCTATAAAGATAAAATTGGAAGTGTAAACCGGTTTCAATTCCTATGTTAGCGTAAGGGTTTGATAAACCAGCTATCAAAACATCATTTTCAAACAGCTTTCACTCACGCATTCCAGTTTTAAGGGAAATCTGGAAAAGATGCTGTACCGTGTTTACACGGGAGTCGTGGGGTGCCTAACACCTTCCCCACACTTAACCAAGCCCCCGAACTCAAAACTCCGATTTCAAAGATCAAGTTTCAACAGTGTTCAACAATTGGGCCTCTTTTCAAATCAAACTCGGTTGACTTGGTACAACCATTTTCAAATCTACCAACTGGCGACTCTGTTAAAACATTCGAATCGTCGACATAATACATGTTGGCCTCTTTCCTAAAAAGCCCTTCAAAACCTTTTTCCTAAATAAAAAGAATAAGGGTAGAGAGAACTTAGGAGGATCGATTTAAGGAAACCCGGGTTACAAACCGACCCGCGGGATTCTTAAATTTTCCAACGTCGACAACTACAATATAATCATAATAACCCTCATCTAACATAATTAGAGACTACGCATACAAGTGTTCTAGCGTTTAACACTTTTCTGAGTATAATTACTCTAATTACACCAATGTGCTTATTGCTATTAAAAAACCAAACATCTTCCATCACAATTCCTTCTTATGAACCTTCGTCTATTCTAAATTCTTTGACGCTATGGTCTTTTATTTGTATCGACCTTTATCTGCAAAATTTGTTTGCAAGGTTGAGCACGACAGCTCAACAAGTCCAACAGTCTACACATTTCATACTTCACATAGCATACAAATTTCATCTATTCATGCATCATAATTTTAGACATTGCATTTACTTATGCTTCATACATCTCATGATATGCATTTCTGTATGCATCATACTTGTTATACAACTATATAAACTTCATGTTGTATAACTAACATATACTTCACAAATTTCATACTTTGCAATTAGTCACATAATCATTCATATAGCATACTAGTTCACATAAAGCAACATATATCATTAACTACCATAAACACATGGTTTAATGCTGATTATCATATAAGAGAAAGTTACTGAAGAACTTGCCTCGAAGCGTTCCTTGCACGGTTAGGAGAATTTATCCTTCAATTGTCCTACACATGTCGACTTTGGGAAAAAATTGCGAGTCGAGTTGGACCCGAAATCTTTCTCTCTTCCTAAGTTTTGTCTACCCTTATTCTTTTTATTTGTGAAAAAGGTTTTGAAGGGTTTTTTAGGAAAAGGCCAACATGTATTATGTCAACGATTTGAACATTTTACAGAGTTGCCAGTTGGTAGCTTTGAAATGGTTGTACCAACTCAACCAAGTTTTGTTTTGAAAGAGGCCCAATTGCTGGACACTGTCGAAACTTGATCTTTGAAATCGAAGTTCTAAGTTCGGGGGCTTGGTTAAGTGTGGGGAAGGTATTAGGCACCCCACAACTCCTGTGAAAACACGGTACCACATCTTTTCAATATTTTCCTTTTAAATCTGCAATGTGTGTGTGAATGCTGGAAGAAATTGGGCCTATGTTTGATTGATTTGAAAGTATAGACATGCTTCGTTTAACCTATATACGAAGGGTTTGATTTAATTTGCAAAAGTCTCTTTTTTTAGATAAGATTATTAAAATGATGTTTTGAAAGCAGGTTTTCAAACCCTTACGCTAACATAGGAATTGAAACATATTGATACTTCCATTTTTTATCTTTTCAGCCATTAGGCTCAATTTGAATGGTGATTGTCGGGCTGCGAAACATCCTCGATCACAGATTATATACAAGTGTCAGCCTTCTCATGGGCATGACAGTCATCAGAGTGACTCTGACACGACAAGGCATATTTCACTATGTTGAGACCTTAAACCCGGATAACCGTTTTAAGGTCTTTTTGATGTACATTTTTACAGAAAAACTGGCAAGGTATATTTATGAAGTGGAGTTTGTCCATCGTGGGAATCAGATTCTAATCAGTTTGATCATGAATCCCACGATTCCTAGGATCACAAAGAGAAGCTAATAAAACCTGCACCGTTCAAATATGCACAGAAAATGTGTATTTATCCAGATGTCGCCATAACCAAGGATTCATCAGTAAATCTTAGCTCGCGAGTAGCCGAAGCGTCTCGTTCCCACCAGATAGCAATCTAAGGGCCGCGAGGTTGCTTTCATAACTGAAACTAGAAAAATTGCTAGATTTAAGTAAATCTTAGCCATTCTAGCTTCCCGGTTCCGTCTGGACCTATTTTGAACTTTTTGAAAGCTAGAGTCGGCGAGATTTAAAGAAATCTAATTCGCCCAAAGAGATGTCAGTGCCGATCCATATCAAATGAATATTTAAAGCACTAATTTAATCATAAATGAGTAATATATATATATATATATATATATATATATATATATATATATATATATATATATGGGTAAACATCCATGGCAACCGGTTGCTCAAAGTACTGTTCAGCAACCAACTTTTTAACCATCGATTAGAAGGAGCAACGGTTGTGATGGTGTTAAATTTACCCCTGTCGCTACACCTTGTAGCGGCAGGTACTTTGCCAAAAACCAACTGCAAAATTACACTACTGCCCTCCATGCAAAATAGCAAAATTATGCCTGCCGAATGAGCTTCATGCGGTAGCAAAGCTACCTGCTATAATTATAGCCTACTACTATTATTATATCCCTATACTCAATTATATGATATAATATATAATAATTATATAATATAATATAATAATAATTATATAATATAATATAATAATTATTATATAATAATTATTTTAGAATATTAAAAATAATATTTTTTAAAAATATTTATTTTAGAATATTAAATATAATTAGTTTTTTAATCATAATTTATTAAAAATCATAAATAATAATTATGATTTATAATAAATAATAATTAGCAGGGGGTGGGGGGGGGGGGGTTTGCATTAGCTGGCGGGAGTTTAGGTTGGGGGGTCTAGTATTTTAAGTTAGAAGGGGGGGGGGGGGGTTTGCATTAGCCTACTACTATAATTATAATTATAGCCTACTACTATATTATAGCCCTACCTTTGCACAGCAAGGGCTCCTCCCCATTTGGTAACTACCTGTTGTGTGACCTTCTGTTCCTTGCCAAGACTAAAAAGCTACCTGCCGAAGGAGCTTCATGCGACAGCAAAATATCAACCTACTACTCAATTATATAATATAATATATAATAATTATATAATATAATATAATAATAATTATATAATATAATAATAATTATATAATATAATAATAATTATTTTAGAATATTAAAAATAATATTTTTTAAAAATATTTATTTTAGAATATTAAATATAATTAGATTTTTAATCATAATTTATTAAAAATAATAAATTATAGTTATGATTTATAATAAATAATAATTAGCAGGGTGGGGGGGGGGGGGGTTTGCATTAGCTAGCGGGAGTTTAGGTTGGGGGGGTCCAGTATTTTAAGTTAGCAGGGGGGGTGTTTGCATTAGCTGGAGGGAGTTTAGGTTGGGGGGGGTCCAGTTTTTTAAGTTAGCGGGGGGGGGGGGGGGGGGGGGGGGTTACAGCATTGACAGTCTAAGCCTGCATTTTTGGTGAGGCATTGACAGCCTGCCGCAACAGCCTCATGCGGCAGCACTACCCATATGAAAACATTTTGGTAGCTAAAACATGTTCCTGCCGGATGAGCCTCATGCGGCGTGGCAAAAAAAAATGTTGCTGACAGCAGGCCCCCCATGCAGACTGACCAGCCTTTGACCGTACAAGGCCCAGCCTTTGACCGCATCAGGCTCATGCGAATTAACTCCTCTCTCCCCCTCCTTTTAAGTGCCTTTTGTGCAACTGGTTCACTATTATTTAGTTATTTTCCTTCCTTCTCCCCTGCCGCTCATAACATAATAACCCTTAGCAACCTTAGCAATCATGTGTTTCAACTTCCATTAAAGCAACAATATAGAATAAATAGAAAGAAAGAAGAAGAGATTTTCAACCGATTCCCTACAACTTGTCAACTTGAAGTATCAATTTTGTAAGTTATTTTTTTCAATTTTAAATAAATAAATATATAAATATTATAATTATTTTGTAAAAATAAATTTATATAAAATGGAAGTTTAAACTTTTAGGAGAAATTATCAACCATTAATATGTTTATATATATGCATGTGAATTTTTAATTTTTTTTTATATAATTTATGTATTTGAGCAATTATATAATTATGTGGTGATGTAGTTATTATGATTATTGACTTATTGTTAAATAGTTTTGAATAATATATTGTAATAGAGTTTTTTTTTAATTATGAATGTTTATTTTGACAAAATATAGTGAGTTATGTGTTTGGGTATATATATTATTATGTGATGAAAATGTTATTATTTTAATGTTGTGCATTATTTAATCTTCATGAAATTGTGAAATTGTTGTGCCTAATAATTGAAAGGGAGTTGCAAATATATTAATTGCTCATTTTAAATTCATGTTTGGGACATTATATGCATGAAAATTTGAAATTGTGTTTGGGACATTATATTTTATCTTCATGATTAATGATTATGAAAATTTTAAAAAATAAATTCATTTAAATAATTATAAAATATATATTCGTGAATTATGTTTGGGATATAATTGTGTTACATAGTTGTTAAATAATATGAAAAACTTATTATGTTATTTTGTTAGGTACTAAATGGACAGTCGGAATTATGGACCAATTGACCCAAGTGTGCTTTACGACCAACAAAATCATGTGTCAGATGATGTATTTGTCGGAAAAGACAGGGGAAGAATACTCACAAGTCAGTTAACTGAAAAAAATACGATCAATGGATATTAACAAACGATCAAAAAACTCTTCTTAAAAAATGTGGATTTGGGATTTTTAACAATCCGGCAGTTGTTCCACAGACTGACGTTGGGCTCGTGTCCGCCCTGGTGGAGCGATGGCGACCGGAGACCAATAGTTTTCATCTAAATTATGGGGAAATTACAATAACTTTAGAGGATGTCCACTTCATTCTTGGGTTGCCGGTGGTTGGCAAACCCTTAACTTGTCCATTATTTGACACTCCACTGGCTCATTTTCAAGAATGTTTTGGTAGTGAAATAGCTGCTGAATATCAGGAATCAAAAAAACGCGGCTCTATTTCATTACTGTGGTTGCAGGAACATTTTAATAATTGTCCGCCTAAAGCAAGTAAGGAAATTGTTGGCCGATGCACAAAGGCCTACATTCTTTGGTTGTGTGGGGCAATATTGTTCCCCACTAGGAATAAAAATTCTGTTCATCCCAAGTATATGTATTTTATTGCCAACATTAAAAATTGTGTAACGTATTCTTGGGGTGCGGCTGTGTTAGGGTATTTGTATAGGTCTTTATATACTGCCACTAGAAAAGGAGTGAAATATTTGAATGGTTGTGTCACACTTATACAACTTTGGGCGTACGAGCGTATAAAAGTTGGAAGGCCTAACCCTTGGCCTCAATCACAGTTATGGTTACCTAGGGCCCTAGCATGGGCATACTCAGAAAATCACAGTTACCCTGATAGATGACACAATCCCCATCATCATTTGACATTTTATCGAGGGGAATTAGATGTCCAGCCTGAAGGGCAAGTAGTTTGGCGCCCTTACATGAGATGGGATGACATGAATGGATTCAATTTTGAAGGAAGGTTGTTTGGATCTGGAAGAATCCCCTTGATCCATTTTGATATTGTAGAATACCAGATGCCAGACAGGGTGATGAGACAGAATGGGTTCCTACAAGGTATACCAACTCCGGCAGAAAATCACGACGATCTTAGACAGGACAAAGAACATAGATTTGCCGTCGTTGATTGCATGGCCTTGAGGCGACGGTACATTGCGCATTGGGAGGCTTACATGGAACATCTTAGGGGGCAGCAATACGAGATTAACAACTTTGTGAAACTTGATACATACATGGATTGGTACCGAAAAATTACACATAGAAAACTGCATCGCCCTCGACGGGAAGGGGACCCAAACCCTACTTACGAGCCCCGTACTGTTTACAGCCAGCAGCATCATCTTATACACATGATACACTAACATTGTCATATTTTACTACTTTCATAATAATGACTTTAATTTATGCATATTACATTTATACATCCTATCTTGTTTACTAATACTAATAATGTGTTCATCTTACATGATAGGTTGAGAGTGCAAAGTCTTTACTTGATAAGTGCTTTGCTTTTAGAAGGATGCCTCAAGACTATGTAGTTGAGAAACAGGTATGGGACTACCGTTTCAGTGTATACAACGCAGAAGTTAGAGGGAACTATAAACCTAAGCAAGGCGGGCAAGACCGAGAGGAGGCAAGTAATGCTGCAGGACAAGAGAGTTACATCCCCACCACTCAGGTCTATGTTCCCTCCTATTCATTCGAGTCTGACTTCACAGAAACGGCGAAAGTTAAGGTACTTAAAGATGGATCAAAATAATGAGGATTATTTTTATTATTATCATGATGTAATTAGCATGATGTTTATTATTAATATGATGATTATTATTATTATTATCTTTCAGGTACCTGATTTAAACGAAGGGTACATCCCCACCACCCAGACTTATGTTCCCCTTGACACATTCGAGTTTGACTTCTTAGAGCAGGCGGTATGTATATGTAACAATAATCCTTAAGTTATTAATTATAAATCTTAACTACCGCTGTTATTCTTTGCTTTTATTAATGTTTGTATCAATATAATTTTCAGGTACAAGATATGACAGAAGGATACATCCCCACAACACAGGCTTTTATGCCCCTTGATCCATCTGAGTCTGGCTTCGTAGAGAAAGCGGGTCAAAAGGTACTATTATTCAGGGTCATAATAATTCCATATATTAAGTTATTTTTATTAATATTGTACTTAGTACTTATTATTAAGGCGATAATTGTTTATTTCAGGTACAATATTTAACAAAAGGGCAGAGTTCTTATGGAATGAAAAAGTGCCCGATAAAAATGCTTAGGGAACACAAGGTAGTGTTTATAAATAACTATTTGTTTGGGAACGCAGATCAATCTATATTTCCTGTGGTACATCCGCGACACTTGTATACATTGCAACACGACGTATTCAAGGCCTTAAGCCCTGCAACTTGGATTTGGGAGCACTCCGTGGACGCGTATATGTTATTACTGCGGGACAGAGAGGAGTACTATAGAACGCGGGGAATTAGAAGGTGGGCAAGATTTGCTTTCATGGAATCATTCTTCATGCATCTTGGCAAGAGCTTTCTACCCCTCAGCCAGGCGAATAGGGCAGAGAGTTTTTGCCACCCCTATGTCTTCCCAGAAGCGGGTCCAGCTTTACACGAATGCACTTATATATTTCTGCCATTGTGTACTCAAGATATGCATCATTTTGTATTATTCGTATTCTCGGTCCCCAAATGGACAGTCACCATCTTTGACCCTCTCTACGAAGATACCCCGTATATCTCGATCCTATAAATGTATTCAGAATTTGTTGAAGTTGCGGTATGTATATGTCATATAATTAATATTGTACTTTTATATATTCCTGTCGTACAATTTAATACCATAAATAATGCTTTTCATTACTGCAGGTCAAATTGATACCAGTTTGTTTGCGAATTGGTGATCCGCAGCGCGAGTGGCCTACTCAGGATCCGCGCGTACTCATTCCGAATACTAGACCTGTACAGCCAAACAAGACAGATTGTGGTATTTTCGTCTGCAAATATGTTGACTACTTTGTCAGGAACAGTGTAAACCTTCGCAAAGAAATATGGTCCGTTGAAGATTTAGTGGTATTTCGATACCGAATTGCGTGGGAACTCTTTAGATGTCAAGCTAGACTTCTTCCAGATGCTGATATTTAGACTTATGTATTTATGATGACACTAACGTTAATACCAGTTTGTTTATGCTTTATTAGCGCTACATAAATTATAATTAATACAACAAAGCATAATAAATTATAATTAATACAACAAAGCATAATAAATTATAATTAATACAACAAATTGCAACTTAGCATAATAATACAACTGAGCATAAGTAATACAAAATGTTAGGAATACAGACATAGCATAATAATTCAAACTGTTAGGAATACAGACATAACATAATAATACAACTGAGGATAATAAAAACATAGCATAATCATAATCATTTAGGCTCAGGAATCCCTAACACGCGATAGTGCAATCACCAGGGTGGGGTGTCCCTCCCCCCCCTCCCCCTCCCCCTCCCCCTCCCCCTCTAACTTATCAGATTGGCTTCTTCTTCGAGTCAACTTTCGTAACTTGTCCGATTAGTCAAAACGTCAGTTTTGACTTTCGTACTTTTTAATAGAGAATACGTCTCTAACCCTCGAATAAACGTTAGGGTAGAATGGTCATTAGGACAATTCTTACAAAGCTTATAAATTGATCACTCAACTTAGGTCTTGTCATGGTAAATCCCCTTATCTTCTCTAATCATACTAACCATCCCCTAGGTTAAGCTAATCACCACCTTAGTTAAACTAACCAAGGTTAAAACATGGGGAACAACATGAGTACAAGAAGACTTTGAGGTTGCTCGTAAAAATGGAACTTTCCATTTATAGTAAGTTTCCTTTGGTCTTCCCTAAGGGTCCTTTTGGCACCCCCCCCCCTAACTCATCATATTTGCTTCTTCTTCGAGTCAGCTTTCGTAACTTAACCGATTAGTCAAAACGTCAATTTTGACTTTCGTACTTTTTAATAGAGAATACATCTCTAACCCTCGAATAAATGCTATGACGTAATTCAAAAAGTCGAAAAAACGAATAAGCGGTTTCTGCGTGAATAGTGTTTTCGCATTATTTCTCAAAAAAAATTTATTTTTTTATACAAAACAACGCCTTAATTTCATAACCTGGTCATTAATTCGACCTTTAATCACATAACGAGTAAATACACATACTCACATACCATCAAATAAATATATAATATAAATATATTTATTCATTTACCACATTTACACCAAATAATATCCATAAAAACTTCATTTTATAGATATATATTCATAGACCCAATTATAAGATTATACGATTTATCGGATCGTTACATTCTTTTCCATTATACGCGATAGTGATTGCACATTTTCGATGAGATTTAGAACCCACAATTTTCTCGAGTGCACTCTTCAATCTGGATTATTTTTTACGACCCTTTGTTTGAGAAATAATTGGTGGCAAGAAATCATCTTTGTCCGCTTCTTCCTGAGTATCTTCATCGTCATTATCATAACCCATAACCTGTGGTGTTTCTCCGCCAGTGTGATCAATGTCATCGTCAGCCAATTCAGTGTTCGTCTCATCCGGATCATACTAGTCAACTAACATTTTTCCTCGTGCATTCAACTTCAGGACAGTTTTGTAACCTCGAACTGAGCAAGCAGCTTTGCTGGCTAACTCCTGGCAATCCAGCATCAAGTGATTAAAACGCATTGCTTGATCTTGTTCAAAGTCAGCAGTTATTTGGCTAAAGAGTAATTCTTGAACATCGGTTTTGTTCGCGTCTCTTGTCCACCGAGAAAGAATTATGTCGCTCGGAATTTGGGAAATACTCTTAGACAAGAAAAATCTCAAGATGTGCCTGCATAATTCACCAGAATGCGAAAATAATTGACAATTACATGTTACCGATCCCAGCTGACGATTGTTGACGATTTCTTTATATCTTCCATCATTTTCAGTTGCATTTTGATTAAACACTGCATACACCTTTGTTTCAGGGCCACACAACTCACTAACTTTACAAACATTGTACTTCATGGAATCGACGATTTGACGTTGGAAACGTCTAAACAACTCTTTTGTGTACACCTGCGCAGCATGCACTTCCAAAGATGACCCGAGAACCATAATCCTTTTTCGATGTTTTGTTATGTAGTCGGCCTTTCTCTCTCTGATAAATTGTTTTTCTATAGCCTTCTGACTCTGCACTACAAAATCTTGCATGCCCGTTGAAGCATTGACAAACTCATCAAAAAAATAGTTCATGCTCTCGCTTCTTCCAGTGGTTGTCATTCCCGCTGCAAAATATCTCTTTGTATACGCAGGAATCCATTTCTCTCGTACATCATACAAACTTCTAATCCACTCATTGTTATACAATTCATAATTTCTCACAAGAATCTGCCAACGCTCTTCAAACTCCCCGACGAACAATGAATTATACACACAATGGTTAAAATGATCTTTGAAAGATGGGTGCTCAGAATAAACATAATGCAATTTCTCAGGAAATTTGTTGCTAATATGCCAGGAACACAATAAGTGATGAGTAGAAGGGAGTACCTTAGCAATAGCATTACTCATGGCTCTGTCTTGATCAGTGATGATGGTTACAGGTGCCTTGTAGTCCATGGCTTCGAGCCATGTCTCTAATACCCAAATGAAAGTTTCCTCTGTCTCATCCCTTAACAATGCAAATCCAAACAATATAGACTGAAAATGGTGGTTGACCCCGGTAAAAGGAACAAACGGCATGTCATACTTATTTGT
Source organism: Panax stipuleanatus (assembly GCA_020205555.1). Lineage (NCBI taxonomy): Eukaryota > Viridiplantae > Streptophyta > Magnoliopsida > Apiales > Araliaceae > Panax > Panax stipuleanatus. The sequence continues at coordinate 85,000,606 of CM035123.1, forward strand.
CCTGTACGTACTGTCAAATGTCACAACATCTCCAAAACATTGATACATAAACCTTGATCGGGCGTCGACCCACAAAATGCATGCTATGCGATTTGTTTCATCTGGTTTGACACGATAAAAAAATTTACTCGAACTTCCGGATTCCAGCTTTTTCAAAAAAATTACAGCAGCTTGTGCATCATTTTCATCTGCAGAATCCCGCCTTAGATCTCTCACCACATTCTGCACATTAACATTAGAAAAAGGAACATTCTGCAACCCACCACCCATTGTGCTCATTACGTTCATCATCCTACTAGGTCCAATACCAGACTTATTTAAAGTGTCAATTAATTTTCTTGCAACCGGAGTAATATTTCTATGTGTCTCAATCAAATCTACCTTGGTAGGGGTCACTAAGTGATGATTGTGCTCTAATTCAACAGTAGAAATACGCCAGTTATCTTCTTTCTTATTATGAACAACATATATTCTAGCTTTACATAATGTACGTCCTATAGAGTCTCGCTGCCTAGTTATTTTATTACTACCATCTTCATCATCAGGTAAACTCTTCATAGAATTTGGTGTACCAGCTTTTTTACAAACATACAACCTAGAGCACACATCATTAGTACCAGCATGCTTATGACTAGTTGCAATTCTAATCTCAAAACCATTTTTTTGAGCATAAGATCTGTAAAAAATTTCAACTTCTTCCAACTTAGAAAATAATTGACCAACATATGGCACCATCTTAGATTTAGTACTTTCAACTTCACTTACAAACTCAGATGTGTACTCACAATCTAAACTAGCAACAGAATTTGAAGAACTAGATTATTACCTTTTATGAGCAGGTATGTTGTGTGCCATTCCGAATTAAGAAGGAAGAATCGTCGGATCAAAAATTCATCTGGAACAAAAAGAGATCTGAAAAAAAAAGAAGAAATTTTCGAGCGGAAAGAAATCTATATGAGATCTGGGAAAGAAAAATGTGGAACGATGATAAAAAAAACAAAGGAAGGAAGCAAACTATTTAAAAAAAAATTAGCTACCGAAGGAGCCTGCTGCGGCAGGAGAGAAATTTAAATCTTCTACTCACAAGTCTTGAGTTATGTCTTGTCATTTTATTTGTCAGTGTTTACCTTCCATGCATATTCCCTCCTCTAATAACCTAAAAAATCGGCCCCTCTAACTTAAAAACATGGCCTGTTGCTATCAGTGGGCCCCATCCTATCACATCATGCTGCATATCCCCCCTCCCCCTAACTTAAAAAATCGGACCCCCCCCCCCCCAAAACTTAAACTCCGGCCAGCCAGCAAATTGGTTATAAGCTTATAATGCATGTATTTGGATAACGGAGGACATGCATGTAATTTATTATTTATTATTATTAATAAATCATAATTATTATAATTATTTATTATTTTTAATAAATTATGATTAAAAAACTAATTATATAAATCATAACTATAATTTATTATTTTTAATAAATTATGATTAAAAAACTAATTATATTTAATATTCTAAAATAAAAATTTTTTAAAAATATTATTTTTAATATTCTAAAATAATTATTATATAATTATTATTATATTATATAATTATTATTATATTATATAATTATTATTATATTATATTATATAATTATTATATATTATATTATATAATTGAGTAGTAGGTTGTTATTTTGCTGCCGCATGAAGCTCCTTCGGCAGGTAGCGTTTTAGTCTTGGCAAGGAACAGAAGGTCACACAGCAGGTAGTTACCGAATGGGGAGGAGCCCTTGCTGTGCAAAGGTAGGGCTATAATATAGTAGTAGGCTATAATTATAATTATAGTAGTAAGCTAATGCAAACCCCCCCCCCCCCCTTCTAACTTAAAATACTGGACCCCCCCCCCCCAACCTAAACTCCCGCCAGCTAATGCAAACCCCCCCCCCCCCCACCCCTGCTAATTATTATTTATTATAAATCATAATTATTATTTATGATTTTTAATAAATTATATTAAAAAACTAATTATATTTAATATTCTAAAATAAATATTTTTAAAAAATATTATTTTTAATATTCTAAAATAATTATATATAATATTATATTATATTTATAATTATTATTATATTATATTATATAATTATTATATATTATATCATATAATTGAGTATAGGGATATAATAATAGTAGTAGGCGATAAATATAGCAGGTAGCTTTGTTGCCGCATGAAGCTCATTCGGCAGGCATAATTTTGCTATTTTGCATAGGAGGGCAGTAGTGTAATTTTGCAGCTGGTTTTTGGCATAGTACCTGCCGCTACAAGCTGTAGCGGCAGGGGCAAATTTAACACCATCACAACCGTTGCTCCTTCTAATCGATGATTAAAAAGTTGGTTGCTGAACAGTACTTTGAGCAACTGGTTGCCATGGATGTTTACCCTATATATATATATATATACACGAAAGCTGTGATGTTTTGCACTCCGATGCCTGGGCTGGAATGTAAATGTATATATATTTATAAAAGCTGTAAAAAGCCACGGAGTAATTCAGGCTGGACAGAATGGAAATATAAATATATATATATATATATATATATATATATATATATAAAAGCGGTAAAGGGCGATGGGTTTTCACTCCTATGCCCGGACTGGAATGGAAATATATATATATAAAAGCTGTAAAGGAGCCACAGAATGATCTAGGCTCGACAAAATTTATATATATAAGCTATAAATGAGCCACAAAATTGTCCAGGCTCAGTAGAAAGTAAATATATATATAAAATAAACTGTAAAGGGCGACGGACATTTTATCCTTTGCCCGGACAGAAATGTAGGTATATATATATATTTATAAAAGTAGTAAAAAGGCCATAGAATGATCCAGACCAAACTGGAATGTAAAAAATTAATATATACATTTAGCATATATATATATTAAAGCAATAAAAAGGGAACGAAGTAGAAATCCAGTCCCAAATAAGTCAGAAAAATTAATATATATATATATATATATATATATATATATATATATATATATAACAGCAGTAAACTACCGCAGATTTGACATCCGGGCTTGACAAAATTAAAAAGTTAGTATAGATACAGTTAAATATATACATTAAAAAGCCAAACCCAGATTGGGAAGATAACCCAGTCCGGCGATGTTGCAACAAACGAAGATAAATATATATATATATATATATATATATATATAAAAGCTATTAGAAGCGACGGATCGACGATCCGAGTTGTAGAAATGCAAGAAAATGAGTTTATGCACGAAAATATACAAAAAATAAGCAAAAATGGCCACGGAACTGAGTTCCGGGCATAATCAGAAACTAAAACTTAACGTGCAAGTGTATAAAAGTGCAATGAAGTAATATAAACTTTCTGATCGTAAAAATACTCACAATGGACTGCTATAGTAGCTTTTTGCCAAATTATAGGCTTTAAACGTCTGTTTCTATCTGTTAATTTTTGATATGTGGTAGTATATGAGTATATCTACGTGTTAGAGTAATAAAATTTGGGTTTGGAGTATAAGAGTGGGGCTGAGAAACCAAACGGGCAGAGGTTCAGAGCGTTTTTCTATATAAAATGAGCTGGGGGTGCACTCATATATATAGACCCGGTGGAAGCAGCTCTACCTGCGGCAGCCGTAGGTAGAGGTGTGGCTCCACATGGCAGGGCCCATGTGGCTGGTCCAGTTGCATCGAATTAAGTGCACTCCGAGCAAGGCGAGGTCAGATTCGAAACTTTTTTAACTTTTGATCCGAGCGTCCGTTTGAGGCATGCTATACCTTTTCAGAAATCCCTTGTCGAGAGTGTCGCAATCACATGGGAGTAAACCTTTTTCGAGTCCAAAAAGACGGGTTCATAACCAGGTCTTTGATTCCTCGCAGTTTGTCCGTTGAGCTGTCTTGCGCTATTTTCACTCAGGATCATCGTTATGGTTCTTCCTAACCTTGGTGGCATCAATTCTGCTCAAGTTTGATCGAATCAGCTTTAAATTGGTAAAATAACCATTTTGCCCTTCCCGGGGTTGCCTTCAGCGCTGGCATAGCCTTTGGCTGACTTCTCGGGGTTGTCTTCGAGGTTTGGATCCCAACCGATTCTGTTTATCCTCAAGGTTGTCTCTGATGCTGACTTGGTTCATCCAGGTTTGTCTCTAGAGAGGATGTGAGGCTTTGGGGTTGTCTCCAAAGTTTAGTTGGCCTCACGAGTTGTGACCGGGGCTGACTTGTACCTCCCGGGTTGAGACCGGGGTTGACATGTACCTCCTGAGTTGAGACCGGGGTCGACCTGTTCCTCCCGGGTTGAGATCGGGGTTGACCGGTACTTCTTGGGTTGAGACCGGGGCTGACCTGTACCTCATGGGTTAAGACCGGGGCTGACTTATACTTCTTGGGTTAAGACCGAGGCTGACCTGTACCTTCCGGGTTGAGACCGGGGTTGGCCTGTACCTCCCGGGTTGAGACCGGGGTTGGCCTGTACCTCCCGGGTTGAGACCGGGGTTGGCCTATACTTCCTGGGTTAAGACCGGGGCTGACCTGTACTTCTCGAGATGAGACCGGTGCTGAGTTAACTGTTTTGCCCTCCTGCAGGGTTAGTAACAGGAACACAAAATCTCGATTGTCTACAACAGAACTAAAGAAAATTTCGAGTGTCTACAGATGCCCCACTTTATCATGTTTATGTAATGTAATGAAATGAACCGGATAAAAATTACTAGACACTGAGAATATGATGAATGCAAATGTAATGCAATGCATGATATGATATGTGATGAATGTTAGATGCCTTTGAGGGGTTAGGGTTATCATTGAATGTTTACGTTATTTTCTTCTAGGGATAACGTTATTTATGATAACCCTTGGGGCAGCACTGTTAGGAAGTTACTGGTAGGATATCACAGATAAGCTATCTCCAATTGTCCTCGTCACTTTTTGCTGGGGATGACGTCATTTATGATAGCCTTGTCGACTCTGATAGGGATAACATTATTGGTGCTACCTTGGTTTGAGACCAATGGTTTCCCACATCTGTCAATACTCTCCATAAGGCATATTTCCCTTTCGGCTAATGACGTCGTACATTTATAAAGGCTCCTCTGCTGCGGATATATCTCAGTTACCAAGTTACCTTAATGGATGCATACGATGCCTATCCTGACGATAATTTACCCCGGTAGCTTGCAATAGAGGGTTGAATCACCAATCCCTCTTGGTGCTCCCTCTGAGGATGTATATAACTGATTCCATCATCTGTCCTTTGTGGGGATAGATTGATACCTGTAACCGGCCCTTCGTTGGGGTTGAGCCAACGGCTAAACTGTCATCGGTTAGGACCCGACGCTTCGCTGGGGTTGAGCCAACGGCTGAACTATCATCGGTCAGTACCTGACGCTTCGCTGGGGTTGAGCCAACGGCTGAACTGTTACCGGTCTGTACCCAACGCTTCGCTAGAGTTGTGCCAACGGCTCAACTGTCATCGGACAGGACCTGACGCTTCGTTGAGGTTGTGCCAACGGCTGAACTATCATCGGTCTGTACCCTATGCTTCGCTGGGGTTGTGCCAATAACTGAACTGTCACCGATCTGTACCCGACGCTTCGCTGGGGTTGTGCCAATCGCTGAACTGTCATCGATCAGTACCCGAAGCTTCGCTGGGGTTGAGCCAACGACGGAACTGTCATCGGTCAGGACCTGATGCTTCGCTGGGGTTGAGCTAACTGCTAAACTGTCACCGGTCTGTACCTGTCTCTTCGCTGGGGTTGAGCCAACGGCTGAACTATCACCGGTCTGTATTCGATGCTTCGCTGTGGTTGTTGCAACGGCTGAACTGTCACCGTTTTGTACACAATGCTTCGCTGGGGTTGAGCCAACGACTGTACTGTCATCGGTTAGGACTCGACGCTTCGCTGGGATTAAGCCAACGGCTGAACTGTCACTAGTCTGTACCCGATGCTTCGCTGGGGTTGTGCCAACTGCTGAACTGTCACCGATTTGTACCCGATGCTTCACTGGGGTTGTGCCAACGGCTGAAATATCATAGGTCAGTACCCGATGCTTCGCTGGGGTTGTGCCAACGACTGAACTGTCATCGGTCAGTACCCGATGCTTCGCTGGGGTTGAGCCAACAGCTGAACTGTCACCGGTCTGTACTCGACGGTTCACAGGGGTTGAGCAAATGGCTGAACTGTCACCGGTTTGTACCCGACGCTTCGATAGTTATCAGGAAAGTATAGGTGTGGCTCCATTCGAGGCATTGTATGGGAGAAAGTGTCATTCTCTAGAATGCTGGGATGAGGTGGGTGAAGCAACATTGTTGGGACCAGAGTTGGTATCGAAAAAGATCCAAATGATCCGACAACGTATACAAACGGCATAGGATCGACAAAAGAGTTATGCGGATCTTCATCGAAAGGACGTGGAATTTAGTGTTAGGGATCATGTATTGCTACGTGTTTCTCCGTGGAAAGGGGTTACGAGGTTTGGGAAGAGAGGAAAGCTCAATCCACGATTTATTGGTCCATTTGAGATTCTTGACCGAGTAGGAAATGTGGCCTATAGACTCGCTTTACCTCCAAGCATATCTCGTGTTCATAACGTTTTTCACATAACCGTGCTTTGTAAATATGTGAAAGACCCAAACCACATTATTGAGTTAGAAACAGACGAGATAGACGAAGATTTAATATATGAGGAGGTACCTGTCAAGATCTTGGATAGGAAGAAGCATGTCCTACGCACAAAGGTTATACCACAAGTCAAAGTCTTGTGGAGGAACCATGTTATTGAGCAAATGACCTGGGAGTTGGAATCAAAAATGAAAGCGAGGTATCCTCACCTTTTCGAAACACCAAGTACGTACGTCAATTTTGAGGACGAAATTTCATAAGGAGGGGAGGTTATATGACTCCAACTTTTTATGAATAAAATTAAATTTTCTCTATATATTATTTTGAATAATAAGGGGTTGATTTGATAGATGTGGTAAGTTATGGGTAAAATGCGTAAATATTTTAAAATAAGCAAGTGGTTATAAAATATTCATTGTTGTCGGGGAATATTCGTTTCGTCGTGAAATATTCTTATTGTCGGAGAATATTGATACGACGGCACAGCCATTTATGGGCCCTATAACGGAAAATTGTCGGACGAAGAAAACGACAAGATTGAATTTTTTTTAATATAATGGCGTAATTGTTACCGTTAACACTGTTGGAATGCCCGGTGGTTAAAATAAAGTAATACATGTTGTTGCACAGTAGCACACGGTATTGCACAATATTTTTATATTATTGTTAATTCAATAATTGTCACTGCACAGTATTTTCCATTATCATATCAATAATTCATATTATTTGAATAATATTATTAGATAGCATTATTGGCATTGTCTAAGGAAGTTCTGTCTAGGAAAGGGGTTTGGTTACTTAATTGCGCGCCAGTAAGGAAAAATCCTTATCGGAAAGCCCCTTCTTTCTTGGGAACGACCTGGTTGTCAATATTGTAGTTCTGTAATATTATTTGTGAATAATAATTGTTGATTTATATGACAAGGAAAAATTTATTCAATGTGGATATAAATGAAGGAATTAGTGCCGATATTTTTTATCAGTATTTTGTTGGAATGGATATGTGGAAAATCATCCGTATGTAGATTTCGGTTATTTTTCGTTCAGAATTTGAAAAAACTTTCTTCTACAAAGTTGTAGAGAATTAAATTTCCTATGAAATAAACATAAAATTCTTATTTTTCTGATAAAAGGACTCTTTATTATGAATTATTGAAGTTCTGAAATATTGTGTCTAAATTGATTTTTGGGGTTATAAATATTTATTTTAAGAAAACATTTTTTGTATGGGTGGGCCCCACTTGTGGAGTGCTGAGATTGTGATGTGGTGTGCGTAAGAAAAAAATAAAATATAATAATATTCTATTAAATTTTTTACTTTGGCGTTCTAAGCATTTTCCTATAAATAGGATGCTTCATTTAGAATGGAAAATCACACCAGAATCAGAAGTTTCTCTCTCTATAATATCGAGCGTATTTTTCTGAGTATTTAAATACTTTGAGTGTTCCTATACAGTACAAGTTTCCTTCAGTATTATATCCGATATTCCAGTCAAAAGTACTATTCTTTTGAGGTAAGGGATGTTATTTTCTTCGTAAATGATGTTATTTCTTTTAATATCATTATATCGAAATATTGGTATGAATTTTATTGTGAAATTTTTACCTTTTTATATTAAGGTTACTATTCACGTATACGGCACTATTCGCGAATACGACACTATTCACGAATACGATACTATTCACAAAAAAATTAAATTTTCCTTTCTTTGTCCAAGTTGGCTATTATGGTTCCTATCTTTGATTGGATCCAAGTTTTGAACTTCATTCTTGAATATTGCTCCACAATTGATTATTATGGAGTATTTTTGAACTTGGATAAATTGATTTACGAATACCTAATCTTTGTCCTTTATCTCACTAAATTCGTTATTTATATTATTTTTCATCGTCCTCAGTCCTAAATGATGATATAACTGAATATCTTTGGCCTGTAGTGCAAAGATGAATTATTACTTGATGAATATCTTTGGCCTGTAGTGCAAAGATGAATGATTACTTGATGAATATCTTTGGCATGTAGTGCAAAGATGATTGATTACCTGATGAATATCTTTGGTCCGTAGTGCAAAGATGGACAGGTGTTGAGATGAACATGACCACTGGTGATTTAAATGAATATCTTTGGCCCGTAGTGCAAAGATGAATAATGATTGATGTTACAGGGATAAAATATTGATGATGGACTTTTAAATCATAGAAGATAGTAGACATCTATTTTCTACTTAACTCTTCTGATGCATTGTTACTTTCGCTGCAGTTGTTGATCTAAAACTTGTTGTCCATAATATTTTATCTGATTTGTTGAAGATTAACGATAAATTATTCTTTATTATCTCAGTCATAGTATTCTTTATTGGGCTAGTTGAGCTCACCCTTTTATTCTATTGACCTCTTCAGGAAATGAGAATGTCGCAGGGACTAGTCGGGGAACAGAGTGATTGTCAGAGTAGATCAGTAGCAGTCCTCACTATTTTTGTAAAATAGTGTGATAATTATTGTAACAAATGAGGACTAAATTTGAGCTTTTATATTTCGTATTATATACGATTTGTATTGAAGCTCACAGATTGGATGGTCGTATTTCTCACGACCTTTTGTTATAAAAGTTTGTATTTGGATTCTGTACCATGTGTTTGGCGACTCAGAATGGGTTGGTTGGATTGAACCTATTTTGGGGGCGTCACAGTTGGTATCAGAGCTTAGGAATATGGTCTCTGGCGGAGATCAGGGAATAGAACTAGGAGGGGAGAGATGAGTAAATCCTTTCACTAGTGTGTCCTACCTTAGCTTATGTGGTATTTAATTGGTCAGTCGAAGCATAGGGTTAATATGTGATATATTAATTTGTTTAATTAACCCTTATTTTATGGTAGTATTGGAGAATGGCAGCTGAGAATGTTAACAATGGAGTGAATGAGACCGTGGAGACACCTTTAATCACCAACAAGGAGAACGTGCAACAGGAAGGCAATATTCCTCCTGAAAACAACACCACTGATCAGATGATGAACGATGGGATGTTTAAAAGCTTTTTTGTAGTTTATGCAAAACTAGACGAGGGAGACTCGTGTGCAAAATACAGGTCAAAATAATAACAACACGTGGATTGTCACTGCCAAGCAGTTCAAAGAGTTGGGACCACCAGAGTTTCAGGGAAAGCCAGATCCAATCATGGCAGAGATGTGGGTTAAGCAAATTACCAAGATATTTTATGTCTTGGGATGCACGGAGGAACAGAAAGTTCCATTCGCCACCTTTATGTTCCGTGGAGAGGCAGATTACTGGTGGGAGTCTGTGAAGCGTACCCAGCCTGCCGCACTCAAGATGTCTTAGGAAGCATTCCAAAAACTGTTCAATGACATGTACTTTCCTGAAAGTATTCGTCATATGAAGAAGGTATAGTTTATCAGACTGGAATAAAACAACATGACTGTGTCCCAGTACGAGGCTAAGTTCGCGGAGTTGTCCAGGTTTGCACCTCATTTGGTAAAGAATGAGGAACGTATGACGCGGATGTTTCTAAGAGGTTTGAAACTCGAAATTCGTCAATACCTCATTTTTCACAAATTTTCTCTCTATTCAGATGTAGTAAACATGGCTCAGTTATTAGAACGAGATAATGAGTCCCTTCAACCAAGGGACCACAACCAGGGTCGTACCGGTGGCAGCAGTCATCGGAGCAATGATAACCAGCGGGGAGAAAAGTATCATGACAGAAGCGGTAACCACTCTGGTGGTAATCGTGGCCATGATAGTAGAAGAAGAGAGTCAAGGGGAGATTTCAAAAAGAGAAGGTACAACAATGACAACGTGAAGACGTCAGCACCATCATCAACTGTTTCTAGGGGAGGAGAACGACCACCGGTCGTATATTATAAATGCGGAAAAGAGGGACACATCAGCCCAAACTACCCACAACAACTCAAGGTGTGTTATAACTGTGGAAAGGAAGGTCGTATAGCTCGAGATTGTCCTGTAGTGAAACCAAGTCCAGCAAGGGTGGTGATTCCAAAGGAGGTTCCGGACAAGTCAAAGTCGGTGGTTCCTGGAAGAGCGTTTGTCGTGACTGCCCAAAACGCGAGGAACCCGAACGAGGTGATCACGGGTAAGCTAATCATAAACTCTTGCAAAGTTTATACTTTGTTAGATACCGGTGCTACCCATTCTTTTATTTCACCTGCTTGTGCTCAACGTTTGAACTTGACTATTGAGAAATTAGACTTTTACTTATCTGTTGAAACTCCGTTGGGTGAAACTTTCGTTACATCTACAGTTTACAAATCTTGCTCGATTTAAATTGGTACCCTCACCCTACCTGTTGTTCTTATATCTTTGAAAATACTTGCATTTGACGTGATTTTAGGAATTGACTGGTTAACCACTTACCATGCCAAAATTGATTATTTTCATAAGGTTGTTAGTTTTTATATTCCAAACCAACCTATTGTGCAAATCCAAACTACAAAACCACTAAAATCAATTAATGTCATTTCAAGTCATGAAGCTATTCATTTATTAAAAAATAGATGTAAACCTTTCTTAGCTCATGTCACTGATCTAAACCAGAATACGTTAGATTTGAATAATATTTCTGTTGTTAATGAGTTTCCTGATGTATTTCCTGAAGAACTTTCCTGTCTACCCCCAGAACGTGAAATTGAATTCTTTATTGACCTTGAGCCCGGTACAAAACCCATTTCTAAAACACCACATCGAATGACTCCTATTGAACTTCAGGAGTTAAAAGTCCAACTACAGGAGTTGCTAGACATCGGTTTTATACATCCTAGTACGTCTCCCTGGGGTGCTCCTATTTTATTCGTAAAGAAGAAAGACGAGAGTATGCAATTTTGTATTGATTATCGGGAGTTGAACCATGTTACCATCAAGAATAGGTATCCACTACCTCGTATTGATGACATGTTCGACCAATTGCAAGGAGAACAATTCTTTTCAAAGATCGATCTTCGTTCTGGATATCATCAGCTGAAGATTAAAACTGAGGATATTTCGAAGACTGCCTTCAGAACTCGGTACGGGAATTATGAATTCTTAGTCATGTATTTTGGATTGACTAATGCTCCTACTGCTTTCATGGATATGATGAATCGTGTATTCAATGAATATTTGGATCAGTTCGTGGTTGTCTTTATTAATGACATCCTCATCTATTCCAAAAGTCATGAAGATCATGAGCACCACTTGAAGCTGGTACTTCAAAGGCTTCGTGATAACAAGCTGAAGAAATGCGAGTTCTGGCTTAAGGAAGTAGCATTCCTTGGACACTTGGTGTCAAAATATAGAGTATCTGTTGACCCGACAAAGATTGAAGCAATACAAAGTTAGGAGCAACCGAAGTCGGTGACCGAAGTACGTAGCTTTCTGGGCATAGCTGGTTATTATCGGAGATTCGTGGAAGGATTTTCTCGAATTGCTACTCCATTAACTCAGCTGACTCAAAAAGATACAAGATTCGTATAGGAGCGAGGAATGCGAGAAGAGCTTCCAAGAGCTCAAAAGGAGACTTATCTCAGCACCTGTTCTGACAATACCATCTAGTTCAGATGGATTTGTTATCTACAGCGATGCTTCGGGAAAAGGTTTAGGATGTGTTCTCATGCAACATGGGAAAGTCATAGCCTATGCCTCGCGACAACTCAAGGAATATGAGAGGAATTATCCTACTCATGATCTAGAGTTGGCAATAGTAATTTTTGCATTGAAGATCTGGAGACACTACCTATATGGAGAGAAAGTGGAGATCTATACGGATCATAAGAGCCTTAAATATTTCTTCACTCAAAAGGAACTCAACATGCGGCAATGACGTTGGCTTGAGCTGTTGAAACATTACGATCATACCATTCAATACCATCCGAGAAAAGCGAGCGTGGTAGCTGACGCATTGAGTAGAAGATCATATGCGGGAACGAGTGCGATGCTGTCAACACAAAGGCCTATTCTGTGTGAATTATAAAAGATGGAGATAGAGTTCAAGACTCCGGGGACCCACGTGATAATGTCAAGCATACGCGTAGAACTAGCTTTGATTGATAAAGTTAAAGCTGCTCAAGCTACAAACCCAGAGTTGATGAAGATGAAGAAGAAGGTGCAAGAAGGTGTGGTTCCAGAAGCAAGAATCGATGAAGAAGGAATACTCTGAGTTAACTCCAGACTCTGTGTTCCTAACGATTCTGATTTGAAGTATAAAATTATTATGGAGGCACACAACACACCGTTTGCAATCCATCCTGGGAGTACCAAAATGTATTGTGATCTTCGACATACATTTTGGTGGAGCAATATGAAAAAAGAGATCGCGGAGTTTATCTCGAGGTGTTTAACTTGTCAACGTGTAAAGGTGGAGCATCCAGTGCCAAAGGGTCCATTGCAACCACTTGAGATTCCAAAATGGAAGTGGGAACACATTACAAATGATTTTGTTACGTGTCTTCCCAAGGTTTCTCAAGGCATGGATGCGATTTGGGTTATTATTGATAGATTAACCAAGTCTGCTCATTTCTTGCAGATACGGGAGAATTATTCCCTTAAACGTCTTGCTCGTATGTACATAAATGAAGTTGTGAGATTGCATGGCATGCCAGTATCCATAGTTTCGGATCGTGACCCAAGATTTACTTCACAATTTTGGGTTAGCTTGCAGAAAGCTATGGGCACGGATTTACGATTTAGTTTGACATATCATCCTCAAACGGACGGGCAATCGAAAAGGACTATTCAAACTCTTGAAGATCTATTGAGTCTTTGTGTTCTAGACATTAAAGGGAGTTGGGATAAGTACTTACCATTGGTGGAATTCTCCTACAACAACAGTTATCAGGCAAGTATAGGCGTGGCTCCATTCGAGGCATTGTATGGGAGAAAGTGTCATTCTCCAAAATGCTGGGATGAGGTGGGTGAAGCAACATTGTTGGGACCAGAGTTGGTACATATAACTACGAAAAAGATCCAAATGATCCGACAACGTATACAAACGGCACAAGATCGACAAAAGAGTTATGCGGATCTTCATTGAAAGGACGTGGAATTTAATGTTGGGGATCATGTATTGTTACGTGTTGCTCCGTGGAAAGGGTTACGAGGTTTGGGAAGAGAGGAAAGCTCAATCCACGATTTATTGGTCCATTTGAGATTCTTGACCGAGTAGGAAATGTGGCCTATAGACTCGCTTTACCTCCAAGCATGTCTCGTGTTCATAACGTTTTTCACATATCTGTGCTTCGTAAATATGTGAAAGACCCAAACAACATTATTGAGTTAGAACCAGACGAGATAGCTGAAGATTTAACGTATGAGGAGGTACCTGTCAAGATCTTGGATAGGAAGGAGCATGTCCTACGCACAAAGGTTATACCACAAGTCAAAGTCTTGTGGAGGAACCATGCTATTGAGGAAATGACCTGGGAGTTGGAATCAGAAATGAAAGCGAAGTATCCTCACCTTTTCGAAACACCAGGTACGTACGTCAATTTCGAGGACGAAATTTCATAAGGAGGGGGGTTGTAAGACCCCAACTTTTTATAAAAAAAAAATTGAATTTTCTTTATATATTATTTTGAATAGTAAAGGGTTGATTTGATAGATGTGATAAGTTATAGGTAAAATGCGCAAATATTTCAAAATAAGCAAGTGGTTATAAAATATTCCTTATTGTCGGGGAATATTCGTTTGGTCGTGGAATATTCTTGTTGTCGGAGAATATTCGTACGACGGTGCAGCCATTTGTGGGCCCCATAACGAAAAACTGTCGGATGAAAAAAACGACAAGATTGAGTTTTTTTTTAATAATAACGGCGTAGTTGTTACCGTTAATACTGTTGGAATACCCGATGGTTAAAATAAAGTAATACACGTTGTTGCACAGTAGCATACGGTATTGCACATTATTTTTATATTATTGCTAATTCAATAATTATCACTGCACAGTATTTTCCATTATCAGATCAATAATTCAGATTATTTGAATAATATTTTTAGATAGCATTATTGGGAATGTCTAAGGAAGTTTTTCCTAGGAAAGAGGTTTGGTCACCTAATCACGCGCCAGTAAGAAGAAATCCTTATCGGAAAGCCCCCTCTTTCCTGGGAACGACCTGGTTGTCAATATTGTAGTTCTGTAATATTATTTGTGAATAATTAATTGTTGATTTATATGATAAGAAAATATTTATTCAATGTGGATATAAATGAAGGAATTAGTGCTGATGTTTTTTATCAATATTTTGTTGGAATGAATATGTGGAAAATCATCCGTATGTAGATTTTGGTTATTTTCTATTCGAAATTTGGAAAAACTTTCTTCTACAAAGTTGTAGAGAATTAAATTTCCTGTGAGATGGACATAAAATTCGTATTTTTCTGATAAAAGGACTATTTATTATGAATTATTAAAGTTTTGGAATATTGGGTCTAAATTGATTTTTGGGATTATAAATATTTTTTTTAAGAAAAATGTTTTTTGTATGGGTGGACCCCACTTGTGGAGTGCTGAGATTGTGATGTGGTGTGCGTAAAAAAAATAAAATATAATAATATTTTATTAAATTTTTTGCTTTGGCGTTCTAAGCATTTTCCTATAAATAGGATGCTTCGTTTAGAATGGAAAATCACACCAGAATCAGAAGTTTCTCTCTCTCTAATATCGAGCGTATTTTTGTGAGTATTTAAATACTTTGAGTGTTGCTATACAGTACAAGTTTCTTTCATTATTATATCCGATATTCCAGTCAAAAGTACTATTCTTTTGAGGTAAGAGATGTTATTTTCTTCGTAAATGATGTTATTTCTTTTAATATCATTATACCAAAATATTGGTATGAATTTTATTATGAAATTTTTACCTTTTCATATTGAGGTTACTATTCACGTATACGATACTATTCATGTATACAGCACTATTCACGAATACGGTACTATTCACAGAAAAATTAAATTTTCCTTTCTTTGTCTAAGTTGGCTATTATGGTTCCTATCTTTGATTGGATCCAAGTTTTGAACTTCATTCTTGAATATTTCTCCACAATTGATTATTATGGAGTATTTTTGAACTTGGATAAATTGATTTACGAATCCCTAATCTTTGCCCTTTATCTCACTAGATTCGTTATTTATATTATTTTTCATCATCCTCAGTCCTAAATGATGATATAACTGAATATCTTTGGCCTGTAGTGCAAAGATGAATTATTACTTGATGAATATCTTTAGCCTGTAGTGCAAAGATGAATGATTACTTGATGAATATCTTTGGCATGTAGTGCAAAGATGAATGATTACCTGATGAATATCTTTGGCCCGTAGTGCAAAGATGGATAGGTGTTGAAATGAACATGACCACTGGTGATACAAATGAATATATTTGGCCCATAGTGCAAAGATGAATATTGATTTGAGATATATATTGATTGATTTTACCGGAATAAAATATTGATGATGGACTTTTAAATCATAGAAGATAGTAGACATCATTTTTCTTCTTAACTCTTCTGATGTATTGTTACTTCCACTGCAGTTGTTGATCTAAAATTTGTTGTCCATAATATTTTATCTAATTTATTGAAGATTAAGGATAAATTGTTCTTTATTATCTTAGTCATAATATTCTTTATTGGGCTAGTTGAGCTCACCCTTTTATTCTATTGACCTCTTCAGGAAATGAGAATGTCGTAGGGACTAGTCGCGAAACAGAATGATGGTCAGAGTAGATCAGTAGCAGTCCTCACTATTTTTATAAAATAGTGTGATAATTATTGTAACAAATGAGGACTGAATTTGAGCTTTTATATTTCGTATTATATACGATTTGTATTGACGCTCACAGCTTGGATGGTCGTATTTCTCATGACCTTTTGTTATAAATGTTTGTATTTGGATTCTGTACTATGTGTTTGGCGACTCAGAATGGGTTGGTTGGATTGAACCTATTCTAGGGGCGTCACATAGGTCGTGTGCCCATGAAGATAGTGTTGTAACCTCATGGCGGCCCATGCTAATGCACAATAGATTTTCTCGATCAGAGTGTACTTTTGTTCACCACTGCAGAATCTTTTACTGATGTAGTAGATAGCTCTCTCTTTTCTACTATCATCTTTTTGTCCTAACATACAGCCCATTGCATTGGCATTGACAGACAGGTACATAAATAAGGGAACTCCATCCCTTGGGGGTACCAAAATTGGTGCTTCGATCAGCTGCTTCTTGATGGAAAGGAAGGCTTTCTGACAATCCTCATTCCATCTGGCGGAGGAATTCTTCCCTAGTTGCTTGAAGATGGGTTCACAAGTTGCTGTGAGCTGGGAAATGAATCTGCTTATGAAATTAATCCTTCCCAGGAACTCGCGTATCTTCTTCTCTATTCGAGGTACTGGCATTTCAGTGATGGCTTTAATCTTGGCAAGTATCCAGCTCAATACCTCTATTGCTCACTAGGAATCCTAACAACTTGCCTAATTTGACGCCAAAAGCACATTTGGCTGGATTCAGCTTGAGGTTGTACTTACGCAACCTGTCGAACAGTATCCTGAGATGGTCAATGTGATCGTCCTCCTTCCGGGATTTGATGATGATGTCATCCACATAGACCTCTATCTCCGTATGCGTTATGTTATGAAACAGGGCCATCATGGCTAGCTGATATGTGGCACCGGCATTGATGAGGCCAAAGGACAATCGCCTGTAACAGAAGGTTCCCCAGGGAGTGATGAAAGCTATTTTCTGCTTGTCTTCCTCAGCGACCATGATTTGATGGTAACCAGCAAAGCAATCCACAAAAGAATACATGTCATACTGCGCCGTGTTGTCTATCAAGATGTGGATGAAAGGTACCAGGAAATTTTCCTTAAGGCAGGCTTTGTTCAAATCCCTATAATCCACACATACTCGCACCTTCTGTTGGGCTTGTTCCGGGTTAACAAAACTGACTCTAACTCATGCAAGTATACACGGGTTAACAAGTAGTACAGAATAAGGAAGTATCGTTCCCACGGAGAAAGGTGACTATTTCTACACTAGCATGCAACAACCTTATCACTATTTATGATTGCTTAAACGATCAATTAATAAGTAAATTGAAAGCTAGATTAATTATCAATACAAAATTACTAATTACTAAATTAAGGGAATCAAAGTGGAGAGAAATGGGATCCTAATGTCATTTAATGCTTTATCCAAAATGCACGCCTCTTGTTATGCCTGATTAATTAATATGGACAGCTAGTCGAGAACACAAAAGTGAAACATGGCCATCGTTCGATGAACCATGTCCAAATCACACAAAATCCACAAATTGATAGAATTTATATGAGCATCAAAGTTACCTAACCCACTATATGTCTATATGAATTACAAGTAATAATGATTTAAGCACAAGCTCTCTCAACGACTACACATGGTGAAACGGTATAGGCCTATCCGGGTCATGAATCACAAAACCTAACACATTTAAGTCTCATGAACACATGCTAACATGGTTAAATCTGCACTTATATTTCCTTTTTCAATTCCATATAAGGTATTAGGGTGAATGGTGATCAAGCATTCAAACATTTAGGTCCAACCAAGTTAGGCAATCCAACATTTAACAAATAAGCATCACAGTAGGGCATACAAATCTGGATTACACATTAAACATCATTAGAATCCCATAATGGAAGTTAGTTCATTTCTAAATCAACACCCATTATGGGATTTCAGCCAAGCATTGAAATAAAAAATGAAAGCAAGAAATATAAGGGAAATGGGAAATCAAATCTGATAAAACCCTCCTTCACAATGTGTCTTCAAGCTAGTTCAGGTCCGCATTTATCACCAAGGTAAAATCCAGTATTTACAATCAAACAATCTAGAGAGAGAAGCTCAAAATATTATAGAAATGCTATATATTCTCTCTAGACCTTCAAACCCTAAAATAGTAATATAAAACTGATAATATTCGTCTATTCAAACCAGCAATTATGCCTAAATATAGCATTCACGCTCCAGCATTACAAAATGGAAAGTCAGCCTTTAAATTTAAGCTTGACTGGCGCGACCGTGCGGTATTACAATAGGATTCGGGCGCGGGCGCGCTGACACTGCGTTGCTAATTCTCCTGGCGCGGGCGCACCATATCCCTTTGCTAAATGGGCGCGGGCGCGCCATACATTGTCTGCGTGTGGGATACTTCTGGCACGGGTGCGCCGTGTCTGGCCTTATACTCGGCGCGGTCGCGCTGAGCTTGAATGCTGTATTCTGTTGGTGCTTTGCTGCTGTGTTGCTTCTCACTTCTTCTTCTTTTCTTCCATTCTTCCATAGCCTTCTTCATCATTTGACCATATCGAAGCCCCTCTAGCTGTCCTCCTCAAATGCTTGATCTTAGTTGCCATCTTCATTATAGCACAAATCCACCATGCCATGCCTTCTATGCCATCACCATGCCTTGCCATGCCATTTTCATGCCTAAGGAGTTTCCACTATGCAAACTGCAAAACAAACACAAAAAGCAATAAAAACATACTAAAAATACTTACGTTGAGCAGACTTCTAGTAAATTGGTAATCAATAAGTAGGTAAAAAACCTACTTATCAAATACCCCCAAACTTGAACTATTGCTTGCCCTCAAGCAATAAACACAAATACAAATTAAACAATGCAAACTACATGCTATGCAAACTACACTATCATGTAAATGAGTCTCAAGATTTCCAGCCATACTAGAATTCCAATCAGATGTGCCTCAGAGAAATATCCAGATCCAAGAACAAAGCTTCAAACTAAGCCACATGCATAATGACATACAATCAAATAATCCAAACCTGCCATAAAGATGCTGTGTGTGTGTGATGTGTTCACCAATAAGCTTGACAAAGGCAAAAATTACACATGCTATACTGCTTAAGAAAGAAAACTGAGGTTTAAATCAAAAACTATGCATACAAATGAAACAACAACTACTCCACACCTCAATACAAACATGGTTCAGCAATGGGTTTGTTCAGCTATTTTTTTACTCACGAGGGCGATTTTCGCACTTTCCCGCGGTGTTTATTGATTTCTTTTCTTTTTTCCCATGAATGTGCAATGTCTCATTCCATTAGGCTAACAGTGCTATCCCTTAGCGAGCTTTCAACCAACGACTCCGAGACCATTAAGACCTTAGGGCGCTAGGTGTAGAGACAATCCCCTCGGGCGTACTTACTCAAGTAACAAAGGCTCCGAAACAAGACTAGCCACGGTAATTTTTCATTTTTTTTTCTCTTTTCTTTTCTTTTTTTTATTTATATATAGCAAGCATTCCCATACATTCCCAAAGCTTGAGTTTCAGTGTTTTCATAATCAATGCTCACTTCCTACACAATTCTATCTTTAAAACAACGTTTTCATCTCAGCAGGCAAACAAGTTAATCTTTAACCAACAAGCAAACATGAACACTTATGTGCTACCCGGTAGCATCTAAACAACAAGCCAAAAATCATATCATGTATAACATTATAACTAAGCTAAAGCTATCAACCTAGTTCATGAATCCATCAAATTTCTTAATTCATCATTGGCCAAATTAGAATTCCACTAACTAGATACTTGGGATTATACAATATTATACAACTAAACAGATAAACTAAACAGCAAATAAGCAACAAAACAAAAACAAATTCTGCAAAATTAAACTAATACTACTAACATGCAAAAACTATATAAAACATGAAATTACACTACATGCTCTATACTACTAAATAGACCCAATACCCCCAAACTTTGCATATTCATTGTCCCCAATGAATGAAGGTAAAGAGTACAGAAAACTCCCCTAAGTGTCGACATGGCCACCTTCCTCGGGTGGTGAATCGGGTGGGTAAGGCACGGCTAAACCAAATATTGGCCACTCTAACATTGTCCCTTGCTGCGCGAAGGCTTCGGCTAATGATCTAGACAGCCCATTTGCAAACTCCAAAAAGTTATCATGTATGGCGTCCACTTTCCTCTCCAACCGTCTTAGCCTGCGATAATCAATTTCTGTAGTGGCATGGGGCGAAACGGCTGCCTCAGTTGGCTACGGAGACGGCACCGATGCTGGAGTTGGTAAGATAAATCCTTTTCCCCTCGGGTGTGGTGTGCCTCCTACCTAGTCGAATTTCACAATAGTGGCTTGGGTAATGTCTTGGCTGGGATACTGCAGTTGCTCATCTGCCCAAGTAACTCCCGCTTTTGCACAGAGATGGGCTAAGACCGAGGCGTGTGGGATGCTGCTTGTGGTGCTCCCCCTCATGTAACAGAGCATATTTTGGTAGAGGAGGTGGCCTACATCGATGTACTTTCCTGTGATGATCCCCCACAATATGATCTCCCGCTCAGATGGGATGTCGTGCTGGTGCGTAGAAGGCAGTAACTTGGCACAAATAAAAAAATTCCACGCCTTTGCGTAGTGATTCAATGCTGAACTCAAAAAATTGGTGGGTTAATTCGTGCCCTGTTTATAGTTTCACCGAGTGCCAAGCACGCACAAGTCTGTAATAACTCTATCCAAGTTCGTCTCGAACCTTGCAGCCTCCACCCAATTAGTGCGACCAGTCAGCGGATTAGGCAAATTGAAGACCTCCCTAATCGCCTGTGGGCAATAGTCCACTTGCACACCTCTGACAAATGACAACCCACTCATTGTTTCCTTAGCGTTGGCGTAGAACTCACGTACAATAGCCATAGGAGTAGGCATGGGGCTAGATACAACTCCCACCCAGCCTCTAAGCTGTCCCAAAGTTGTCCATCTTGTTTCCCGGGATTAAATCCTTGTTCCTTCACAAACGTTTTAGGCCACAATCCGGTAGTACTCCACCTGAGCCTCTAAGCTGACAAACTTGGTGAGGTCCAAAAGGTCTTCATCTTGACTGCTAGAAGAGGAGGATTCAGGGGTGCGGGAATGTGCGCGTTTTGGACCCATGGAGATTGACAAATAAAAGCCTTAACTGATGTGAGAAGTGGAGAACTTGACTGATAAGAACAGTCACTGTATACTCTGAAGAAAACCCCCAAACTCGTTGCTTTGAAATACTATGACAAACCTTAGGCAACTATTCTATAACTGAATGGGTAATTTGTGGAGATTGAGTATGGAGAGAGTGTGAGAGAGATTGCAGTAGATTAGGAGTTTATAAGTAGGAAACCGAATAGAGTAGGAGAAAAAGAAGAGATTTTAGTTTTTAGGAGAGGAATTTAGTGGGAGTTTATGTTTTTGTGGCTACGTAACTGAAGGGAAGGAAAACTGAAGACGTGGGTCATGATTTAAATGATTCAAATTTGCCTGGGAACGGACTCGGGCGCGGCCGCGCCGAGTCTGTGCTTAAGTGTGGCGCGGGCGCGCTGAGGATCAGAATGTTTTGAAGTTTGACGCGGGCCCGCCAACTCTGTACTGTCTAGCCGCACAGCTGCGCTGCCCTGCACCCAGGACTGACACTGATTTGCACATGAAGAAGTAATAAGCAGCAATTGACACTCTTCATCTAACATGCATACCAAGCATTCAAAAAAAATGAGATATACCAATTCCCAAATCAAAATTTGTACTATATAACATGTATGAATGATTGTATATCCAAAAATGCTCTATATGTTATTCTAATCAAAAATGATATGTGCATTAAGCTCTATCAAAATTTGTGTCAAAAATTTTATAATCACAAGAATTAACATGGGGGGGGGGGAAATAGACATGATTCACCATCAGAATTAAACAGTAGTAATAAGCAAGAATATATGCGACTGAGGAACAATTAACAGAATTAAATAGGAGGGAGAAAGAGATATGATGCAAATAGAATTAAATAGGAGAAGAGAAGAGATATAATGGGGTGCCTCCCATTGAGCACTAGTTTATAGTCCACTAGCTTGACTATCTCTGTCTGATTCAAGTTGTTGAAAGAATGAGGCGACCTTCTGCCTGTCAACCTCACCACCAAAGTAATGCTTTAGCCTCTGTCCATTAACCATGAAGGGCTTGTCTGTGAACTTATCAAAAAAAATTATTGCACCATGTGGATATACAGTCTTCACAGTGAAAGGCCTTGACCACCTTGACTTGAGCTTCCCTGGGAATAGTTTAAGTCTGGAATTAAATAACAACACTACTTGCCCTGGCTCAAATACCCTTTCCATAATTCTTAGATCATGCCACCTTTTCACCTTTTCCTTGTATAATTTAGAATTTTCATAGGCCTGCAATCTAAATTCGTCCAACTCATTGAGTTGGATTAGGCGTTTCTCCCCTGCAGCCTTTAAGTCGAAATTCAGCTTCTTGATTACCTAATAGGCCTTGTGTTCGAGCTCCATGAGAAGGTGACAAGCCTTTCCATACACAAGCTGAAATGGTGATATTCCCAGCGGTGTTATATAGGCAGTCCTATAAGCCCATACCGCATCATCTAGCTTCAGTGACCAGTCTTTCCTTGTGGGGTTCACGATCTTTTCCAGTATTTTCTTCACCTCACAATTTGATACTTCTGCTTGGCCATTTGTCTTGGGGTGGTAAGCTATAGCAATTCGATGATTCACCCCATATTTAGCCAACAAAGCTGTAAACAGGTGATTGCAGAAATGGCTTCATTCATCACTAATGACCGCCATGGGAGTTTCGAACCTTGTGAAAATGCTCTTTTGAAGAAACCTCAGAACCACCCTAGTGTCATTCATTGGTAAAGCTGCCACTTCCACCCATTTGGAAATGTAGTCGACTGCCAACAGGAAGTACCAATCCCAATCAAGTAAGGACGAAATTTGTCAAATGCGTACACCACTGCTAAAAGCTCCTTTTTGTGGTAGTGTAGTTCAACTGGGCGTCAGTAAGGGTCTTGCTGGCATAATAGATAACATAGAAAATCTTGTCCCTATGCTGGCCGAAAATAGCTCCCACGGCAAAGTCACTTGCATCACACATCAACTCAAAAGGAAGGTCCCAATCTGGTGCTGTAATCACATGTGTTGTAGTCAACTTCTTCTTCAAATGTTCAAATGCAGTCAGGCATTCTTCATCAAATTTAAATTGGATATCCTTCTCTAACAAACTGCAAAGTGGCTTTTTAATCTTCGAGAAGTCCTTTATAAACCTACAGTAGAAGCATTCATGCCCCAAAAAACTACGAACACCTTTAACAGAAGTAGGTGGAGGCAAGTTCTCAATAGTTTCCAATTTAGCTCGATCCACCTCTAATCCTTTCTTTGAAACTTTATGTCCCAATATTTATACCTTCTTGTACCATAAAATGGCACTTCTCCTAATTCAGAACAAGATTCGTCTCAACACACCTTTTCAACACCATTACCAAGTTTTCCAGACATAGGTCGAAGGAATCTCCAAAAATAGAGAAGTCGTCCATGAAGACCTCAACATTATGATCAACCATATCCGAAAAAATATCCATCATACACCTCTAAAATGTGGTCGGGGCATTGCACAAACCAAAAGACATCCTTCTAAACGCAAATGTACCATACGAACAAGTAAAGGTAGTCTTTTCCTGGTCTTCTGGGGCTATCACAATTTGATTGTATCCTGAGTACCCATCTAGAAGGCAATAGTATTCATGACCTGCCAGCCTATCCAGCATCTGTTCAATGAACGGGAGGGGAAAATGATCTTTCCTAGCAGCCTTATTTACCTTGCGGTAGTCCATACAGACTCTCCAACCCATTACTGTCCTGGTAGGTATTAGCTCGTTGTTCTCATTTGATACCACGGTCATACCCCCTTTCTTTGGCACGCACTGCACCGTGCTCACCCATGAGCTGTCTGATATCGGATATATAATCCCTGCATCTAACCAATTTAGAACCTCGTTCTTAACCACTTCCGTCATAATAGGGTTCAGTCTGCGCTGTTGCTCCACTGATGGTTTACTATCATCTTCCAGCAGGATCTTGCGCATACAAAATGATGGGCTAATCCCCTTAATATCTGCTATGGTCCATCCAAGTGCTGATTTAAACTCTCTTAGTACTCGTAACAGTTTATCTTCCTGGCAAGATGTTAGTGCAGCAGAAATAATAGCAGGCAACTTTGAAAATTCACTCAAAAATGCATACCTTAAATGATATGGAAGGGGTTTGAGTTCAAGATCCGGAGGCATCTCAAGAGAAGGCTTGAGTCGTGATGATGTCTCCCCATAAAGCTTGAGTTGCTCAATAAGAATCTTAAATCTTTGAAACTGTGGTGCTGTGTCAAGAATCTGCATATATTCAGTAATCTCATTATCTTCCATCTCAGAATCTCCCAATATAGCACTCTTCAAAGGCTCATTATCAACCAGATTTCCAACTTATTCATTCAACATCCTGTCTACCATATCAATCCGAAAGCATTCTTCCTCGTCGGTAGGAAACTTCATAGCCTTAAACACATTAAAGGTGACTTCTTGATCATGCACTCTCATTGTCAACTCACCTTTCTGGACATCTATAAGAGTTCACCCCGTGGCTAAGAAAGGTCTCCCAAGGATGGTTGGTATATTTCTATCCTCTTCATAGTCTAAGATGATGAAGTCAGCTGGAAAGATAAATTTATCTACTTTGACCAAAACATCTTCCACAATACCCCGTGGATAAGTGATGGATCAGTCAGCAAGCTGTAGTGAAATATTTGTCGGCTTTGGAGCCGGCAACCCCAATTGATTGAAAACTGACAAAGGCATCAAGTTTATGATCGCCCCTAAATCACACAGACATCTGTTGAAAGACAACTTTCCAATGGAGCATGGTATTGTGAAACTGCCCGAGTCCTTAAGCTTTGGAGGTAGCTTAAGTTGTAGCACTGCACTACACTCTTCTGTCAAGGCTACTATCTCAAAGTCCTCTAGTCATTTCTTCCTTGATAGAATTCCCTTCATAAACTTTGGGTAGCTCGGCATCTGCTCTAATACATCTGCGAAGGGTATATTGATCTGCAGCTTCTTGAATACCTCCAAAACTTGGCAAATTATCTATCGTCTCTTTGTTTATGTAATCTCTATGGATAAGGAACAGGAGGGTAAACATGTGGTGGTTTGGTTATGGGTTTCTCAGGTAACTCTTCATTATCCTTCTCCACTACCCTCTGCTCAGAACCTTCTTTTATTAAACCATCATCACAACTAACTTGCTCCTGGCGCGGCCGCGCGGTCTCCCCTTCTATAATGGGCGCGGGCGCGTCAGCCTGTACTTCTGTAGTCTGTTTTCCTGACCTTAGTGTAATAGCTTGACATTGCTCTTTTCCTTCCCTCATTGGATTAGTTTTAGTGTTACTTGGCAGAGCCCCTTGTGGACTATTGTTCAACCTATTGGCCATTTGGCCCATCTGAGTCTCCAAGTTCTTGATATCCACAGCTTAGCTCTTGATCATAACCTCAGTATTCGCCATGTACTTAAGCATCATTTCCTCCATCTCTGACTTCTTTTCTGGCTGAGGTGCAGGTGGTGGATGATGTTACTGTTGTTGTTGAAATCCAGGAGGGTAAGGAGGTTTAGGTGCATATTGTTGGTGAGATTGTAATTGTTGTGGTGGTTGGTGTTGTTACATATTTTGATTGTTGCTCCAGCTAAAATTGGGATGGTTACGGTTGTTGGGATTGTAGGAATTTTGGTACTGATTCTGGTTCTTTTGGTAGTTGCTCACAAACTACATTGATTCTGCACTGATAGCACATTGGTCAATTTGATGTGACCCCGCACAAATCTTACAGACATAAGCAACTGACTTTACTTTGCTCTCCGCCAATGAATCAATCTTCTTTGCCATGGCTGCCATTTGAGCTGACAATGCTGTAATGGCATCCACCTCTAACATCCCTGCAACTTTTGGTTGTGGCATCCTAGCCGTAGGGTTCTGGAATTCATTCACTGCCATAGTCTCAATCAGCTCATAAGCTTCTTCATAGCTTTTAGCCCACAAGGCTCCTCCTGCAGTAGCATCTACTATTGGCCTAGACTGCCAACCCAATCCATTATAAAAAGTGTTTATAACCATCCAATTAGGTATTCCATGATGGGGACATTTCCTTAGCATTTTTTTGTAGCGTTCCAAGGCTTCATATAGTGACTCTCCTCGTTGTTGCTCAAACTGGGAAATCGCAGTTCTCATTTTTGCTGTCTTAGCCATAGGGAAAATTTGGCTAAGAACTTTTGTGCTAAGCCCTCCCATATTGTGATTGACCCCGCTGGTAATGAATGGAGCCATCTTCTTGCCTTATCTCTCAAAAGAAAATGGAAACAGTTTGAGCCTTATTACATCTTCTGACACACCATTGTATTTAAAGGTGTCACAAATCTCGATGAAACTTAGCAAGTGCTCATTAGGGTCATCTGTAGCCGTACCCCCAAATTAAACTGAATTCTGCACCATTTGTATCGTGCCTAGCTTAATTTTGAAGGTGTTTACTGCTATAGCTGGCCTTACAATGCTCGACTGCAACTCATTAATTTTGGGCATAGAATAATCCCTTAAGGCTCTATGCTCTTCTCTAGGTTCTTCTGCCATGTTGGATGATGATGTCTCAGTATTTACTTGTGTATTCTAATGTGCTCTCGATCTCCAAGCTCTACCGTTGATATTGTCCTGTGCTGGTATCAACTCAGGATTTGACGATTGTGTGCGCATATACTATACACAAGTACCTTAAATACAAACAAAAGTAAAATAGAATGAGATAAGATAGGAATTTGTTCAAGTCAAACAAATCTAGCGTTAATTGATGACGACAGTAATAAAAATAAACACCGTTCCCCGGCAATGACGCCAAAAACTTGTTGGGCTTGTTTCGGGTTAACAAAACGGACTCTAACTCATGCAAGTATACACGGGTCAACAAGTAGTATAGAGTAAGAAAGTATCGTTCCCATAGAGAAATGTAACTATTTCTACACAAGCATGCTACAACCTTATCACTATTCATGATTGCTTAAACGATCAATTAACAAGTAAATTGAAAGCTAGATTAATTATCAATACAAAATTACTAATTACTAAATTAAGGGAATCAAAGTGGAGAGAAATGGGATCCTAATGTCATTTAATGCTTTATCCAAAATGCATGCCTCTTGTTACGCCTGATTAATTAATATGGACAGATAGTTGAGAACACAAAAGTGAAACATGGCTATCGTTCGATGAACCATGTCCAAATCACACAAAATCCACAAATTGATAAAATTTATATGAGCATCAAAATTACCTAACCCACTATATGTCTATGTGAATTATAAGTAATAATGATTTAAGCACAAGCTCTCTCAACGACTACACATGGTGAACCGGTATATGCCTATTCGGGTCACGAATCACAAAACCTAACACATTTAAGTCTCATGAACACATGCTAACTTGGTTAAATCTGCGCTTATATTTCCTTTTTCAATTCCATATAAGGTATTAGGGTGAATGGTGATCAAGCAGTCAAACATTTAGGTGCAACCAAGTTAGGCAATCCAATATTTAACAAACAAGCATCACAGTAGGGCATACAAATCTGGATTACACATTAAACTTCATTAGAATCCCATAATGGAAGTTAGTTCATTTCTGAATCAACACCTATTATAGGATTTAAGCCAAGCATTGAAATAAACAATGAAAGCAAGAGATATAATGGAAATGAGAAATCAAATCTGATATAACCCTCCTTCACAAAGTGTCTTCAAGATAGTTCAGGTCCATATTTATCACCAAGGTAAAATCCAGTATTTACAATCAAACACTCTAGAGAGAGAAGCTCAAAATAGTAGAGAAATGCTATATATTCTCTTTAGACCTTCAAACCCTAAAATAGTAATATAAAACTGATAATATTCATCTATTCAAACCAGCAATTATGCTTAAATATAGCATTCACGCTCCAGCATTACAAAATGGAAAGTCAGCTTTTTAATTTAAGCTTGACTAGCGCGGTCGCGCGGTGTGACAATAAGATTCGGGTGCGGCCGCGCTGACACTGCGTTGCTAATTCTCCTGGCGCGGGCGCGTTATATCCCTTTGCTAAATGGGCGCGGGCATGCCATGCCTTGTCTGCGTGTGGGATACTTCTGTCGCGGGCGTGCCGTGTCTGGCCTTATGCTGGGAGCGACCGTGCCTGAGCTTGAATGCTGTATTCTGCTAGTGCTTTGCTGCTGTGTTGCTGCTCACTTCTTCTTCTTTTCTTCCATTCTTCCACTGCCTTCTTCATCATTTGTCCACATCAAATCCCCTCTAGTTGTCCTCCTCAAATGCTTGATCTCAGTTGCCATCTTCATTATAGCAAAAATCCACCATGCCATGCCTTCTATGCCATCACCATGCCTTGCTATGCCATTTTCATGCCTTAAGAGTTTCCACTATGCAGACTGCAAAACAAACACAAAAAGCAATAAAAACATACTAAAAATACTTAAGTTGAGTAGACTTCTGGTAAGTTGGTAATCAATAAGTAGGTATAAAACCTACTTATCACCTTCCCTTCGGGCTTTGGCACGAGAACTATGTTTGACAGCCACTCTGGGTATGTTGATACCATGATGATGCCAACTTTGAATAGTTTAACAACTTCTTCTTTGACCTTCAGACTCCATTCAGGTTTCAATCGCCTAAGCTTTTGTTTAACTGGCTTGAATCCATCTTTGATGGGCATTCGATAGATGACAATATCAGTAGACAGGCCAATCATGTCTTCATGTGACCATGCAAACACATCCTGGAACTGTGTTAGGAGTTCAATCAGGTCGGTTTTTTGATCTTGGGTGAGGTCTATGCCTATCTGGATTTCTTTGAGGTTTTCTGAGGTTCCGATATTGACAGTGGTGGTTTGGTCAAGGTTTGGTTTGGGTTTGTCTTCGACCCATTCTTTGATTTCCTCGGGCACCTCATAGTCATCTTCCTCCTCTTGATCAATTTCTATTAAGTCAAAGTTCAGTTTTATATCAAAGTTTTAGTCACTGTGACAGGTTGGCATCTCATCAGCAGGGACAAACAAATTCAATCTTGGAGTCCTGAAAAAAAAATGCTTTCACTTTAATATATGCAACTATTTAAACATACAAAGCATTTGGCAAAGTATGACAAAAGTTACTGCTATAGTTGCGCAATCAAAATAAGCAGTAAATGAACTATGTTACAAGGCAGACAGATTCTCTGCCCTTTTACCCTTTTTGAATGAGGCAAGGGACGCTGCTCTAGTTATCCAGGGTTAGATCCTCATGAATCGGGAGGATCAAGGAATTGTGTTCGTCTGCCTCATCTTGGATGATGACTAAGACATCCTTCACAATAGGGCTGGGGTTTTTCTTTGAACTGCATCCCTTCTCTTTCTTGATGCAAGGAATTTGGATCTAATCCTCCTCGTCACTGTCTGGGATATCATCATTTATTCCCTCGTAGTGTTTGAGAACACGCATGTTAGCAAATACAGGAACTTTTTTTCCACTTTTTGCTCTCTCCTTCAGACTTTGGGGTCTTTCTCTCACATGCCGGTATGATTGGAGGAAACAGCATGGCTGATACCACAGCAAGGATCTTCCTCATTGGCTTCACAAATCCAATATCGGTGAGTTTTGGCAATAGTATGGTGGAAGAATGAGCCTTAGGATGCTTATGTGGGTTCCGTTGGTTTGACTTGGATGAGTAGCCCAATCTGGCTTTCCCCGACTGGCTCGGGATTTGCACCGGACTCTTGATACCTTGCTGATTCTTTCCTAACCCTTCTCCAGGGCGAAAGCCCAAGGATACCATCTTTTGACCCACTGTCATCACTTCGGGGGAGACTTTAGGCTACAAGGTTGGTGCCCCAACTGGTAGGTACTGAGTATCGCTTACCTCCATGGCTTGAAAACTAGCAGGCTCAATCCCTACATCCAGGCTGATCACTGGCATGTCTCCCTGTATACAGACAGGGTATTCTGGTTCTGTATTCACCGTGATTAGGTTGCCATTGATAATGTATTTAAGTTTCTGATGGAGGGTTGATGGCACAGCTCCTGCCATATGGATCCATGGCCTGCCCAGTAATAAGTTGTATCCTGTGGTGAAGTTGAGCACCTGGAAGGATACATAGAAAGTGTGCGGACCAATCTCTAGAGGAAGCTCAATCTCTACCATAGCCTCTCGGCGAGATCCATCGAAAGTCTGGATGACCACATGACTGGTTATGATCCGATTTCGGTTGATCTTCATTCTCTCCAAGGTGTCGTAGGGACAGATGTTTAGGGACGATCCTCCATCTATTAGCATACCTCCGATCACATACCCTGATGACATCACTGCTATATGCAGGGACTTACGATGACCTGTCCCCTCTGCAGGTTTATCATCGTCAGTGAAAGATATCATATTGCTGTTAAAGATGTGTTCTATCACATGGCAGACTTTCTCGGCATCCACTGTCTTTGGCAGATAGGCTTCTTCCAGTACTTTCACTAGAATGTTGCGATGATCCACTGATGATAAGGCCAGATCTAGGATGGACATCTGATAAGTGAATATTATTCATTTATTTCAATTCCATTATATTTAGTTTATTACATATTTTGTGATGTAAATGGGCTTATTACTGTGTTTATTGATTTTAGGATTATTTGGAGCTAATATATTGAAACAGGATAAATTGGAGTTTAATTTGGGACCAATTTGGCTGACCCAATTCGGCAACAAGGTTCCTTGCAATTCATTTGGTCAACAGCATAAATGGGCCGGATTCCAACAACATATATTATATATCATGTGGGCTAAGGATAGTCTTGCAAAGGAGAGCCTATATTA
The DNA here is from genome assembly GCA_020205555.1 of Panax stipuleanatus. Classification (NCBI taxonomy): domain Eukaryota; kingdom Viridiplantae; phylum Streptophyta; class Magnoliopsida; order Apiales; family Araliaceae; genus Panax; species Panax stipuleanatus. The sequence goes on from CM035123.1 coordinate 85,031,976, forward strand.
TTCATTACCAGCTCACGGCTAGCTTGCAAAAGGAATGATGATGTGGGCCACAAAATTAGCATGGGAAAGGGATTCCAAGTGGAAGCTCATGTGCTTGCAAAAGAGGGGTCATCAATCCAAGCACCTCACATGTCCTAGTGGGCCATGGAATTATGTAACTAGCAGCTTTTCCAATTGATGCACGAAATCAGCAGCTCACGCCTAAAGGGATTACAAGTCCAAATGGAGAAAGGAGTCATAGCTGCTCACGGAATCTAAAGCAAATCAATTTCCAAGCAATACACGAATTGAAGCGTGCATGCAATTCCTATTCAATTAGAGCAGCTCACATAGGGAAGCTCATTCTTAGTGGGTCATGGATTAGGCAATTACCAGATAAAGCAAGAGAAAATCCATTGAAGCTCGGTTGGCCATATTGCCTATATGGCGCAGAGCGTGCCTTTGTAGCGCGAACAACGCTGGATCAGCTAGGCAAGCTGCTGAAGTCCTTTTGCGACACGGATTGGATGCAACATACGGAGATAATTAGGGCTGCTGTTTAAGGGATTATAAAAAGGGATTTATTCTCTTATTTTAGGAGATCCATTCTCTTATATTTTCATCTTATTATTTCTTTCATATTAGATCTAGGTTTGCTGGAAGGATGAGCTAATACTTTCAATTCAGTTTGGAAGGGATGTTGAACCTTATTCATAATTAACAGTTTGATCAAGTTTTCTTTATTTATTCTCCTTACATAAGATTTATTCTAATAATCTACTTTAACTTCTTGTATGCTATTCAATTTACTAACGTGATTCTGTAGGATTAAATTAGTGAATTGGTGTCATATGCTAGATCAAGGAATAGTATTACGTGCAATTGATATTGTTCCTAATCACAAGTAGCAATTAGTAATACCTGATTGTGGACAAGCTTTTGAGTATTGCTATGATTATCAGAAGACAAGTTAAACAATCCGAGCTTATGTGTTTGTTGCTTGGAATAGTCTAATTCCCTAGTTCTTAATGCTGCTGTTATATTAAATCTAGAGAGCTTGTTCTAGGTTATATAATGGTTAGAATCTTTTGAAGAGCTTATTTTATTGAGTGACAATCTATGGGGAGTTTCGTGTAGCAGAGCTTGTTGTTACCCAGGGCTATTAGTTTCATTAAAGGGTAAATAATGTTACACTTGATTATTCTATTGATGTGAAAAAGTGATACTGAACTGAACAACTGAAGCGTTTTATTCATTGTTAATTCTTGTTAAATTAGTTTAATCAATTCAAAACCCCCTTTTCATTAGAAATCATAGGATAAATATAAAATAAATCACTCTCTGTGGGATCGATCCTTGCTTACTACTGTGCTAATTGTTTGAATTTATAAAGTGAAAGTGAGGTAAATTTAGGAGTGTAAACGACAGCTCCCAACATCTGCTTGGGTGCATCCTTCAAACTTTACACCATTTTGATTTCATTGTGTCCCATTTTACTGAGGAACTCTTCAATTTTCTCTTCGACCACCTTTTCTTTGGCCTTGATCTGATTTGATCACCCGCTAGGCAGGTACAATGGATTCTCCTTTGGTACAATAGAAATGTTGTTTGAGGTGGAACATTAATCATTCCCGTAGTTCTATGGGACTCTCTTCAGTCTGGTCACTGGATACTGGAGTCTGAATGGTAATATCAAAGGCTCGGGCGCTGCCAACTTCACAGGATTTTGTATTTCTTGGACCCCTTTCCCTGGTAGTATTAGGGGTATGCAGGCTGGCTCCTTATCACAGGAAATAACAACCACTGTATCCTGATTCCATGCAGTGGGAATAAAGAGAGTTTCTTCATCAGGAAGGCCATAGTCTTGATTCCCTCTTATCAGCTCACCACTTTAAATCATGTTCTGAATTAAGTGACAAAGTCCCCAACAATCTTCGGTGTCATGGCCGGGTTCATTGGAGTGATATTGACAGATTAGGTCAAACTTGAATTTCCTGGATCGAGGATTTACTGGGGGTAACATATCTGTGACCATCCCCTAATTAATCAATAACTGAAGAATTTCCTTCATTGGCTGGTTTAGATTAATGAAATTCCTCTGAAAGGCGAATTCCCTATTAGCTTGAAACTTTTCTTCCTTGGCCACCTTGTCGGCCCATGGTTTATGTTCATGAAACCGGTAGTGGTCCCTCATAGCAATGGGGCTGAACTCCGGTATAGGCGAACTTGTTTTAGACTGGTTGGATTGGTTTATCACCTGTTTGGTTACCTGATGTTGATATACGACCAGCTCTACTAACTGTCCAATTTGTCCTTGATAGACTTGATCTCCTGTTCTATCAGGAATTGCCTTTATTAGACTTCCCAACTGTCTAGGCTATTGTTGCTGGATTGAGTTATTTCTCTGATGTATCGAAGGTATTTGGATCCCTCTCCACTCCCTATGCTAATCATATTAACACCCTCCTCTTTGTGCTGAGGGAGGGGATTATCTTGCACGTGCGGTTGCACCGGTTTGGTCACCACAATCTCTCTATTATCAATTAAATCTTGGATTTTGTGCTTGAGAGACCAACAGTCTTGTGTATCATGGCTCTGAGATCCTCGGGTCCAAATTTTGTTCACCGGTATTGGTTGGTGGAAGGAGTTGTACAATCTTTTTTTTTCTGTGACGTCAATAATTTTAGCATATTTTCGAGTGAATCCCCTAGGGGGTGAACGTTCTTCGACGCATGGCCTCCAAATTTTTCTGGAATGGCGGGTTTGAAGGTTGTGATGAAGTTTGAAAAGGAGAATAGCTCCTCTTTTGAATGGGCATTTTGCTTGAATCGCCCTTCTGATTCTGTCCTTGCAATACTAAGGACACTTCTTCGTCTTTCTTCTTGTGTGTCCTTCGGGGATTATTCCCATAACTCCCAGATTGAATATGCTCGGCAACAGCTTCTAAGGCAGTCAGATCCTTTATCTTCCCATATTTAAGCCCCATTTCTGCAATTTCACCATGCTTAATCATCTCCAAAAATGGCTTTCCTATACTTGCTAGGACCCTTTCATAATACAGAGCTTCTTAAATGTCAATGAAGGTCATGACTATCTCAGACTCAGTCATAGGTGGAGTGACTTGTGCCGCAATTCGTCTTCAGCGTTGAGAATATTCTCTGAATGACTCAGTGTCCTGTTTCTTAATTTTGGTTATTTGATATCTGTCTGGAGCCAGTTGAGACTAGAAACTGTATTGATTGAGGAAGGCATGTGCCAGCTCATCCCAGCTATGAATTTTAGAGTTGTCCAGAAGGGCATACCAGACTCTAGCCTCTCCGGTCAGACTTTTTGGAATAACTGCATTCGGAGTTTCTCGTCCTCGTATAGGATTCGAGCTCTCCAATGAATACCTTTAAGTGAGTGTAGGGGACTCCCAATCCATCGTATTTCTTGAAATCAGGGACTTAAAATTTTTCAGGATAACGAGCCCCAGGGAAAATACATAAGTCTGAATAATTGACACTGCCAAATGCCCCAGTCCCTTTGATAGACCAGATAGTTTCTTCCATCTGTTGGACTTTCTTCATAATGTCCCCATCTTCCTGTTCTTTGTTAAGGATGGTGATTTCAGGAGTTTTGTTGGTAGTATCCTGATTCTGAGGATCAGGAATTTGAGTGTCTGTCTTCCCGGTCTCTTGATTGCTACCTGGTTTTCCTGATTCTGTGTGACCCTGTGCTTGTTTCCCTTTAAGGGCTCTACTCTGCTCTCTCAAGAAAGTGGCCAGTTTGGCTATCTGGTTCTTCAGTCCTTCAAACTCTTCCCTAGAGACAGGGGTGGATTCTGGCTGAGCACTGGAAGCCATGTCCGGAGATGGACTTAGTGCTTTCTTAAACTTAAATCTAGTGACAGGACCAATTTTTCACCTACAACAAACGTAGGCGTGTCAATTTCCTGAGGTATGTATGGATAGGATGCATGCCATGATGTGTTTTTAAGGTTTTTTTAATCTTATCCTACAAAACAGAGGTCAGTTGTTTTGATGACAAGATAATATGACAAGCTTTACATAGGGAATGTATATTTACATTATGATATCTACATTGTGCTATTTACATTGGAAATGAAAATTTCACATTGAATTGAAAGAGGAAGGCATGAAGAGTCTTCCCTTCGGATTTGGTTAATCAGAGGCTGACCTATCTTAGGTTGCTCTTGCGATTTTTCAGCATGAAGGTCCCCAGTTCATCGCAATCTACTAGAGTGGAAATTAATCCGATCTTTCAACTGGAGCGAATCTGAGTGCTGCTTTTTCATGAGCCCCAAAGACTTAGCAGTCCTCGAAGACATTTCTCTGTCATCGACTGGTTTGCCTCTTGGTAGAGGAATCACACAACATACATTCACATACATCGTGTCTCACCGTATGTATATGATGACATTGGTGCAAAGCACTAATATTGGTGCTAAGCACTAATACAAAGCAGGAGAGCATTCATTCTCATTCATTCAATGTAAAGACGCAGTATTCACGCATTTATTCAATGTAAAGAAACTCAGGATTCACACATACGCAAATATGAAAGGGAAGTGTTGAAAATATTTGAACGCAGCCTAAGCCTTCTAAAGTCCCCAGCAGAGTCGCCACCTGTCGACGTTGGAAAAAAATTTCTAGTCGAGTTGGACCCGAAATCTTTCTCTCTTCCTAAGTTTTGTCTACCATTATTCTTTAAATTTGTGAAAAAGGTTTTGAAGGATTTTTTAGGAAAATGCCAACATGTATCATGTCGACAATTTGAACGTTTTACAGAGTCGCCAGTTGGTAGGTTTGAAATGGTTGAACCAACTCAACCGAGTTTTGTTTTGAAAGAGGCCTAATTGCTGGACACTGTCAAAACTTGATCTTTGAAACCGAAGTTCTAAGTTCGGGGGCTTGGTTAAGTGTGGGGAAGGTTTTAGGCACCCCACAACTCCTGTGAAAATACGGTACCCATCTTTTCAATATTTCCCATTTAAATATGCAATGTGTGTGTGAATGCTGGAAGAAATTGGGCCTATGTTTGATTAATTTAAAAGTATGGACATGCTTCGTTGAACCTATATACGAAGGGTTTGATTTGATTTGCAAAAGTCTCTTTTTTTAGATAAGATTATTAAAATGATGTTTTGAAAGCAGGTTTTCAAACTTTTACGCTAATATAGGAATTAAAATATATTGATACTTCCATTTTTTATCTTTTCAGCCTTTAGGCTCTGAATGGTGATTGTCGGGCTGCGAAGCATCCTCGACCACAGAATATATACAAGTGTCGGCCTTCTCATGGACATGACAACCATCGGAGTGACTCTGACACGACAAGCCATATTTCACTATGTTGAGACCTTAAACCCGGATAACCGTTTTAAGGTCTTTTTGATGTACATTTTTATAGAAAAAACTGGCAGGGTACATTTGTGAAGTGGAGTTTGTCCATCGTGGGAATCAGATTCTGATCAGTTTGATCATGAATCCCACGATTCCTAGGCTCATAGAGAGAAGCCAATAAAACCTGCACAGTTCAAATATGCACAGAAAATGTGTATTTATCCAAATGTCACCAGAACCAAGGATTCATCAGTAAATCCTGGCTCGCGAGTAGCCGAAGCGTCTTGTTCCCACTAGATAGCGATCTAAGGGCTGCGAAGTTGGTTTCATAACTAAAACTAGAAAAATTGCTAGATTTAAATAAATCTCAGCCATTCTAGCTTCCCGGTTCTGTCTGGACCTATTTTGAACCGTTTGAAAGCCAGAGTTGACGAGATTTAAAGAAATCTAATTCGCCCAAAGAGATGTCAGTGTCAATCCATATCAAATGAATATTTAAAGAAGCAATTTAATCATAAATGAGTAAAGAAATATATATATATATATATATATATATATATATATATATATATATACGAAAGTGGTAAAGGGCGATGGGTTTGCACTCCGATGCCCAGACTAGAAAGTAAATATATATATATATATATATATATATATAAGCAGTAAAGGGCGATGGATTTTCACTCCTATGCCCGGACTGGAATGGAAATAAATATATATAAAAACTGTAAAAGAGCCACAGAATGATCCAGACTCGACAGAATTGAAATATATATATATATATATATATATATATATATAAACTGTAAAGGGCGACAGACATTCTATCCTTTGCCCGAACAGAAATTTAAGTAAATATATATATATTTATAAAAACAGTAAAAAAAAGCCACAAAATTATCCAGGCCAAACTGGAATGAAAAAAGTTAATATATACTGTTAGTATATATATTAAAGCAATAAAAAGGCCATGAAGTAGAAATTCAGGCCCAAATAAGTCAGAAATTTTTTTATATATATATATAGTTATATATATGAAAATAGTAAACTACCACATATTTGACATTCGGGCTTGACAAAATTGAAAAGTTAGTATATATACAGTTAAACATATATATTAAAAAGTCAAACCCGGACTGGGAAGATAACTCAGTCCGGCGAAGTTGCTACAAACGCAAATATATATATATATATATATATATATATATATATATATATAAGCTATAGAAGCGACGGATCGACGATTCGAGTTATAGAAATGCCAGAAAATGAGTTTATGTAAGAAAATGTACAAAAAGTAAGCAAAAACGACCACAGAACTGAGTTTCGGGCGTAATCAAAAAGTAAAACTTAACGTGCAAGTGTATAAAAGTGCAATGAAGTAATATAAACTTTCTGATCGTAAAAATACTCACAATAGACTGCTACACGGGCTTTTTGCCAAATGGTAGGCTTTAAACGTCTATTTCTACCTGCTAATTTTTGATATGTGGTAGTATATGAGTATATCTACGTGTCAAAGTAATAAATCTTGGGTTTGGAGTACAAAAGTGGGGCTAAGAAACTAAACGGGCAAAGGTTCAGAGCGTTTTTCTATATAAAATGAGCTGGGGGTGCACTCATATATATAAATCCGGTGGAAGTGACTCTACCTGCGGTAGCCGCAGGTAGAGGTGCGGCTCCACGTGGAAGGGCCCGTTGCATCAAAGTACGTGCATTCCGAGTAAGGTGAGGTCAGATTTAAAACTTTCTATCTTTTGATTGGAGCGTCTGTTTGAGGCGTGCTATACCTTTCCGGAAAGCCCTCACCGAGAGTGTCGCAATGGCATGGGAGTAAACCTTTTTTGAGTCCAAAACGATGGGTTTATAACCAGGTCTTTAATTCCTCGCAGTCTATCCGTTGAGCTATCTTGCGCTATTTTCACTCGGGATCATCGTTATAGTTCTTCCTGACCTTGGTGGCATCAATTCGACTCACGTTTGACCGAATCGGCTTTAAGTTAGTAAAATGACCATTTTTCCCCTCCTGGGGTTTCCTTCAGTGCTGGCATGGCCTTCGGCTGACTTCCCGGGGTTGTCTTTGAAGTTTGGATCCAAGCCGATTCTGTTTGTCCTCAAGGTTATCTCTGATGCTGACTTGGTTCTTCCAAGTTTATCTCTAGAGAGGATGTGAGGCTTCGGGTTGTCTCTGAAGTTGAGTTGGCCTCCCAGGTTATGATCGGGGCTGACCTGTACCTCCTAGGTTGAGACCGGGTTTGACCTGTACCTCTCGGGTTGAGACCGGGGTTGACCTGTACCTCCTGGGTTGAGACCATGGTTGACCTGTACTTCTTGGGTTGAGATCGGGGCTGACCTGTACCTTCTGGGTTGAGACCGGGGCTGACCTGTACCTCCCGGGTTGATATCGGTGCTGACCTGTACCTCTCGAGTTGAGACCGGGGTTGGCCTGTACCTCTTGGGTTGAGACCGGGGTTAACCTGTACCTCTCGGGTTAAGACCGGGGCTGTCCTATACTCCCCGGGTTGAGACCGGGGCTAACTTGTACTTCCCGAGTTGAGACCAAGGCTGACCTGTACTTCCCAGGTTGAGACCGGGGCTGAGTTGACTATTTTGCCCTTCTGCAGGGTTAGTAACAAGAAAACAAAATCTCGATTGTCTACAATAGAACTGAAGAAAATTCTGAGTGTCTACAGATGTCCCTCTTTATCATGTTTATGTAATGTAATGAAATGGACCGGATAAAGATTACTTGACATTGGGAATATGATGAATGCAAATGTAATGCAATGCATGGCATGATATGTGATGAATGTTAGATGTCGTTGAGGGGTTAGGGTTATCATTGAATGTTTACGTTATTTTCTGCTGGGGATAACATTATTTATGATAACCCTTGGGACAGCAGTGTCAGGAGGTTACTGGTAGGATATCACAAATAAGCTATCTCCAATTGTCCTCATCACTTTCTGCTGGGATGACGTCATTCATGATAGCCTTGTCGACTCTGATAGAGATAACATTATTGATACTACCTTGGTTTGAGACCAATGGTTTCTCACGTCTGTCAATACTCTCTATAAGTCATATTTCCCTTTCGGCTGATGACGTCGTACATTTATAAAGGCTCCTCCGTTAGGGATATATCTCGGTTACCGAGTTACCTTAATGGATGTTTTCGATGCCTATCCTGACGATAATTTACCCCGGTAGTTTGCAACAGGGGGTTGAATCACCACACCTTCATGGTGCTCCCTCTGAGGATGTGTATAATAGATTCCATCATCTGTCCTTTGTGGGGATAGATTGATATACTATTTTCACCACCGGATCATTCCCAACGCTTCACTGCAGTTGAGCCAACGGCTAAACTGTCACCGGTCTGTACCCGACACTTCGCTGGGGTTGAGCCAACGGTTGAAATGTCATCGATCAGCACCCGACTCTTCACTAGGGTTATGCCAACGGCTGAACTGTCACCGACCTATACCCGACGCTTTGTTGGGGTTTAGCCAACGGCTGAACTGTTATCGGTCACGACCCGACGCTTCGCTAGGTTTAAGCCAACGGCTGAGCTGTCATCGGTCATTACCCGACGCTTTGCTGGGGTTGAGCCAACGGCTGAACTGTCACCGGACTGTACCCGACGCTTCGTTGGGATTATGCCAACGACTAAACTGTCATCGATTAGGACCCGACGCTTCACTGGGGTTGTGCCAACGGCTGAACTGTTATCGGTCAGTACCCGACGCTTCGCCGGGGTTGTGCCAACAGCTGAACTGTCATCGGTCTATACCCGACACTTCGCTGGGGTTGTGCCAACGGCTGAACTGTCACCAGTCTGTACCCGACGCTTCACTGGGGTTGTGCCAATGGCTGAACTGTCATCAGTCAGTACCCGACGCTTTGCTGGGGTTGAGCCAACGACTGAACTGTCATCGGTCAGGACCCGATGATTCGTTGGGGTTGAGCCAACGACTGAACTGTCACCGGTCTATACCCGATGCTTTGCTGGGGTTGAGCTAACGGCTGAGCTGTCACTGGTCTGTACTCGATGCTTTGCTGGAGTTGTTCCAACAGCATAACTTTCACCGGTCTGTACCCGATGCTTTGCTGGGGTTGAGCCAACGGTTGAACTATCATCGGTCAAGACCCGACGCTTCACTGGGGTTGAGCCAAGGGCTGAACTATCACCGATCTGTACCCGATGCTTCGCTGGGGTTGTGCCAACGACTGAACTATCACCGGTCTGTACCCGACGCTTCTTTTGGGTTGTGCCAACGGCTGAACTGTCATCGGTCAGTACCCGACGCTTCGCTGGGGTTGTGCCAATGGTTGAACTGTCACCAGTCAGTACCCGACGCTTTGCTGGAGTTAAGCCAACTGTTGAACTGTCACCGATTTGTACCTGACGCTTCGCTGGGGTTTATCCAATAGCTGAAATGTCACTGGTCTGTACCTGATGCTTCGCTGGGGTTGAGCCAACGGCTGAACTGTCATCGACCAGAACTCGACGCTTCCCTGGGTTTGAGCAAATGGCTGAATTGTCACTGGTCTGTACCCGACGCTTCGCTGGGGTTGAGCCAACGGCTGAACTGTCACCGGTCTGTACCCGATGCTTCGAAAGTGGTAGTTTTGTGTAGTTTTTCTGTAGTTTATCAGCAGTTTTAATCATTAGTCCTCGGATATTGCTTCGGGATGATAACCCATGGTTTTCATGAAGTTCCTTTTTCTGTCAGTACATCGCTGCTTAAAAACGGGATTTCAGGCCAATCCGCTCCATCGCGTAGCAATTTTTTCTAAGATTTAACTTTTTAGCTCATGTAAACTCCATTTCAACTCAAACTGGACTAAGCCGGAGGGAGTGGGACCCACCATAGGGAGCCGCAGGTAGGGGTGTGGCAGCCGCTGGTGGGCCCGCTTCTTTCTGCGGATTTATATTGGGCAGCGGGGAGCTCATAAACTCATTTTTAGTTTTGAGTTTTAAAAGGAATCCGATTTTCTTTTTCAGATCTACGGAGTTCGGGCAGCTTTTTTCAGGTTCCGTCAGCAGCCACACGTGCTGCACATCTCAGGTAACATTTATATCCTTTCTTTTCAAGTTTTGACCGTTAGAAGTATGTAAACCACGTAGGGTGCTTTTGAATGCAATGTATCAAAAATGTATGCTTATATGACTTGCTAAAAATTTTCTAATTTCATAAGTATGCATATTTTACTGCAATGCATGTTTTGATGTTAGAAAATTTGAATTCTGCGAGTCAATTTTTGCTCTTTTTGATCAGTTTACTCATCTTTTTTGAGGCCTAGCGAGCCTGGATTTTCAATTAAAAAATGTCCATGGTAATTTTACTACCATGTGAAGTTTATTTTTGATTTTTTTCATAAATATGAACTGTTCTTATTTTTGGGAAGGTGTGCTACTGAATGGCCACCTAAACATGCTTGTATGCATGCGGACAGTCCATTTTACAAAAGTGACTCTGGCGAATTTTTTCAAAAGCTTGAGCATTTAATAAACATGCAATTTTGAATCTACTGGGGATTTGGACTGACCCTTGCATGTTTTAGGATTTCAAAATGCATAAAATACTGATTTAAATTAATAAGCCACAGGTTTTAGGCTTCTTTCTGATGTGATTTGGAGACTTTGTCCAGGTGATGGACCGAGATAGACCCAGAAGTGCCAGCAGGGTCGTTTCAGGACTTAGAGGAAGGAGAGCCTCCGATGTTCCTCAGCCACGACCAGCCCGACTGCCTCATAGATTGGCTGAGTCAGTGATATGTCCGATCCGGGCTGAGCCGCCGGTAGACATAAATGATGAGGAGGCTCTATTTGCTGCTCCTGCCCCAGCTCAGGCTCCACGTGCGAAGCTCCCAAGCATTGTTATGCCAGTCCAGGATCTGTTAGGAGATTTGAGTCACCATCCATCGAGGTTCCTTCACGCCAACGAGGTGACCTAAGTTTCCTTCTTTCTGGATTTTCTTTCTTTCTTTTGCCATTCTCTTAGAACAGGTTTGATATAGGTTGGCTTTTCCCAATGGCCGGGAGTTTGCACTATCTACCCGTATAGTCCCATTTTTGACAGAGGGAGGTTGGGAGCTCTATTTAGGAGAGCGTGCTATCAGGAGCATCACGGGGCAGATCCATATTCCCTTTGTTCCTCCTGTTTGGCATCATTGGCCGCTAGCTCAGCCGCTCACAGATATCCCTATGGTGGGCGTAGATGGCTTTACCCTGTCAGAGGGTCCAAACAGCCAGGAGGAGTTTCATAGTTGGTGGAGTCCTCGCACTATTGGGGCTCAAACTCGTGCTACCCAGTTCATGGAAGATTTGGTGCTCGGGTCTGTGATAATGACAGACTGGATAGCGTGCCTTCAAGAGCCTACCCACTTGGACTAGATTACAAGACCAGCTGTTGGAGAGAGCTTATTTATTTATCAGGCATCTTGGCCAAGATCCATCAGAGGCATCTTCTTTTTATCCTTCCGACTCCAGAGCGGGCCCCTCATCAAATCCATTTTCTAGCAATTTTGTCAGAGCTGATCCTCCTATATATCGACTGGACATTCCCACTGGCCGATATTCTGTGTCTCGGGAAGAGATGGAGCAGGTTGATAGCCTGGAGACAGATATTCTGGATCTCTTTTGATAGCTTTACTCACTATATCTTTTGATAGGCCTCTATTTTGGCAATTGGGCGGTTGTGCCCCATTTTGATAGGCCTATGTTAGTAGCTGGGCGGTTGTGCCCCATATGTCTATACTTTTTATTTTGTATTTTATTAGCAGACAGAGATGATGCTTGCAGTAGATATTTCATTGTAGATATGCATGATATTTCCTATCTATTGCAACATGTTTATCATTGTCATTATGCATGTATTATGTCATGGATATGGACTTAGACAGATGAGTTCCGATTTGACCCCTGGATGGTCTTATGATACGGTGATACAGATGTCGTCGTCGACAGTTAGCCACATCGAGCATTTACCACCATCCGTGGTAGCATCGTCCTTGAGGTTGTGGTATGATAGCTTGCCCTTCCCAGCTAGAGGGACAGTGGATCGGATGTTAGGGCATTCATTGGCCCTTGTGGACTTCCAGGTTCCATATGGATTCATAGATGGACTTTTATTCTGTTGGATACTTGAGAGACAGGTTTTTCGCTTCGGGCGGCACGAGTTGACTCCGACTTTGGAAGAGTACAAGCGGCTTACTGGTCTGGCTTTGGACTTGCCTTGTGCTCGCACTACTATTAGTGATATGAGGAGACCGTTCCTGCGGATGTCGTGTCTATGTCAGAGTGTAGTCACGGATGAGATCATTTCTAGACGTGTGATCTCTATTGATTTTTTGATCGATCGTTTCGGTAGACTGGACAGCTACGATCGACACGCTGTGGATTTTATCATCTCGGCTGAGGAGTGGCATTCAGCCAGGATAAATGTTTTGCTGATGTACATCATGGCCTATGTATACATGCCACTGTATTTGGACCATTTGGACATTAGCTTGATGGTCGTGGTCCGTGCCCTTAGACAGGGTTGCACTGTTGTGCCGATGATACTGGCCGAGACATTGAGGTCAGCTACCTATTACAGTACCCATCTAGAGGGGGGTTTTAGAGGTAGCTCTGTCCTTCTGTATGTATGGCTCATGACCCATTTGCGCCCGATTGGCTTCTTCAGACATTAGGGGTACTGCTTCACCCATGAGATAGCTATATCCTACTCTTTTTAGCTAGCAAAGTGTTCGAATGTAGAGACCTAGTCAACTTTTCTATCAGATATTAAGCATCCTTTTTCGATTCTGCCATGCTCAGGACTAGTCTCCCCTTATAGCTTTATAACCCATGCATCTGGCATGGACTACTTGCCCCTAGCGGGATTAAGAGGGGTGACCACTTACCATACATTGGCATTTATGGGTCAGTTCGATCAGTTCCAAAGCTTGCACCAGTTTGAGTGGGCTATTGATCAGCAGATGTCAGCTTCTTCTATGTCATCAGTCGACCTGATCAGGATTTATGAGTGTTGGACTCATTGGGAGAGGGTTGATTTCTCTACTAGCCATCCAGATCGTTCTCTAGAGTATTCGGCATGGTTAGAGATCGATATAGCATCAGCTACATTCATCTAGTCATCTCCGATTGAGGATTCAAATGAGGAGGAGCCTATGGAAGATCCTGATTCTTCTATGGAGGACGATTTGTTTATGGATCAGACAGCAGCCTTAGTTAGTGACCCACCGATTATTCCTGCCGGGATGGATCCAGCTTTGGCAAATTCAATAGCTAGGCTGATTTTTGAGAGAGATCAGGCTAGGGCGCTGATGTTGACTGCCCTGTCTGGCAGAGATATAGCTTTTGCTGATAGAGATGAGGCTCGAGCCACTCGGGATCGGCATTTGTCGAGAGAGATGAGGCTCTATCTTCTCGAGATGCTGCTTTTGTCGAGATTGAGGAGACTTTGATTGCTCGGGATGCTGCTTTTGTAGAGAGGGATGAGGCCATAGATTCTCGAGATTTCCACATTGTCGACAGTACTGCTCTCTGATCATGTACTCATGGCCTGGTTGCCGATATGAGTGTTTACATTGATGATCACAGTGCCACTATGTAGATAGCTGTGGATATTTTGGCCCGCATGGAGGCTGAGGGTATTGCGCTTGCAGCGGCTCCTCCATCTTCAGAGAGAGACGCCATATTGGCACTGCTGTCCCGCTTGTCCATGGATTCATAGACTAGCTGTGTTTTTCCTGCACATACTAGATCAGCCATTTTTGTCATGTACAAGACACATTGTATATATCAAACAGTGTTATATATCAGAGAAATATATTTTGATTCACTTCTCTATTTGGATATATATTGTCATTGTTGAGTGATTACCACTTCTTTCATGACTTGCTGTTATTGATGTATCATGAGCTTCTCCTTAATGGACTGTCATTGAGACGTCGGAGAATATCTTAGATGGGCCTGTCGACCAGGGAGGCTTAATAGGATTTAGGTTTTATATGGTTTCAGTGTCTTGGGACTGGTTTTATTGGTTTTTTGTTTTTCTTTGAAGGTCAAACCGCACCTTGAATGACTGTCTACGTACTCCCGGACTAAGGAAGATCAGGTCATTAGTAGTTCATTTTTCTATGAGAGATGCTTGAGAAGTATTTATCTTGGGTTTTGAGTTTGGTTTGATGAGCTTTTGAGTTTTTGTTTAGTTTGACTGCACCAGAAATGGCTGCCTACGTACTCTCGGGTTGAGGGAGATCAGGTCACTCGTAGTTTCGTCTTCTATTGAAAACCGAACTGATTTGATTGATTCATAGGACCAGGATGCTGGTATGCATGTGTCTTAGACATAATACCTTTTTATTGTGTCTGAGTTGATGAGTTCGGGGAAATTCACTCTCGTCCATCTCTTGCAATCTGATAGCTCCTCTTGTCAACACCTCCTTGATAATGAAAGGGCCTTCCCAATTTGGGGTGAACTTTCCTTTGGCTTCGTCTTGATTGGACAGAACTTTCTTTAGCACCAAGTTGTTTTCTTTGAATTGCAGGATTTAAACTTTCTTGTTGTAGGATCGAGCAATCCTTTGCTGATATAACTGACCATGGAAAATGGTTGTAGCCCTCTTTTCATCTATCAGGGATAGTTGGTGGTACCGATCTAGCAACCACTGGTCTTCCTCCATATAAGCATCTATCAACACTCTCAGGGACTCCATTTCTACTTCTATGGGAAGTACGGCTTCCATGCCATAGACTAATGAGTAAGGGGTAGCCCAAGTAGAAGTGCACATTAAAGTACTGTATGCTAACAGGGTTAGGGGCAACAGGTCAGGCCATACTTTCTGATTGGCGAATATTTTTTGCATGATTTTCTTGATGTTCTTGTTGGCCGCTTCGACAACACCATTCATCTTGGGCCAATAGATGACGAAATTGAGATGCTTGATGTGGAACCTACTGCATAGTTCTCTCATCATCTGATTGTTTAGGTTCTTGGCATTGTCTGATACAATCACCTCCGATTTTCCATATGATGAAACCAATGATTACCTCTTTGGTGACTTTGGGAAAAGAGGCCTCTTAAACCTACTTGGTGAAGTAATCGGTAATGGTGAAGATGAAGTGATGACCATTGCTGGCTTTGGGTTCTACTGGGCCTATCACATCCATTCCCCACATGGAGAAAGGCCATGGCGAACTCATGTTGTGCCGCTCATTCGGAGGAGCATGAATGGCATTTCCATGGACTTAGCATTGATAGCATCTCCTGACGTGATCGTCGCAGTCAGCTTTGAGAGAAATCCAATAATGCCATGTTCTTAATATCTTCTTGGCCAACAGCTGACCGCTCATGTGTGGACCACAAATTCCACCATGTACTTCATCCATCAGTCTCTGAGCTTGCTCTTTATTGAGGCATCGTAACAGGCCTATTCCAGCATCCCTTTTGTAGAGTGTGTCTCCGCTCAGATAGAACTTCATAGCCATCTTGTGAATTCGCTTTCGTTCGGATTGGCTTGCCCCAGCGGGTGTAGATCCATCTCGGAGATATTCCTTGATGTTTTGATACCAAGGCTATTTGATAGGAGGTATTTCATCTGATACTTCTCCAATGTAATTCCCGTATGTCAGGGTCTTTTGGCTTATGAATTTGATGTCGAGAATCCCACTCCTATCGGATATGCGGATCAAGGAAGCCAACGTCGCCAATGCATCAGCGAAGTCATTCCTACCCCGAGGAATATGGATGAAAGTTGTGTCTTCAAACTCCATGGATATTTTGACGACCTGCCGGTGATAGGGCAGTAAATGCTTTTCTTTGGTGTGATATGCCTCAATGGTTTGTCGAATGACCAATTCAGAATCTCCAAAGACTAGTAGATGTTTGATTCCCATGGATTGGGCTAGTTTCAACCCCATTATGCAGCCTTCATACTCAACTGTGTTGTTGGTGTTGACAAACTGCAACTTGGTAGCCACAGGATATTATTCTCCTGTACCAAAGATAAGGAATGCCCCAGCTCCTGCACCTTCCATGTTTACTACTCCAACGAAATACATTTTCCATGGTTGGACTACATTTCCTTGAAGACCTTGCTGAATTGTCATAATCCCATCATCTGGGAAATAAGTTTCCAGGGGTTCAAACCCTCCTGGCGGTGCTTCGGCTAGTTGATCTACAATGCCTTGACCTTTGATGGACTTCTGAGTCTGTTGGGTATTTTCTACGCGCAACACACAAGTGTACGTGGTCAACAACTAAGATAATGATAAAATCAGATATCGATCCCACAGAGACAATAATTCCTATTTAATCAAACAAGTACCAATTTTATAATATCTCAGCTTTCTCAAACCAACAATTAAAAGATAGTTTTATAACTAAATCACTACTTAAACTAATATCGTAACACTAAATCAAGATTTTCACAAATTTGAGAGAATTAATCCTACAACTTCACTTATTATTTCACTTTAGATAATATCCTTTTCTGCAGTTTATTTCAATTACCCCAGATTATTAATCAAGAACACTAAAGCAGATAAAACCACCTCTCAATACATAATATCCATACTCACTCAAATCCACATATGATAGATTTAAGCAAGATACCCTAATTAACTAATTCACTATATCTCTATATGAATTACAATTAAAGAGAGTTTAATATCAAGTTCTCTATCAGATTACATATGGCGTAAAGGTATATCTCTATCCTAAACACGAATCATGAATTCCATCTACGCAGAAATCACAAACATATGTCACTATGGCAAGTTCTAATCCCATATGTCCCCTCTCGAGTTCATATGGGATAACAGATAATTGTTGATCAGGCAATTATATAGATTAAGCACACACATAGCAAATAATCTGGGAATAACATCCATAAACTGAATTTAAGAATATTTAATCATCCATTATATAATAAGATCCGTCATAGGCTTAAAAAGATAATTAGTTCATAACGAATGAATAAAAATCCAAAATCAATAGACTAGTAATCATAATGAATACAAAGTAAAGATGAATAGAGAAAGAAAGGAATATGAAACTTCTATCGTCGTTGGTCTCCACAGTTAGTTTGCGTTCGTCAGATCAAGCTCCGCTTCAATTCTCCTTTATCTTTTCAACGAGGGTTTTTTATTTTTATTCCCCAAAAAAATAAACTAAAACTAAACTAATAATAATACTATACTATTTAATATATATTCTCCTAAACTACTGCCTCCACCCCCTAAAACTAACTAACATAATATATATATATATATATATATATGCTCCCTACGTGGCTCTCCTTTTCATATTCGGATTGAGTCCTCCTTTATTGCTTCTTCATATCCCTTTTTTCGTCAACTAGCAGCCTTCATCCTATCTTATTGCCGCAAGTCCAAGTCACAATAGGAAACATGCAGCTGCTGGCCACCTACTAAACTATGTAATATATAATATATGCGTAGCCTTTAATTCATATCCACTTACTCCATTCCGTGTGAGAAAAGGAAAGCAGCCAGCTGCTTCCGTGCGCCTCCTTTCTAATAGGTCCACTAGCAGCCCATCTCTTGCCATTCCTTTTAGCCAATCCGTGAAAGAAATGGAAAGCATCCCAGCACTTGCGCCTCCTCGCCCTAATGAGGATTCCCTGCAGCCAAGCCACGCCCCGCCTTAGTGGGTCTATACACTGTCTAACCATATTTTATTTGTATGCTGCCCATGTGACGCTCTCAGATCCGGGTCCCTTCGAACCTCGGATCCCGTCCGCCACGATACTACTATTGTCAAATTATTCTATCTTTTATTCATAACTTACTGAATATACCTTCTCTTATTATAAATTTAAAATATAAATTCTTTTCAAATTCCAGGATCTGTATAATGACCCCAAACTTTTATAAGTTTTAAATCTTGGTCATTTACCATTCTTGTCTATACATCATATTTGATATTGTAAAAATGCGGAATAACTTAAACTTTTTCAATCCTCTTGAATAAAATCTTTTATTGATTTCAAAACTTTGAATCAATTACATATCCTTGAATCAACTTATGTTATGATTCACTCTATTCAAATTACTGTATAAACTTTTACATCTTAATTCGATATCCTCTATGTATTAACTAATACATCTTTACGACACGACTAGTATTAAACATCGTAAACAACTATCAAATACATCTCCTAGAACCTAAACATGGTTCAAGAGCATAACTTTAATTAAACAGTAATCTTCTTTCAATGCTAACGAACGCTATCAATCACTTAGCACGTAACTCTACCATGAATCCTTAACTTGCAAAAGTGGTTATTTGCAAGAGTGAGCTTGACAGTTCAACAATTCTAACAGTTTTCATGCATCACATAGCATATAATATCATGCTCAGTTCATGCATTCATAATCAACTAAATATATTACGTATGTTACTTCTCACATAGCAGGCATAGAGATTAACTTTATAAATATATCATCAAAGATCAGCTTTCAAATATCATATATATTCCATATGCATTTCATATCAACATTCTCATAGAATAATATAATTCAACTAACAGTTATCAATTTATATAACAAATAGGAACTGAAAGACTTGCCTGATTCTTAGTTTAACAACTACGACTTAACTGCTTAAAGATATCGGCACTTCGTGTAATCCTCTGCTAAGCTTGGATTGGGTTTACTACTATATCAGACTTCCTCAATTCACAGATTCTTACTATAATGATATACTCCCTTTCAACTTTCAGTTAATAGAACTCAGCAAAAATGAAAATTTGAAGAAAAGAAGCTTATATTTATAGAGAATACAATATACAGACAATGCAATAATTCACAAGATTGAACCAACGGGAGAAGCCAGAACTCCATGGTTAAGGGAGAGTTGTTAGATAGTTGGTGAATCCCATTATTAAGCCCACTCCCCTTGTGATGATATGTTATGAATGCTGAGTTTGAGAGAAGAGTATAGAGTGGGCTAGCCTTTGTTATTCACGTGAGCTAGGAGTCTCTTATTATGGGACAAGGTCAACTAACTCAGCATTTGCAATATACACTCAATACAACACTAGGTTTATTATATGTACACATTATATACTTAGGTTATAATATATACACCTTAGATACAGTTAGGTTTTAATTACATTTGGACAATGTAAGTCACACTATGATAACTTAATAATGTCATGTATACCCACATATATAATAATGTACTTAATGTATCTAATTCAATTAATATTACATCTTATAATAAAGTATTATCATTACAATACTTACTTAAATGTCCTCATAACATATCTACTTGCACATAGCAATTAATTATGTAACTTACATTATTCATTCAATCATAATATATAGCTCTTATATATTATATAGTCACATTAAGATGTCACACTACATTTGCACAAAGCAATTAATTCCCATAATTAATTAATGATTTACTCATTTTCTCAAGATATTATTTCAATATAATACTTACGTCTCACTAAAGTAATTGCATGTACGACACATGTACACGTGTTATAGAAAATAGATAATAAGTTTATTTTCGATTATATGATAAATGTTTCCATCAATCTATTACATATAGCAAATATATTTTAATATATTTACCATATTAATTAATCATATCTATTTCCTCATACAAAGACATATAAGGTAATATTATTATTTAAAATAACATTCTCCCTTTTATTAAAATAATTCAATATTAGGATTTATTTTAATATTCTTTATTAGAAATATATAATAATTATTTTCTCTTTCCTTTCTATAAATTGTTCTCAAAATAATTTCTTTAATCTTCTCACTTAGCCATATTAAAATTATTAATATAATACCTCCGTCTCCAACCAATGTTCATTTATAATATATTGGTTCTCTTCCTTTATTACTCACTTATCTCCCACATATTAACCCTATTATATATTACAATACTATGTAATATATTCATAATATCAAAACATTTCTTTTTATTCTCTTAGGCTAATCACATATATTAATTCACCGTATCATGTAAGTGAACTAACTCTTTCAAAGATTCAAAGTTTAAATTATAAGTTCAAACTCGATTCCCCTTAATAGTTAGTTAACTATAAAGTTCTTATATATATCTAATTCTTTCCACATAATTCAAGATATATATATATATATATATATATAACACATATATACATTCCGTTAATCTTCACTTCTCGCTTTAAATCAACTAATAATTTTCTAACCAATGTTTATCTAAAGATATATTAGTTCTATCCTCTCTCTTCAACAACATACATATACAAGTCTAAACCTAGCACACCACGAGTCTTTACTAGTATTCTATATAGTACACTGAGTGGTTTCCCACAAACAACCAATAAATTAGTTTTCGTCTCGTCTACACTATTTTCACAGTGAGTTAGATCGATTACTAATTCGTATATTCCTCCGCTCTCTGAAGGAATCGTTTAGCCCAACTCCTATATATCAACCATTAAAGGGTACGGTTACACTGCCGTAGACTTAATACTTGTACGTACATATACTCCAGAAGTTGGTGATTATTAAGGATATTTATTGTCACCAACTCACTACAATAAATAATTCTATAAATTATTTAATATAGATAGATAATTCTTATCTATCTCCTTACTTCAAATAATTCGCCTCTTCAATAAATAGCAAATATATATATTAATAATATATTTATCAAACGCAAAAATTATATATTGCATAGTTCATATTACAATATATATTCTTATTCGAACCCATCTCAAGCTTTAAGAATTTTATTTATTAAATACTTATTTAATAATTTCTGAAAACTCTGGTTCTTACAGCCCATGACCTGATTCCTTGCATGCTTGCTTATTTTTACTGACTTCGCATGTTCATGCTCTTGCCCACATGATATTGCTAAGGCATCGGTGAGATGCTATAACAAATCCGTGAGCTACTGATCTCTGGCCCACATACAAGTTGGATCAATTTCCTTTTGAGTCATGTCCTCCTCTATTAGAAGACTTGCTGAATAGATGGGCCATAATGATATGAATATTAAGCTCACGCCCATAATATTAAAATCCGTTAATTGCTAGGATCCGTGGCCCACTTTTTCATGTACTCCGCCAAATTGAATTGAAATGCTTGCGGCCCATATTATTTGAGAATGAATTGAATTAATTGTCATTTAAAACTCCTTTTGCATCCATTCCAATTCCTGCACATGATATTATAAAACCCAGTAAAATGATGGGAAAATTACTTGAAAATAACAAGAACCAAGCTATAACGAATACCGATTCGCAGGTATGAAACCCACTCATCAGAGTCACGTAGAAAATATCGAACTGTTAGAGGATCAACTGCCATTTGGACAGTCGACAATTCAACATTGGCTTATTGAATATGTATTTCAGAGGATCCATGCGGGATATGAGGTAGGTCGTGTGCCCATGAAGATAGTGTTGTAACCTCATGGCGGCCCATGCTAATGCACAGCATATTTTCTCGATCAGAGTGTACTATTATTCACCACTGCTGAATCTTTTGCTGATGTAGTAGATAGCTCTCTCTTTGCTACTATCATCTTTTTATCCTAACATGCAGCCCATTGCATTGGCATTGACGGATAGGTACATAAATAAGGGAACTCCGTCCCTTGGGGGTACCAAGACTGGTGCTTCGATCAGCTGCTTCTTGATGGCAAGGAAGGCTTTCTGACAATCCTCATTCCATCTAGGCGGAGGAACTCTTCCTTAGTAGCTTGAGGATGGGTTCACAAGTTGCTGTGAGCTGGAAAATGACTCGGCTTATGAAATTGATCCTTCCCAGGAACCCGCGTATCTCCTTCTTTGTTCGAGGTCTTGGCATTTAGTGATGGCTTTAATCTTGGTAGGATCCAGCTCAATGCCTCTATTACTCACTAGGAATCCTAACAACTTACCTGATTTGACCCCAAAAGCACATTTGGCTAGATTCAGCTTCAGGTTGTACTTACTCAGCATATTGAACAGCTTCCTAAGATGGTCAATGTTATCGTCCTCCTTCCGAGATTTGACTGATGATGTCATCCACATAAACCTCTATCTCCTTATGCATCATGTCATGAAACAGGGCCATCATAGCTCACTGATATGTGGCACCAGCATTGTTGAGGCCGAAGGATAATTGCCTGTAACAGAAGGTTCCCCAAGGAATGATGAAAGTTATTTTCTCCCTATCTTCCTCAGCGACCATGATTTGATGGTAACCAGCAAAGCAATCCACAAAAGAATACATGTCATACTGCGCCGTGTTGTCTATCAAGATGTGTATGAAAGGTACCAGGAAATTATCCTTAAGGTAGGCTTTTTTCAAATCCCTATAATCCACACATACTCGTACCTTCCCTCTAGGCTTTGGCATGAGAACTATGTTTAACAGCCACTCCGGGTATGTTGATACCATGATGATGCCGGCTTTGAGATGTTTAACAACTTCTTCTTTGACCTTCAAACTCCATTCACATTTCAATCAATTGAGCTTTTGTTTAACTGGCATGAATCATTCTTTGATGGGCATTCGATGGATGAAAATATCAGTAGACAGGCCAATCATGTCTTCATGTGACCATGCAAACACATCCTGGAACTGTGTTAGGAGTTCAATCAAGTCAATTTTTTGATCTTGGGTGAGGTCTATGCCTATCTGGATTTCTTTGAGGTTTTCTGAGGTTTCGATATTGAAAGTGGTGGTTTGGTCGAGGTTTGGTTTGGGTTTGTCTTCGACCCATTCTTTGATTTCCTCGGGCACCTCATAGTCATCTTCCTCCTCTTGATCAATTTCCATCAAGTTGAAGTTCAGTTTTACATTAAAGTTGTAGTCACTGTGACAGGTTGGCATCTCATCAGCAGGGACAAACAAATTCAATCTTGGAGTCCTGAAAACAAAATGCTTTCACTTTAATATATGCAACTATTTAAACATACAAAACATTTAGCAAAGCATGACAAAAGTTACTGCTATAGCTGTGCAAACAAAATAAGCAGTAAATGAAACCATGTTATAGGGTAGACAGATTCTCTGCCATTTTACCCTTTTTGAATGAGGCAAGGGACGCTGCTCCAGTTATCCAGGGTCAGATCCTCATGAATCGGGAGTATCAAGGAATCTTTCTCGTCTGCCTCATCTCAAATGATGACTAAGACATCCTTTACAATAGGGCTGGAGTTTTTCTTTGAACGGCATCACTTCTCTTTCTTGATGCGAGGAATTTGGATCTGATCCTCCTTGTCACTGTCTGGGATATCATCATTTATTCCCTTGTAGTGTATGAGAACATGCACGTTAGCAAATGGGTCTCGTCCTTCATACATGAACTTTTTTTCCCTTTTTGCTCTCCCCTTCAGACTTTGGGGTCTTTCTCTCATATACCAGTATGATTAGAGGAAATAACGTGGCTGATACCACAGTAGGGATCTTCCTTATTGGCTTCACAAATCCAGCATTAGTGAGGTTTGATAATAGTATGGTGGAAGTATGAGCCTTAGGATGCTTATATGGGTTTCGGTGGTTTGACCCGGATGAGTAGCCCAATCCGGCTTTCCCCGACTGGCTCGGGAATTGCACCGAACACTTGATACCTTGTTGATTCTTTCCTAACCCTTTCCAGGACGAAAGCCCAAGGATACCATCCCCTGGCCCACTGTCATCACTTAGGGGGAGACTTTAGGCTTCAAGGCTGGTGCCCCAACTAGTAGGTACTGAGTATTGCTTACCTCCAAGGCTTGAAAACTAGCAGGTTCACTCCCCGCATCCAAGCTGATCACTGGCATGTCTCCCTGTATGCAGACAGGGTATTCTGGTTCGATATTCACCATGATTAGGATACCATTGATAATGTATTTGAGTTACTGATGGAGGGTGGATGGCACAACTCCTGCCATGTGGATCCATGGCCTGCCCAGCAATAAGTTGTATCTTGTGGTGATGTTGAGCATCTAGAAGGATACATAGAAAGTGTGCGGACCAATCTCCAGAAGAAGCTCAATCTCTCCCATAGCCTCTTGGTGAGATCCATCGAAAGCCTGGATGACCACATGACTGGTTCTGATCCGGTTTGGGTTGATCTTCATTCTCTCCAAGGTGTCGTAGGGACAGATGTTTAGGGATGATCTTCCATCTATTAGCACACCTTCGATCACATACCCTGATGACATCACTGCTATATACAGGGACTTGCAATGACCTGTCCCCTCTGCAGGTATATCATCGTCAGTGAAAGATATCACATTGCTGTTAAAGATGTGTTCTATCACATGACGGAATTTATCAACATCCACTGTTTTTGGCAGATATGCTTCTTCCAGTACTTTCACCAGAATGTTGCGATGATCCACTGATGATAAGACCAGATCTAGGATAGACATCTGCTTGGGTGCATCCTTTAAACTTTGCACCACTTTGATTTCATTGTGTCCCATTTTATTGAGGAACTCTTCAATTTTCTCTTCGACCACCTTTTCTTTGGCCTTGATGACTGCTTTGATCACCCGCTGAGGCAGGTACAATGGATTCTCCTTTGGTACAATGGCAATGTTGTTTGAGGTGGAATCTTCATCATTCCCGTAGTTTCATGGGACTCTCTTCAGACAGATCACTGGATAATAAGGTCTGAATGGTAATATCAAAGGCTCGGGCGCTGCCAACTTCACAGAAGTTTTGTATTTCTTGGACCCCTTTCCCTAGTAGTATTAGGGGTATGCGGGATGGCTCCTTATCACAGGAAATAACAGCCACTGTATCCTGATTCCATGCAGTGGGAATAAAGCGAGTTTCTTTATTAGGAAGACCATAGTCTTGATTCCCTCTTATCAGCTCACCGCTTTCAATCATTTTCTGAATTAAGTGACGAAGCCCCCCAGCAATCTTTGGTATCATGACCGGGTGTATTGGAGTGATATTGACAGATTCGGTCAGGCTTGAATTTCTTGGATATAATATTTATTGGGGGTAACAGATCTGTGATCATCCCGTCATTGATCAACATCTGGAGAATTTCCTTCATTGGCTGGTTCAGATTAGTGAAATTCCTCTAAAAGGTGAATTCCCTATCAGCTAGAAACTTTTCTTCCTCGGCCACCTTGTCGGCCCATGGTTCATGTTCATGAAACCAGTAGTGGTCTCTCATAGTAATGGGGCTGATCTCCGGTGTAGGAGGACTTGTTTCAAACTGGTTGGATTGATTTATTAGCTGTCTGGTTACCTGATGTTGATATATGACCAGTTCTGCTAACTGTCCAATCTGTTCCTTGATAGACTTGATCTCCTGTTCTATCAGGAATCGCCTTTCTGAGACTTCCCAACTATCTGGGATATTTTTGCTGGATTGAGTTGTTTCTCCGATGTATTTGAGGTATTTAGATCCTTCTCTACTCCCTGTGCTAATCATGTTGACACCCTCCTCTTTGTGCTGAGATAGGGGATTATCTTGCGCGTGCGGTTGCTCCGGTTTGGTCACCACAATCTCTCTATTGTCAATCAAGTCTTGGATTTTGTGCTTGAGAGACCAACAGTCTTGTATATCATGGCCTGGAGATCCGGATTGGTAGGCACACTTCTTGCTTAGGTTAAAACTCCGTCCACTGGTATTGGTTGGTGAAAGGAGTTGCACAATCTTTTTCTATACCGTCAACAATTTTAGCACATTTTCGAGTGAATCCCTTAGGGGGGTGAACGTTCTTCGACGCCTGGCCTCCAAATATTTCTGGAATGGCAGGTTTGAAGGTTGTGCTGAAGTTTGAAAAGGAGAATAGCTCCTCTTTTGAATGGGCATGCTGCTTGAATCCCCCTTCTGATTCTGTCCTTGCAATACTAAGGACACTTCTTTGTCTTTCTTCTTGTGTGTCCTCGAGGGATTATTCCCATAACTCCCAGATTGAATATGCTCGGCAACAGCTTCTAAGGCGGTCAGATCCTTTATCTTCCCAGATTTAAGCCTCATTTTTTCCATTTCACCATGCTTAATCATCTCCGAAAATGGATTTCCTATACCTACTAGGACCCTTTCAAATACAGAGCTTCTTGAATGTCGATGAAGGTTATGACTATCTCAGTAGTAGTCATAGGTGGAGTGACTTGTGCCGCCATTCGTCTCCACCGTTGAGCATTTTCTCTGAATGACTTAGTGTTCTTTTTCTTAATTTTGGTTATTTGATATCTTTCTGGAGCTAGTTGTGGAAACTATATTGATTGAGGAAGGCATGTGCCAGCTCTTCCCAGCTGTGAATTTTAGAGTTATCTAGACGGGCATACCAGGCTCTAGCCTCTCCGGTCAGACTTTTCTGGAATAACTGCATTCGGAGTTTCTCGTCCTCTGCATAGGATACGAGCTCTCCAATGAATACCTTTAAGTGAGTGTAGGGGTCTCCCAATCCATCATATTTCTCTAAATCAGGGACTCAAAATTTTTTAGGATAATGATCCCCAGGGAAAATACAAAGGTCTGAATAATTGACACTGCCAAATGCCCCAATCCTTTTGATAGACCGGATAGTTTCTTCCATCTGTTGGAATTTCTTCATAATGTCCTCAGCTTCCTGTTCTTTGTTAAGGATGGTGATTTCAAGGGTTTTGTTGGTAGTATCCTGGTTCTGAGGATCAGGAATCTGAGTGTCTATCTTCCTGATCTCTTGAGTGCCACCGGGTGTTCCTGATTTCGTGTGACCCTGTGCTTGTTTCCCTTTAAGGGCTCTACTCTGCTCTATCAAGAAGGTGGCCAATTCGGCTATCTAGTTCTTCAGTCCTTCAAACTCTTCCCTAGAGACAGGGGTGGGTTCTGGCTGAGCACTGGAAGCCATGTCCGGAGATGGACTTAGTGTTTTCTTAGACTTAGATCTAGTGATAGGACCAATTTTTCACCTACAACAAACATAGGCGTGTCAATTTTTTGAGGTATGTATGGATAAGATGCATGCCATAATGTATTTTTAAGGTTTTTTAATCTTATCCTGCAAAACAGAGATCAGTTGTTTTGATGACAGGATAATATGACAGGCTTTACACATGGAATGTATATTTACATTATGATATCTATATTGTGCTATTTACATTGGAAATGAAAATTTGACATTGAATTGAAAGAGGAAGGCATGAAGAGGCTTCCCTTCAGATTTGGTTAATCTGAGGCTGACCTATCTTAGGTTACTCTCGCGGCTTTTTCGGTATGAAGGTCCCTAGATCATCGCAATCTACTAGAGGGAAAATTAATCCGATCTTTCAACTAGAGCGAATCTGAGTGGTGCTTTTTCATGATCCCCGAAGACTTAGCCATCCTCGAAGACATTACTCTGTCACCGACGGGTTTGCCTCCTGGTGGAGGAATCACACAACATACATTCACATACATCGTGTCTCACCTTATGCATATGATGACATTGGTGCAAAGCACTAATATTGGTGTGAAGC
This sequence comes from Panax stipuleanatus, assembly GCA_020205555.1. Classification (NCBI taxonomy): domain Eukaryota; kingdom Viridiplantae; phylum Streptophyta; class Magnoliopsida; order Apiales; family Araliaceae; genus Panax; species Panax stipuleanatus. Next base: position 85,059,735 of record CM035123.1, read on the forward strand.
ACTAATATAAAGCAGAAGAGCATTCATTCTCATTCATTCAATGTAAAGACGCAGCATTCACGCATTCATTCAATGTAAAGAAACTCAGTATTCACACATACGTAGATATGAAAGGGAAGTGTTGAAAAGATTTGAATGCGGCCTAAGCATTCTAAAGTCCCCAGCAGAGGCGCCACCTGTCGACGTTGGGAAAAAATTACGAGTTGAGTTGGACCCGAAATCTTTCTCTCTTCCTAAATTTTGTCTACCCTTATTCTTTTTATTTTTAAAAAATGTTTTGAAGGGTTTTTTAGGAAAAGGCCAACATGTATCATGTCGACGATTTGAACGTTTTACAGAGTCGCCAGTTGGTAGCTTTGAAATGGTTGTACCAACTCAATCGTGTTTTATTTTGAAAGAGGCCCAATTGCTGGACACTGTCGAAACTTGATCTTTAAAACCGAAGTTCTAAGTTCGGGGGTTTGGTTAATTGTGGGGAAGGTGTTAGGCACCCCACAACTCCTGTGAAAACACGGGACCGCATCTTTTCAATATTTCCCTTTTAAATCTGCAATGTGTGTGTGTGAATACTGGAAGAAATTGGGTCTATGTTTAATTGATTTGAATGTATGGACATGCTTCGTTGAACCTATATACGAAGGGTTTGATTTGATTTGCAAAAGTCTCTTTTTCTAGATAAGATTATTAAAATGATGTTTTGAAAGCAGGTTTTCAAACCCTTACGCTAACATAGGAATTGAAACATATTGATACTTCTATTTTTTTATCTTTTCAGCCTTTAGGCTCAATTTGAATGGTGATTGTCGGCCTGCGCAGCATCCTCGACCACAGAATATATACAAGTGTCTGCCTTCTCATGGGCATGACAGCCATCAGAGTGACTCTGACACGACAAGCCATATTTCACTATGTTGAGACCTTAAACCCTGATAATCGTTTTAAGGTCTTTTTGATGTACATTTTTATAGAAAAACTGGCAGGGTACATTTGTAAAGTGGAGTTTGTACATCGTGAAAATCAAATTTTGATCAGTTTGATCATGAATCCCACGATTCCTAGGCTCACAAAGAGAAGCCAATAAAACCTGTACAGTTCAAATATGCACAGAAAATGTGTATTTATCCAGATGTCGCCAGAACCAAGGATTCATCAGTAAATCCTGGCTTGCGAGTAGCTGAAGCGTCTCGTTTCCACTAGATAGCGATCTAAGGGTCGCGAGATTGCTTTCATAACTGAAACTAGAAAAATTGCTAGATTTAAGTAAATCTCAGCTATTCTAGTTTCCCGGTTTCGTCTGGACCTATTTTGAACTGTTTGAAAGCTAGAGTTGGCGAGATTTAAAGAAATCTAATTCGCCCAAAGAGATGTCAGTGCCGATCCATATCAAATGAATATTTAAAGTAGCAATTTAATCATAAATGAGTAAAATATATATATATATACGAAAGCTGTAAAGGGCGATGGGTTTGCACTCCGATACCTGGACTAGAATGTAAATATATATATATATATATATATATATATATATATTTATAAAAGTTGTAAAAAGCCACGGAGTAATCCAGGCTGGACAGAATAGAAATATATATATATATATATATATATATAAAACGGTAAAGGGCGATGGGTTTTCACTCCTATGCCCGGACTGGAATGGAAATATATATATATAAGCTGTAAAAGAGCCACAGAATGATCCAGGCTCGACAGAATTTAAATATATATATTTAAAAGCTGTAAATGAGCCACGAAATTGTCCAGGCTCAGCAGAAAGTAAATATATATATAAAAAAAACTGTAAAGGGCGACGGACATTCTATCCTTTGCCCAGACAGAAATGTAAGTATATATATATTTATAAAAGTAGTAAAAAGGTCACAGAATGATCCAGGCCAAACTGGAATGTAAAAGGTTAATATATAAGATAGTATATATATATATATATATATTAAAGCAATAAAAAGGCCACGAAGTAGAAATCCAGGCCCAAATAAGTCAGAAAAATTTATATATATATATATATGGGTTCTAATCCGTGGCAACCGGTTGTCACGGACACTGTTTAGCAACCAACTTTTGTACCGTTGATCTGAAAGAGCAACGGCTAAGATCAAAAAAAAATCCTCCCTGCCGCAACAGCCTCTTGTGGCAACACTAAAGTCCAAAAACTGATTAGCGAATTTACTATTATGCCCTCCCCTCATATATATGTATTAACTTATTACTGTTATGCCCATTGCCGTATACATTATTATTATTATTATTATTATTATTATTATTATTATTATTATTATTATTATTATTATTATTATTATTATTATTATTATTATTATTATTATGACAAAAATAATACTAATAATAATAATAATTATTATTATTATTATAATTATAATAACAATAATTATAATAAAAATATTAATAATTATTATTATAATGACAAAAATAATAATTATTATTATTATTATTTTTATTTTTATTATTGTTATTATAATAATAATAATTATTATTATAATTATAATAACAATAATAATAATAATAATAATATTAATAATAATTTATTATTGTTGTTCTTATAATTATTATTATTATTATTGTTATTATAATAATTAGTATTATTGTTATTATAATTATTATAATAATAATTATTATTAGTAGTATTATTTTTGCCATTATAATAATTATTATAATAATTATTATTATTATTATTGTTATTATTATTGTTATTATAATAATAATTATTATTATTATTGTTATTATAATTATTATTATTAGTAGTAGTATTAGTAGTATTATTTTTGTCATTATAATAATAATTATTATTGTTATTTTTATTATTAATAACAATAATAATAATAATAATAATAATAATAATAATAATAATGTATAAGGCAATGGGCATAACAGTAATAAGCTAATATATATATATATATATATATGAGGGGAGGGCATAATAGTAAATTTGCTAATCAGTTTTTGGCATTTAGTGTTGCCACAAGAGGCTGTTGCGGCAGGGAGGATTTTTTTTTGATCTCAGCCGTTGCTCTTTCAGATCAACGGTACAAAAGTTGGTTGCTGAACAGTGTCCGTGGCAACCGGTTGCCACGGATTAGAACCCTATATATATATAGTTATATATATAAAAGCAGTAAACTACCACAGATTTGACATCCGAGCTTGACAAAATTGAAAATTTAGTATATATACAGTTAAATATATACATTAAAAAGCCAAACCCGGACTGGGATGATAGCCCAGTCCAGCGAAGTTGCTACTGACGAATATATATATAAGCTATTAGAAGCGATGGATCGACGATCCGAGTTGTAGAAATGCCAGAAAATGAGTTTATGTACCAAAATGTACAAAAAGTAAGCAAAAATGGCCACGAAATTGAGTTCCGGGCATAATCAAAAAGTAAAAATTAACGTGCAAGTGTATAAAAGTGCAATGAAGTAATATAAACTTTTTGATCATAAAAATACTCACAATGGACTGCTACACAGGCTTTTTGCCAAATCGTAGGCTTTAAACGTTCGTTTCTACAGGTTAATTTTTCATATGTGGTAGTATATGAATATATCTACGTGTTAGAGTAATAAAATTTGGGTTTGGAGTACAAGATTGGGGCTGAGAAACCAAACGGGCAGAGGTTCAGAGCATTTCTCTATATAAAATGAGCTGGGGGTGCACTCATTTATATAGACCCGGTGGAAGTGGCTCTACCTGCGGTAGCCGCAGGTAGAGGTGAGACTCCATGTGGAAGGGCCCACGTGGTGGGTGCCGTTGCATCGAAGTACGTGCACTCTGAGCAAGGCGAGGTCAGATTCAAAACTTTTTAACTTTTGATCAGAGCGTCCGTTTGAGGCGTGTTATATCTTTCCGGAAAGCCCTTGCCGAGAGTGTCACAATGACATAGGAGTAAACCTTTTCCTGTTCCAAAAAGACGGGTTCATAACCAGGTCTTTCATTCCTCGCAGTTTATCCGTTAAGCTGTCTTACGATGTTTTCACTCGGGATCATTGTTATGGTTCTTCCTGACCTTGGTGACATCAATTCGGGTCAAGTTTGACCGAATAGGCTTTAAGTTGGTAAAATCACCATTTTGCCCCTCACGGGGTTGCCTTCAGTGCTGGAATAGCCTTCAGCTGACTTCCCGGGGTTGTCTCCAAGGTTTGGATCCCAGTCGATTCTGTTTGTCCTCAAGGTTTTCTCTGATGCTGACTTGGTTCTTCCATGTTTGTCTCTAAAGAGGATGTGAGGCTTCGGGGTTGTCTCCGAAGTTGAATTGGCCTCCTGTGTTGTGACCGGGGTTGACCTGTACCTCCCGGGTTGAGACCAGGGCCGACCTGTACCTCCCAGGTTGAGATCGAGGCTGACCTGTACTTCCCGGGTTGAGACTGGGCCTGATCTATACCTCCCGGGTTAAGACCGGGGTTGGCCTGTATCTCCCGAGTTAAGACCGGGGTTGACCTGTACCTCCCGGGTTTAGACCGGGGCTGACCTGTACTTCCCGGGTTGAGACCGGGGCTGACCTGTACTTCCCGGGTTGAGACCGGGGCTGAGTTGACTGTTTTACCCTCTTACAGGGTTAGTAACAGGAACATAAAATCTCGATTGTCTACAACAGAACTGAAAAAAAAAATTGAGTGTCTACAACACGATTAAGTGTATATACAATCGCAATTAGCCACATAATGACGCTTATTAGTCACTTATGTTAGCTTTACTTGACATTTTATTATTCTTCCTTTTTAAATTTTGATACACAATGCTCAATCATGTGTTTAAGTCTTTCTAGGACATTTTATTATCCATTCGGTTATTACTTTAAACTTTATTTTACGTCTTATTAAGTTTTCTCTTTCTTTACACTTATCATAGAAACTCAAGTTCTGAAAAACTTGCACGCACCGGCGTTTTATCATTTTACTTCATCCATATTCATAACGTTCTTCAAATGAATCGCCACCTCGTGACTTAATCTGGTAATTGTCCTTTCGACTTATACGAAAGTATACATCTCTTAACATTATTTTTATAATATTCGCATAAAAATATGTGATTAAGCTTTTCATAGTCTTATACGTCACTAGTTGACCTACTTTAGTTAATTTAAACTTCTTCGACGATTCCCGACTCGTCAGTTTATAATTCTTTTTAAAGCCTAATACCATCATTAAGCCTTCTTAACCTCTTTATCATTAATCATAAACTCTCATCTAATATTATTATAATATTATTAATTATTTAATAATATTTTAATCACCTTCTAATATTATTAATCATTTAATAATATCTTAATCCTTTACAAACATTATTAATCCTTTAATAATATTTTAATTAATTACTAATATTATTAATTATTTAATAATATTTAAATTATACTCTAATATTATTAATTATTTAATAATATTTTAATTATTTTCTAATATTATTAATCCTTTAATAATATTTTAATCAATTATTAATTATTTAATAATATTTTAATCATACTCTAATATTATTAATTATTTAATAATATTTTAATCATTTTTTAATATTATTAATTCTTTAATAATATTTTAATTAAATACTAATATTATTAATTATTTAATAATATTTTAATTATTTAAAAGCTTATAAACAATTTTAATTTAATTATTTATCTCTTACTATTTAATTTATTTAGCAAACATAACATGCCATACACATAATATTTTATTAAAAATGACCAAATTACACTTATAAAATCTTAATATATCATATTAATGGTCATTAATCAATAAAATCACATTCACACATTTTTCAACTTAACATAACTTAATTTACTCATTTATTCTTAACTTAAACATATATATGAAAAATATCAAAACAACTTTTTATTTTTTAATCTTCTGGTAAATATCAGTATATGATATTTTAGTAATAATAAATTTTTCCTGCCATGTTTTAATTTCGTTTGCTATTTTTAAATGGTCTAAAATAGTCCGAAATTGTTACATTTATCATAAATTGTTCTTTTGTCCAAAAAATATGAAATGTTCAGGGTAATCTCCTATTATCAACATCTAACTCCTGTAAAATGTTTACAATTTTCTAAGTTGTATTTTAGGAGTTATTCTAGTTTACTTTTAAAATAGCATTTTCTTACAAAAATCATAACTCAAGTTATAAACATCCAACAATCCTCATCTTTGGACTAGACTTAGTTAACTTGACATACTAAAATACCACAAAAGCTTAGAATTTTTAGAGCATCACATGTAGCTGAAACAACCCCCAACACAAACTGGTCAGGAGCAATTTTTATTTTCCCAGATTTTGTTTCTGGCTGAAATGTTTTGCCAAAACAGTTGTCATGGCTTGCTCGTTTATCCTTTTTGAGTGCTACCACTTGGGTTTAACAGTTAAATCATAGATCTAACACCCATCTTTGACGGATCACAAAAATAATTTGTAAATTTCAAATGTTGAGTGTGCAAAGTGGGCTGAAATTAGGGTTTTCTAACCCTTAAAAATAGTTTTTGTTCCTTTTTGTTTGTCAAACAAATCATCACCTAAAATGGCATGATCTAAACATGAATCATCATAATACATTCTAATACTTCTTTAAACTCACATGAAATCAAGATTAAACAACTATAACATAGTTTTAGGGTTAGGGTTTATACATTTTGTGTTCTTCCTCTTCTTTCTTCTTCCTTTCTCTCCTCTCCTCCTCCTCTTCCATGGCTGACCTCCCCCGCCCCCCAATTTTTTTCCTCTTGGACGGATGTGTTGTGTGGGAGAGAATGAGAGAAAATGTTCCTTTTCTTTCCGTTTTCTTTATTTTTTCTTCTCTTCTCTTCTCTTCTTCCTCTTCTTTAATGGTTGCCCTCCCTCTCTTTTACCTCTTCCATGGGCGGGTGGGATGTGAGAGAAATGAGAGAAGAAAATGCTTCTTATTTTGCCTTTTTCCTTTAGTTAAATGAAATAACATTTAGGAAAGAGAGGGAGTGGTTAGGATTAGGTGAGACTGGTTGAGAATTGGTGAGGTTAGGTGGGCTGCGCATTTACAGGAAATTCCAGTAGATTTAGTCCATGTGGGTCCCGTTTTTATTTTCTCGTTTTATATGTTTAATCCCGTCTTTGACTTTCGGACCCGAAAAATCAAATTTTTGAGTTTATAGTCGATTCCTGCTAAATTCGACACTCCCAACGTTATGGGCACATCCGTTTCTTCAAATTTATCTCCGAATTTCAAGTTTGACTTTTCTCCATAAAAATTAACTATTAAATTTGACCAAAAAGTCAACCCCAACACATTTTGTGTTTACAGTCTATTCTTACTAATTTTTACGATCCGAACTCAAATATTCAGTCCGTGTCTCAAGATTCCACTCCTAACTCCAATTTTGACTTTTTTTCCATAAAAATCAACTGTTGACTTTGACCAAAAAAGTTAAGCCCGACACATTTGGTGTTACAGTCTTTTCTTACTAAACTTGACGTTCTGGACGCAACCGAGCATTCTGTGCTTCAAAATTCTTTCCCTCACTCAAATTTTGAGTTTTAACTTAATTCATTTTATTATTAATCATATTAGCTAATCATTTATTGATTATTATTCATTTCATTTGCCATTCAAGGTCAACATTCGAGCTATGTTAATTCATAACATAGTTTTATCTTGATTCTAATGTCCTTAACTCAATTCATCATATTAGCTTATCTTTTCATCCTTTAGTTATTACATTCTTCCTCTCTTACAAGGATCCTATGCCGAAACCACTATTCCTGTAACGTTCTAGTTTAGTTCACTACTAAACTCTTACAAAATTTCTCTCATCGATTAACTTTATCGAATTATCTTAACATAAGTATTACTTTACTACCTTTTTCATTTATCTTTCTCATTTCATTCTTTCAAACATCAAACCGTATAGGTTTTTCTTAAAAATTTTAATCATTCTTCTACTTCCAATCTAGGTTCTATTCTTTAAACCTTTATTTATTTATCCGAGACAAGTCTCATAAATATTAAGCATTCCTCTACTTCCAATCTAGGTTTTATTCCTTAAACCTTTATTTATTTATTCGAGACAAGTCTCATAAATTTTAATCATTCTTCTACTTCCAAACTAGGTTTTATTCCTTAAATTTTTATTTATTTATTCGAGACAAGTATCATAAATTTTCGGGTTATCACAGGGTCAATGCTAGTGGATTCTACATCGATGTCAAGTCGACGCCTTCATTGGGGTCAATGCCAGTGCATTCTACATCGGGGTCAAGTCGACGCCTTCATTGAGGTCAATGCCAGTGGATTCTACAATGCCTTCGTCCTGACTTCCCTCATCTTTCATTGCTACCTCCCTAGAGCAGCTCCTTCGCCTGCACTTTTCACGCCTAGAATCGTCTGAACGATATATCTTAGATCGATTTCCTGACGATGCTTCCCGACGCCGACGATGATTGGAAGAGACCTCCTCCCCACCCAACAGTGATGCTATCTAGGCATATAACTCTATCTCCTGATGGCTTAGGGCCTCCATGGCGGTCTTTATTTTGCTGCATCTTCCTGGCCAAGATCGACTCCCTTTCGTCCCGACCGTCTCGCTTTGAATTCTAGTCTTCAGCTCGACTATTGAGGACCATCTTCTTTTATTTGGCCTAGAACAACCGCCTCCTGACCAGCATCGTCTTTTCCTTTGATGGGCCCACAGAGTTGTCGTGGGACCCATGCCTGTCAAAGACGTGAGGGGATGGCTCCAACCTGTCTTTAACAGAGCCCCGGGGTTGAGAAGAAGGGTCGGCCATTGATTTGTCCTGTGATGAGATTTTTTTCGCCTTGCTTGTCACCATATATCCAATTAAACTCCTAGGTGATTGAAAAATTAACTAACACTAAACAGCCTCCTTCTAGCACCAAGATTCATCCACGCGCCCAATCACCAATAGCCCGTCCAATCCTGGATAAAAATGAAGTCACGCGGAGAAACTTGACGGTTTGGGCCACTGGGGGATAGCTCATGTGTGAGAATAAGTACAGGCTGAATAAGGTTAGCAATGGAGGCTTAAAAATTTAGTACTGAAAAATAATGTTGTGTACCTATAAATCAGTGTGTAGTCTTGTATTTATAGTGATCACACCTCCTTAAACGTCATGTCCCCGTATGGGAGTGAATATCCTTAAAGAGAGGAAGTCGAACAATATCTTGACTCTTTCCTTAGGAGTTAGAAATTAAATATAGTTAGGAATCCTAAATTTCTTAAAGTTCTCCCACAGCCCAAAACAGAGTCCTACGTGGGGAGACTTCCTTCACGTGGACTATGACCCACCAAATCATCCGGGCCCAAATAAACATACCCCAACACATATCATTTATATTCGTTTCATTTTTTGTCTTTTTTTATTCATCCAATAGTAATCATGAGCCTAAATTTTTTTTTTTAGTTCTAATTATATTTAAGAATGAAATTACCCAAAATACTCACATTAATTCGGATCAATTATTACAAAATGGTGGCCGCAAGATTTTTCTTATTAAGGACATTAAGGTTCAATGTCTTAAAGTTGAAACATTAATGTTTAAGTTTTAAAGGGCGAAAAACTTAAAGGTTTAAAGCGTATTTAAGCCTTTATATAATTATTTGAAAAGATTTAAAATTTTAAAATTGATATGAGTTAATATAATTTTACACAAAACAATTATAAAATTGATAATTATAAATTATAAATTTTATAATTAATATAATTCAAATCAACTATATAATTAAAAGCACAAATTTAAATTCATCAATTTTTGGTTCAACGTTTTCTTTTTCTATCCAAATTATTATAAGTACTTAAGGGTGCAAACGAGTCGAGCCGAAACGAACAAAGAGTTGCTCGAATTCGAATTGTATTTGAAAAATTAACTCAGATTCGACTCGACTCGAATATTTATTACTTGAATTCGATCAGACTCGGATCGAATTATATTCAAACTACTCGCGAGCTTCAAATTCAAGCTCGAATTCGTGCTTTCACATAATAATTAGCTTTATAATAAATATAATTATCAATTGAATTTTTTATTTTACTTAGAAATGAGAAAATATATTTATTATTACACTTTACAAATATAAAATCACAATTAAAATTAAAAACAAAACAAAATAATAATATTTAATTATCCTAATTTGATTTAATTTTGTATATATTATAAGAGAATGTATCGAGTATCTAATCGAATCTGTATCAATCGAGTATGTATCGAATCACAATCAAAAATTCGAGTAGTTTGAATCTTAAACGAGTCGAGTATTACATTGCTCAGATTCTGCTCATATTTTTTTCGAAGTGTTTTTTATACTCAAATTTGGATCATATTATTAATGAATACGAGTCTTGCTCGTATTTTTTCGAGTCGAGTTCGAATCGAACCCGAACTGTTTAGTTCATTTACAATCTTATAAGTACTACTACTATTTAAATTTATAACAATTAAATACCATCCAAATTTGTAAAGTATTTAAAATGAAATCCAATGTAAGGAACAGAGGCTGGCAGCTCAAGATTAGTTTAAGTAGTTAAATGAGTTTAATAAGATAGTTAAGTAATAAGGGTATTCCAGTCCTTTAACTGTTGTTAAACTGGTCCTTATTGTCTTTTTGCTTTGAGTCTGTTAGAATTGATGCTAGGAATGTAAGGAGCATGTGCTCAGTCATTTTTGTTTATTCCTTTTGCTGAAGGGTGAGTATATGTAGTAGATTTATCTCATTTTTACTGATATGAATGAAAATAATGGATCTACTTTTCTCTCTCTACTAATTGTTCTATTTTCTTCTCCTCTTTAGCTCCCTTCTATCAATCCAAATTATATACATCTGTTCACTAATTTCTTCCGATTGTCCATCTTTGCCTTGCCTATTCCTTACAATTGGTATCAGAGTCGTCCACTACCTCCCAGCTGCAATCGTGCGGCGAGGGTGGTGACGTCGCTATTGCAATGTTCGCCCGAGGCTAGATTCGTCTAGTGCAAAGCCAGCCCGCGTGGGCGCGGGAACTGCGGAGCGTGGTGGAATATTATGATTCTAATTGCAAGGTATGGGACTTGTGTCCCACATCGATGGTATGGGACTTGTGTCCCACGTCGATGGTATGGGACTTTGATGTGGGAAATTTATAAACTTTGGGCTCTCCAACCCTAATAGCTAGCTTTTAAGGTGTGGCTCTCCCATGATTTATAACAATTTACAATTGGTATCAAAGCCCTCGAACCTGCGATTATGGCCACCAATAATCAACGCTTGACCAATTTAGAAACTCATGTTCATGAACAGACCACAACCATTCAGCAGCTGTAAACTCAGCTGTCCGATTCAGTCTCCACACTTCAGCAAAGGTTTGATGTCAAATTGGAGCGAATGATGAAGAGCTTTGAGGCCCTCTTAGCTCAACGCATGCAACCAAAGGATCCTACTCAGCCAGGTCCTTCAGGTCCTTCCCTTTTGGGCCCCTACGAACCTACTCCTAAACCAGATAAGATTACTGATATTTTTAAAATAGTTAAGTTTGATTTTCCTAAGTTTAATGGGGAGAATCCTAGATTATGGATTAGGAAGTGTAATAAGCTGTTTTCACACCACGAAGTACCTGAATCTCAGAAGGTGTATTTGACTACCCTGAGTTTAGAAGGGAAAGTTGAGTTGTGGTACTCAAGGTTTGTGCAGGAAGGCTCAGAGCTAACTTGGAATGGGCTAATAGAGGAAATTGTGGCTAGATTTAGCCCAGAGACAAGTGGCAATCCCATAGGGGAATTGAAGAAATTACAACAAACCGGAACAAAGGATGAGTACAAAAACAATTTTGAAGAACTAAGGGGTCGGGCTTTAGCAAGGAACCCAATCCTTAATGAGGAGTTTTTTATGGACTGCTTCATGGGAGGTTTAAAATTAGAAATTCAGTTGGGAGTCCAAGAGCTTAAACCAAAAACTCTTAAGGACATGATCAGATTGTCTAGGGTGGAAGAATCTAAATTGGAAGCTTGGCTCAAAAGGAGTAAGGTGATGAATAAGCCTACTATGAGCACTACTTATTCTAAACCTGTACTTATGCCACAACACAAACCTGTTGACATGGGAAATGGGAATTCTGTGAGAATATTACCTGTGAGGGGATTGACTAGGGAGCATATCAATGAAAGGAGAAGAAAAGGATTATGTTTTTCATGTGATGAACCTTTTGTGCAAGGCCACATATATAAGAAACCACAGTTATTCATGTTGCTCCCTTCAAATGGTCTAGAGTCTGAGGAAGTTGAATCATGTGAGGAGGATGAAAAAAAGGGTTTACCAGCAGAATGTGAAGACCAAGAAGCCCAAATTACACTGCATGCCCTCTCAAGACACAGTTCTAATAACACTATCAGATTACTTTGGATGTCCCAGGGAAGATTTATGAGGATATTAGTGGATAGTGGCAGCACCAACAATTTCTTAAACCCTCAGGCAGCTAAGAGAATTAAGGCTGCAGTAAAGGATACCAATGTTATCAATATAACTGTGGTAGATGGGTTCAAGGCTTCTAGCCATCAGCATTGTCCAAGACTTCCTTAATCCATACAAGGGGAGGAATTCCAAACAGATTTTAGAATACTACCACTAGGAGGTATAGATGCAGTTTTGGGGGTTCAGTGGTTAAAATCTTTTAATCCAGTCACCTTTGATTTCCACAACTTGAAGCTGAGTCTTGAAAGAAAAGGAAAAACTATAGTATTGCAAGGTGAATCTGATCAAGTGACCCCAACCATACACTACATGGACTCTGGTGAGTTCAAAAGGGTGCTAAAGTCTACATCTCATGGGTATTTTGGCTATTTGTTTGGAATGTACCAGGAAGCTAAGGAAGAACAGGGAATTGAACTTGAGGATCAGGGCATCAACAAAGGAAAACAGGTGGACAGTGGAGGGAATGAGAGTCACACTACTAATGAAAGATGCCCTCAAATGAAAAATCTGTTGCAAGAATTCTCAGTGGTTTTCCAAGAGCCAAGAGAATTACCCCCAACTAGAACTCAAGATCATCACATCCAGTTAAAAGAAGGAAGCCAATCAGTTAGCCTCAGGCCTTATATATATCCCTATGTTTAGAAGGGTGAAATAGAGAAGATTGTCAAAGAAATGCTGCAGAATGGAGTCATCCAACCAAGAAACAGCCCTTATGCTTTTCCAGTTCTCTTAGTTAAAAAACATGATGGCACCTGGAAGATGTGTATAGATTATAGGGCGCTAAATGCTATGACTGTGAAAGATAAATTCCCTATACCAGTAATTGATGAGTTGCTTGATGAACTACATAGCTCAAAGGGGTTCTCAAAATTGAATCTAAGGTCTGGGAACCACCAAATTATAGTCAATAAAGAAGACATACCAAAAATAGCCTTTAGAACCCATAGTGGTTATTTTGAATTTTTGGTGATGCCTTTTGGGCTCACTAATGTATCAGCCACTTTTCAATCCTTAATGAATGAGGTATTCCAACCATACCTAAAGTAGTTTGTGCTAGTGTTCTTTGATGACATATTGGTCTACAATAGTAGTTATAAGGAGCACTTGGAGCATTTGAGGCTGACTTTACAACTATTGAAGGACTATTCCTTGTTTGCCAAAAGTAGTAAGTGTGTTTTTGGTACAGAACAAGTCCAGTATTTAAGGCATGTGATTAACTCTGAAGGTGTTTCTACTGACCAAGACAAGATCTGTTGCATGCTTAATTGACCTTTACCAGTTAACATATAGGGGTTGAGGGGATTTGTGGGGCTCATCAGTAAACCCCTAACTGACCTATTAAAAAAGGACAAGTTTGCCTGGAATGACAAAGAAGCTGCAGCCTTCAAAGAACTGAAAGAAGCTATGACACAGGCCCCAGTCCTAGCAGTGCCCAATTTCAATGAACCTTTTATTTTGGAAACTGATGCTTCACATTTTGGCAACTGGGTAGTGCTAATACAAAAGGGAAGACCTATAGCTTATTTGAGTAAGGCAATAGCATCCCAACATTTGGGGTGGTCAACCAATGAAAAGGAACTAATGACAGTGGTGTATGCTGTTAACAAGTGGAGACACTACCTGCTGGGAAACAAGGTGTACATTAAGACTGACCACCATAGTCTTAAATATTTATTAGATCAAAGAATTACAACCACCAACCAACAAAAGTGGATAACTAAATTGATGGGGCTTGATTATGAAATAGCATACAAAAAAGGAAAGGAGAATATAGTGGCTCACAGCCTCTCTCGAAAAATGGGGGAACCCTTACTACAAAACCATTGTCTAGCCATCACTCAATGTACTATGGATAACTATAGCAATATTACTACAGTCATCCCTACTTGGTTACATGAGATATCTCAGTCATGGGAAAAGGTTGATGGAATGAAAGAGATCATAACCCAACAACAACTTAAACCAGACACCCTCCCGGGCTACTCCTTATTCCATGGTAGACTTAAGTTCTAGAATAAACTAGTGGTTGGCCCAGATTTAGATTTAAGAAGAAAGTTTTTGACTGAATTCCATAGTTCACCCATTGGTGGACACTCAGACATTAGGGGTACTTATGAAAGAATAAGCAAATTTCTATGGTGGCCTTCTTTAAGACTAGATGTCACCAATTTTGTGAAGGAGTGTGATGTCTGCCAACAGCAAAAACATGAGACTGTTGCATACCCTGGACTGCTGCAACCCCTTCCCATTCTAGAGACACCTTGGGCTGATATTTCCATGAACTTTATAGAAGGCTTGCCTAATTCAGAAGGTATGACAGTGATTTGGGTGGTAATAGACAGACTTACCAAGTATGGGCACTTTATTGCTTTAAAACACCCTTTTACTACTGCACAGTTGGCTCAAGGCTTCCTCCTACACATTTATAAGCTATATGGACTACCTACCACCATAGTATCTGACAGAGACAAGGTATTCATTAGTCTATTCTGGCAATCCCTTTTCAAAATGGTGGGCACCAAATTGCAGATGAGTTCAGCCTACCACCCACAAACAGATGGGCAAACTGAGAGAGTAAATCAGGTCCTAGAATGCTACCTTAGGTGTATGGTGACTCAGCAACCGACAAGTGGGTTTCTTGGTCGCCCCTAGCTGAATGGTGGTACAATTCTCACTTTCATACAGGATTACAAGCAACTCCTTTTGAAATGCTCTATGGGTATAAACCTCCACACCTCAACTTCCATCATTTTGGACTGATACAAGACCCAACAACCAAGCAGTTTTGTAAGGACAGATCCCAGTTACTACAGATGTTGAAGCAGCATTTAGTGAAAGCTCAGTCAAGAATAAAGTGTTATGCTGACAAACACAGGGCAGAGAGGACTTTTGTCCCAGGTGATATGGTTTATCTTAAGGTTAACCCTTACACACAAACTTCACTGACACAGTTAAAACATGGGAAAATGGCTCCTAAGTATTATGGGCCTTTTCTGGTGGAAGAAAGACTAGGATCAGTGGCATACAAACTTAAAGTACCTAGCTATTCCAAGATACATCCAGCTTTTCATGTCTCTTTACTGAAGAAAAGAATTGGGTCTCAATGCACTGCCTCACCTATAATACCCCCTCTGGACTCAGTTGAAGAATCTGTAGTGGAGCCCATTGCTATCTTAGAAAGAAGGATGATTAAGAGGAATAATGCAGCTGAAGTAAAGGTATTGGTTCAATGAGCAAATTCTCTTCCCTCTGAAGCTACCTAGGAGGACTGGAACCAGTTACACAACAAGTTCCCTCAATTCAACCCTTGAGGACAAGGGCCCTTTTTAAGGGGAAAGGAATGTAAGGAACAGAGGCTGGCAGCTCAAGATTAGTTAAATTAGTTAAGTGAGTTTAATAAGATAGTTAAGTAATAAAGGTATTCCAGTCTTTTAACTGTTGTTAAACTGGTCCTTATTGTCTTTTTGCTTTAAGTCTATTAGAATTGATGCTAGGAATGTAAGAAGCATGTGCTTAGTCATTTTCATTTATTCCTTTTGCTGAAGGGTGAGTATATGTAGTAGATCTATCTCATTTTTATTGATATGAATGAATATAATGGATCAACTTTTCTCTCTCTACTAACTGTTCTATCTTCTTCTCCTCTCAAGCTTCCTTCTCTCAATCCAAATTCTATACCTCTGTTCACTAATTTCTTCCAATTGTCTATCTTTGCCTTTTCTATTCCTTACACCCAACCCATTAGAGAAAAATAAAATATTTTCTATTTTTATTAAAATAATGGCTTAACTAATTAATTAAATTCATTAAAACTTAAATTTTTACCAAATCAAACAAGTAATTGTATTAATAATATATGTGAATTTTTTTAAAACATAATAAATGTAATTAAATAAGTTGAAAAATTATAGTGTATTCATTACTAACTAATTGTCATAACTAAATTTAAACTTATTAAAACTTGAGCTTTATAGTTCTATTCAAATTAGAATTTCATGCAAATTTTTTCAATATAACCACTAATATAGAATTCAATATAAACTTAAATAAAATTAAAATAATTATTTTATCGTGATCATAACTAATAAATTTGCACTCCGTTCAAATGATTAACTTAGTAATTGATTGAATGAACCTATAATATATATATATATATATATACTTCAATAATTTATTATTTAAATAAATATTTTAATAAATTAATAACTACAACTATATATCTTCTCAGAATTGTAACTAAATATTTATTCTATACTTAATAATATAATAAATCATTATTATTTGCACCAGGTTGATGAACTTGTTAACTTCAAAATATCAAACTTAATAATATTTTAGAAGGGAGAAAATACTATATTAACATGTATACCATCTAGCCCTTTATTAATTTATTAAGAGGCTCTGGCCTTTTTAATCCACAAGATTAGATTACATTGGACGCAAAGCCTATAGTGGAAGGGAAGAAGATTTGCCGAATCATAACTCTTATGCCCTATATCCACTATTTTTATATCTCAATCATGCATGATAGTATTATATTAAACTAATACTTTATGTTAAACATTATATCTCCTTTTCTTATAATGAGATTTGATTTTATTCTCTACCTGTCTATTGGTGCTTTAGCGGCATACGTATTAGGCACCCAAATAATAGTATCTATATATGATTTTAAATATGATGGTGATGGGATATTGTTTAACAAAAATAAGCATAGTTTGATCCACTAATTTTATAATAACTGTCAATCTCAGTTAGTGTGATATATATCACATAGTGGGGGGACACAACTTTTGCTATACTAAGTATAAAAAATATATATATTGTAATTTTATATATCAGTTTTTCTTGTTTGTTATTAGTTGTATAGATAAATATTAATAATAATCATGTTCAATAAATATGTCATATGGTGAACCGCCTTTGTAATTCTATTTAATTTTCGTATATTAATGTATGTCATAATTGTAATTCGGCAAAAAAATTCGTAATATTTATCATAATTCTACAAGTATTTGTGACACACACTATGCGAGTGTAATAAAGAAAAAAATTAAATAAAAATGATACAATATTTCTCCAAAAATATGGGAGCGATTTTAGGGATAAAGAGTGGAAAGACAAAAGAAAGTTTAAAAGGATACAAAGTTTCAAAAAAGCGGTTATTTTTCTCCCTATCTTTTAATGAAATAGATAATTTAATTTATTTTTTAAAAATTTGTTCTAAAACAAGAATTAACACTCAAATGTGCTTCAAGCAAATGCATTTCAATTGCATGTCATTAATGTAAGACCCAATTTTTTATGAATGACTTGAAAAAATTTAATGTTATTTTAAATAGTAATGTGTTAATTTAATAAATGTTATAGTCATGGGTGATATGTACAAATTATATTAAGTGAACAGTCTGTCAGGGAATATTCGTTTTTTCGGAGAATATTTCTTTTGTCTAGAAATATTCGTACGACGGCGCCGAAATAACCAATCATTGGTGGGCCTCATAACAGAATAACTGTCGGATATAGAAAGCGACAGAAATAATCTTTTTAAAAATTGATGGCAAAACTTTTACCGTTAACTATTGAAATACCCGATAATAAAAGAACAGTAACATGCGTTATTCCACAGTAACACGTGGTATTCCACAGTAACACACGGTATTGCACAGTATTTCTGATCATTGATTCAATAATGGCTATAGTAGTGACCACCTAGTGTTTCATTCAATAATTGGTACAGTTGTAGTTGCATAGTCTTTCATATTATTGATTTAATAATTGCTACAGTAGTAATTGCATAGTCTTTCGTATTATTGATTTAATAATTGCCACCGTAGTAATTGCATAGTATTTTATATTATTGACTTAATAATTGCTATAGTGATAATTGCATAGTATTTCATATTATTGATTCAATAATTGTCACAGTCACAACATCACAGTATTTCACATTATTAAATCAATAATTGTCACAGCACAATAACTCATATTACTTAAATGATATTATTAGTTAGCAATATTGGCAATGTCTAGAAGTTCTGTCGAGGAAAAGGGTTACTTAATTGTGCGCCGTTTATACGAAAAGACGCCTCTTTCTTAGGAACAATCTGGTTACCAGTATTGTGAGTCTATGATATCTATGATATTAATACATTAATACTGTAATAAAGAAAATTGATTTATAATAATAATGGTGAGTAATAAAGAATAATAATCTTAGAAATGTGTAACGTGTGTCTTGAAGTGTGAAACGTGTGTAAGAATAGTCCTGAAATGTGTAATGTGTGTTCTGAAGGGTGAAACATGTGTAAGAATTGTCCTAAAGTGTGTGTTGTCCGATTTATATAATGACAAATACGTGCAAGTGCACACAGTCAATCAAGTAATAAAGTGATAAGAAAGGTTGTCAAACCCATAGAGAACGATTACTAACAACTGCTCTAATTATCAAGTTTTTACCATGTTAATCCATTTAAACAGTCACTCAATTATTTTGTAAAAATTATTTTAAATAAAGAAATAAAAACCAATTAACTAACAATTATTGATCACCAGATGATAAAAACATAGGAATACAATGTCCCCAATTGCTCAACAATAATCGCCTTATCTTATTCCCACTTGATTAATCCAATGAATTGATAACTAGGGTTGCCTATCAATTCATTAACATCTTTCAATGATTAATAAAAAGATCTATTTCAGTTATTTTGCTACTGTCGTGCAAGACACTTAAAACAGATTCATTAAGCACAAACTCCTAACACAGTAACACATGGCATACAAGTACTATCGTCTCATACACTATTATGTTATCCTTAACAAGAATCAACGAATTCATGCGTTATCACATCCAGATATAATCCTAGATTTCCTCTTTCAATTTCATCTAGGATATCAAATTAACTGCTAGCTAGACAATAATAATTAAGCACAAGATATGATAATTAACTCCATAAGATCAATAAGTGAAAATATAAATAATTAAATTAAAGTATAGCAAAAGGTTCCATTGTATCCCTAATTGGAAAATTAGTTCATAATCATAATGAAAACCATCATATCAAACATAGATAACATTCAAAGTTACAGATAAAGAAATTAAAGAGAAGAAGAAAAACTCTAGCAAGAATCTCCAATCTCCAGAAGCTTCAATCTCTGACTTGTCTTGTTCTCCAATCTAATCTTCAAGCCTCCTTAGGTGGTTGCCAATCTTTGTAGTTCAATCATCTCCCCCAAATCCAAGTTATAATCAAGTATTTATAGTCCTAAGAGAAACCCTAACACATTAGGCATCCCAAAATCCTATTACAACTCAACTTGGACACTATGACACCCAAATAAGCTCTCTCCCAGCCGTTCGGCTCACCCCGCGCTGTCCCAAGGCCATTTTGGGGGTGCCTCGCACTACAGTTGAAGAAAATCTGATGGTCCGGCGCCCCCCGCGTCGATTTTAGTTCATTCCTAGTGCGCCTCGCGCCGGTCAATTTTCTACTGTAATGTCCTTTGGTAAAACAACCATAACTTTTGATCCGAGATGAGTTACAGGGCCCGATACCTATCAAATTGAAGATCTCGACGAGATCTACAACTTTTATTCTTTAAGCATTGACAGATTTGGGTTGGAACATGGTCGAAATTGGGCTTCAAGTGGTACTATGTAAATGACAAGCATGATAACTCTGATCTTTGATCTCTGTTGATAAAAATGTCATAACGTTTTCATCCGAATTCTAATTTGGAAGATTCAATATATTCTGAAAAGCTAAGAAGTAGATCCACCATAAAATCCAAGTTCCAAGCCAAAAACATGCATCCAACTTAGCATTAAAAGCTTTGCAATCTCCCCTTATTGTCTTTGCTTGCATATTGTACTCCAAAAGATGTCAAAATTGCTTTTCCTTGCTTCTCCATGCCAATGTCGTGTCATAGCCTACTCGTGTCTTGTTTAGCCATGCCTAGCTCGAACTGTTTAGCTCCACTTTAACACCGCTTTAGCCAAGTTGCTTCATTTTTTATATCTTTGTTCTATTTTTCCTTTTCCTACACAAGATTAATTAAATACATAAAAAGGAATGGAAAATACCCAAAAACTCACAATTCATCAAAATAAAGATATCCAATTCATAGGTATAAAACCTAGTCATCAGTGTGTAACGTGTGTTCTGAAAATGTGTAACGTGTGGATAGGTGATGGATGGTGTAGATTAAAATTTATCTAAAATGTGTAATGTGTGGGTTGGTGATAAACAGTATAGATTAAAAGTGGCATAAAATGTGTAACGTGTGGTGATGTTGATGTGGGTTAAGTTTTTGCTATAAATAGAGGGGTTAAGTAGAATGATTTTCATAACTCTCTTGCTTATCATTCCTTTCGCTCTCTAAATCATTAGTGTAAGTGTCTTTGAAGTGTTAAGGTTGTTTTAAGTTTTGGTGCACCAATTATTCAGGTGAGTTTTCATAATAGTTATATAAGCACCCACACACATCACATAATTTTTACAACTCTTCCTTTAGAAGACTCTGTCTTTGTACACTGTTACCATTCTCGCTTCATTATTTATTATGTCGGCATAGAACTGGTCTCGTCATACTTGCGCCAGATCCGGCAGGGTGATGCTGAGATGTCGTTAGGCCCTCTCCACATGAGCCGTCGAATTTGGCGGGTTTGCGGTATATTTCGGTTTCTGCATATGTTAGGATTTTGGAATTGGAGATATAAGGTGAAAGTGTTTGGATTTTTTTTCGAGGATTAGACCGCACCATAAATGGTTGCCTACGTACTCTCATAGATGAGAGATCAGGTCTTTCGTAGTTTAGGCTTGGCCTAAACAGTTGAAAGTGTTTATTTGGCTTTGCTTGGTTTGATGGGATTTTGATTTTTTGTTTGGTTTGTTTTTCTAGGGTTAGACTGCACCATAAATGGCTGTCTACGTACTCCCATAGATGAGAGATCAAGTCTTTTGTGGTTCAGGCTCAGACCTAAAAATCGGACTTGATATGTTTTCTCTTTTTTTCTTTTCTTTTTCTTTTTCTCTTTTTCTCTTTTTTCTTTTTCTTTTTTTTATCAAGACAAATTATTCCAGTTCGAAAAAAGGGGTCTCAGACATAATACCGTTTTACAGAATCGGAATTGATCAGTTGCGAGAATTCTTCACCATCCATCTCCTCCAGTTTCAAGGCTCCACCCGATAAAATTGCTTTGACAACAAAAGGTTCTTCCCAATTTGAGCCAAATTTCCCTTCAGCTGCATCCTAGCCTGGAATGATCTTCTTCAGTACAAAATCATGCTCTTCAAACTCTCGAGGTCGCACCTTCTTGGTATAAGATCGGGACATTCGCTGCTGATATAGTTGACCGTGAAAGATAGCAGCAGCCCTCCTTTCATCTATCAGGGATAACTGATCGTATAGATCTTGTATCCATTGGCTCTCCTCTATCTAGGAATCTATCATCACTCTTAACGATTCCATCTCCACTTCGACAGGAAGTACAGCCTCCATGCCATATACTAATGAATAAGGTGTTGCCCCAGTCGAGGTTCAAGTTGATGTTCGATATGTAAATAGGGTTAACGGCAACAGATTAGGCCATCCACAGTGATTTGTCAAAATCTTCATCATTATCTTCTTGATATTCTTATTAGCCCGTTCATTTTTGGACGATAAATAATCGAATTGAGGTGTTTGATATTGAACTTACTGCACAGTTCCCTCATCATCTCATTATTCAGATTCTTCGCAATGTCCGATATGATAACTTTGGGTTGTCCATACCGACAGATAACGTTGTTTCTAATGAAACCAACGATGACCTCCTTGGTGACCATGGGGAAGGAAGCTTCTTCAACCCACTTGGTAAAATAGTCGATCATAGTGAAGATAAATATGTGATCGTTACTAGCTTTAGGCTCAACAGGTCCGATCACATCCATTCCTCACATGAAAAAGGGTCATGGTGATGTTATGCAATGCAATTGATTCGGGGGTGTATGAATAATGTTGGCATGGATCTGGCATTGATAACAACGCTTGACGTGATTGTCACAATCCGCCTTGAGGGATTTCCAGTAATGTCCTGTCCTTAGAATTTTCTTGACAAGTAGGGGTCCACTCATATGCACTTCGCACACCCCACCATATACTTCATTCATAAGTCGTTGGGCCTAATTTGAAAGTAGTATGCATACAAGCCAATCATATATGATGATAAAGCATCTACTTTGGAGACGATCTTATTTATTTATTAATAAAAGAATCATTTTTATTAAAGATATTTAATTATCTACATGATGCTATTTTTATAATATGTAAATAACCCATAGTTTTAAGCAATGCTTTTATAATCATGATGTTGATCATGCTAATGAGATCTAAATTCTTATAAAGCTTAAAACTAAAATAGTTCCCAATCGTTGGATTACTAAATAGGGGATTAGTAAGTCCGGATAGATTGGTACATATGTTGCTTGCTCATTGGATGAGGATGATTGATCTCATGATCATTTGTGTGCAGACACTAAAGCAAGTATGTAGGTGCTTATTGGAGAATAAGTTCACTGAACGTGACTCGCTATGAAATACCTAATAGAGTTTTACTTGCCTGTCAATAGGAATTCCTAATGTGATAGTAGTACAAGTGATCCTTGGACTTGAGATCATCATAGTATCTTGTATGTAATGAATTATACTTTGACTTATTCCTTAAGACCATTAGGGTATATCAAAGGGTATGCTTGGGTATAATGAGTTACATATGAAAATATTGAATAATCAATAAAAAATCTACCACTTCTAGTAAAAGAAGAGTTATGTCCTATGTGATTCGTTAAATGACAACCCAGTAGTCCTTGGCCAAGGCAGAATAAAATTAGAAAGGAGTTTCTAATTTGCATTATTTGGAGCTGTGCATTTTCTAATCGAAATACATATAATTAAATAAAATAAGACTTGACATTAAATTCATGTCTTATATTTAATTGGGACATTGTATGGTGGAATGATTGAATTGTACGGTAACTATTTACTCACAGGTTCTTTTATTATTGATGTTGGAATCTATATTATCTGGAAAGTCGTTGATTACTAGGGAGGCAGGGAGGCTTATCCCTATTGTAGAATTAATATTATTTATTTAAATAAATTATTAGTTTAATTTATTTATTTAAATAAGATTAGAATTATTCTAATTGATTTATTCACAACCGATTTAATATGGAGAACCTAAAGGGTCACACCATAAAAGGAAGAATAATTATTTAAGAAAGTAATGGCATAATCGTAATAATGCATTAAGTGTAATTAATTTAATCTATGGTGATAGAATAAATTAAATAGCTTAATGTTTATTATTTAATACTTTGGAAATATTAAATATAAATTAATAAGAGGAGTCTTATTAATATTGTTACAATTATTATTATTTTAATTTCTAAAGGAGTTTAGGAATTAATTTAATATTAGTTCTCTCATTTATTCCTAATAAGATTAGGATGCAAATTAATTAAAGGAGTTTAATTAATTAATCCCAATATGTTGGGAAGCCTAATTAATTAAAGAAATTTAATTAATTAAAAGAAAACCTATTTCTAATAGGATTAAAAGGGTTGACCAATATTATATAAGAGTAGTCTTATGTTAGATATCAGTTGATGCAATTCCAATTGTCGAAGAGTACTCTTTTTCTATAGAGGATAGAAAACTAGGGTTTAGCCAACCACCCTCCTTCTTAAATAATTCCTCTTCCTTGGTGGATCACCTCAAGAGGCCAAACATTTGGGTGGCTAACGTTAATCAAAGGAAGGAATCAAGCCCGGATATTTAATGAGATCGCGAAGAACAAGGAGTTGAACTTGTACCTGTGGAAGCTTCGTTCTACAAGAGTATGAATTTAATAGCTTCTTATTTATCTTTATAAATTAATAATTTGCATAAAGAATGATCCGGGTAATGGTTTTGTAGAAATTTCTTAAACTCTGATATACCATGCTTCCGCTAATTTTGCAATTTGATTGCGCCCATGATTTCGTACAAACCCAACATGATCTCTGTCTAGACATCTCAGAAGGCCTACGCACGGGTTTCTCTTGTAGAGAACATCTCCACTTAGGTAGAAATTCATGGCCATCTTTTGTATTCGCTTCTTTGCGGCTTGACTCATTCGATCTCTCAAATATTCTTTAATGTGGTGGTACCGAGGTGGTCCAGTAGGTGCTATCTCATCTGATATTTCCCCTACACTATTTCCATATGATGGTGCACTTTGTATAGTGAAGGTGATGACAAGCATTCCCTTTCTTGCTGATAGGTTCACCAATAAAGCTAATGTAGCAAATGCATCGGCGAAATCATTTTGGTTCCGGGGAATATGCATGAAGGCAATGTCTTCAAACTCTCCTGCCAATTTGAGAATATGGTGATGGTAAGGTTGTAGATGTAATTCCTTGGTGGTGTAGGCCCCTGTGGACTGTCTGATGACTAGTTCCAAATCTCTGAATACCGCTAACCGTTTAACTCCCATGGACTGAGACAGTTTTAACCCCACATTGCATCCTTCGTATTCTGCTGTATTGTTGGAATTCTCAAAATGCAACTTGGTTGCCACGGGGTACTGATCTCCCGTGATAGACACCAAAACTGCCCCTGCTCCAGCATTTTCAATGTTTGATGCACCGTCAAAATACATTTTCCAGAATTGACCTCTATCTTCTTTACTGGCCAGCTGAATAGTCATCACTTCCTCCTCTGGGAAATAGGTTTCAAGAGGTTCATAACCCCCCGCTGGTGCACCCGATAGGTGATCTGCAATTCCTTATCCTTTGATGGACTTTTGGGTCACATAAATGATGTCGAACTGTTGGAGGATCAACTGCCACTTGGATAATCGCCAGTTCAACATCGGCTTGCTGAAGATGTATTTCAAGGGATCCATCCTAGAGATGAGATAAGTTGTATGGCCGTGTAGGTAATGCTATAACCTCGTGGCTGCCCAAGCTAAATGCACAATAGTTTTTTTCAATCAGTGTGTACTTCTGCTCTCCACAGCTGAACCGTTTACTAAGATAATAAATCGCCCTTTCTTTCCCCATATCATCCTTTTGCCCCAATAAGCAACCCATAGCGTTGGAATTGACTGAGATATACATGAATAACGGAATTCCATCCCTTGTGGGTACCAAGATAGGTGCTTTAATCAACCTCTTCTGGATGGTACGGAAAGCTTTTTGCCAGTCTTCATTCCATTTTCCTGAGGAGTTCTTTCTTAACAATTTGAAAATAGGTTCACAGGTTGTTGTCAATTGCGATATGAACCAGCTGATGAAATTTATTCTTCCCAGGAAGCCTCGGATTTCCTTCTTGGTCTTTGGTTCGGGCATCTCCGTGATGGCTTTGATCTTGGCAGGATACAACTTGATGCCCCGGTTGCTCACAAGAAATCCTAGAAGTTTACCGGACTTCACACCAAAAGCACACTTCGCTGGGTTTAACTTTAAATAGAATTTGCGGAGCCGTTCAAACAACTTTCGAAGATGGGTGCAATGGTCATCAGCCTTTTTGGACTTCACGATGATATCATCCACATACACTTTAATCTGTTTATGCATCATATTGTGAAATAAGGTAATCATGGCCCTCTGATAAGTATCACCAGCATTGGAAAGGCCAAAAACTAGTCTTCAATGACAGAATGTTCCCCAAGTGGTAATGAAGGCGGTCTTCTCCTTATCTTCTTCAGCAACCATAATCTGATGATATCCGACAAAGCAATCTGTGAAAGAATACATTTCGAACTGTGTCGTATTTCCAATTAACATGTGGATGAACGGCACTGGGAAGTCATCTTTAAGGCTGGTCTTGTTGAGATCCTGATAATCTACATATACTCGCACCTTCCCCCCAGATTTTGGCACTGGGACTACGTTGGACAACCACTCAGGGTACGTTGATACCATAATGATTTCCTCTTTGAACTGTTTGATAATTTCTTCTTTGACCTTCAAGCTCCATTCTGGTTTCAACCGTCTTAATTTCTGTTTGACTGGTTTGAACCCTTCCTTAATTGGTAATCAATGGACAACTATATCGGTGGATAGACCTATCATGTCTTCATGAGACCAGGCAAAAACATCCTTGAATTGAATTAGGAGTTTGATTAGTTCTTTTTCTTGGCTAGAAGGGAGGTTGGTTCAGATATATAGTTCTTTGGGATTGTTATGGGCTCCGATATTTATGGTGGTGGTTTGATCAAGGTTGGGTTTAGGTTTATCTTTGACCCATGCTTTGACTTCCTTGGGCACCTCGTCATCATCCACCTCCTCTTTGTCAATCCCCATCAAGTCAAAGTCCAATTCTATATCAATATCGTATTCATTACTCAAATTTGGCAAGTCATGGACATGGCTAGAAATACTAAAATTTGGAAACCTGAGAAAAAAAACTTGATTGCTAAATATATACAAACGGTTGTCAATTACAAAAGGATTCAGCAGTTGGTATGACAAAAAGCAATAACAAGTTGCAGATAAAATAAAACAGACATAAATATATAAAGGTAAAGCTCCCTGTCAACGGATCACTTTCTGGTTTTTACCCTTTTTCAACGATCTGTGGGGTGATCGTCCAATTACTAGTAGTTATATCATGGGGGATAGCTGAGATAGATGCGTTGCTGGAGTTATCGGCATTTTCCAGGATGACCATAACTGATTTGGAACAGGTCCCTGGATCTTCCTTCGGGATGTTCACACTTCCCCAGTTAAGGACTGCGAGGATGGTTTGATCATTCGACACTGCCCCATTGGATTTCTTTATGTCATCTTCAGAAAAGCAAAAATTGCTCACAAATTGCAACTGAATCTCATCCATAAACTTCTTATCTTTGGCCATCCGGGCAGCGTTCTTAAGAGGCTCTTCATTACCAATCTTCTTATATCTGTTTTGATTGGTCTTAGGGATCAGGAGGTTCGAGATAGTAATGGGGACCTTCTTCAATGGCTCATTAAATCCGGCTTCACTAAGGTCTGTCTTGAGATGAATCAAATGGCTGACTGGCATGTGTTTGTGAGGGTTATGATATTTGGATCCACCAGAGTATCCTAATCCAGCCCTTCCCAACTGCGTGGGTATGTGGATTGGATTCTTGATTCCCTGGCCATTTCTACCCAATCCTTTCCCTAGTCGATGTCCTTTGGAAAACATCTCTTAGCCAACTGCCATTACTTCTGGAGATATCTGGGGAGTTAATGCTGGCGCACCCACAGAGTGGTATCATAGATTGCTTACTTCAAAGGCTTGAAAATTGGTGGGCTCAATACCCTCATTCACGCTGATCAAGGGCATATCTCCCAGATTATGGATAGGATAGTCAAATTTTGCACTGATAGTAATGAGATTGTAGTTGATGATGTATTTCAATTGTTGATGAATTATCGAAGGAATGTCACCAGCCATATGAATCCAAGGTCGTCCCAACAACAGATTATATCCAATATTGATTTTCAGGATTTGGAAAGGTATATTGAATGTGAATGGGCCAATCTCTACAGGAAGTTTAATTTCCCCAATTGTATCCCTTCCTGATCCGTCGAATGCTCGTACCACTACATGGCTTTCCCGAATCCAATTCGGGTTGATCTTCATCCTATTCAGAATATCTTATGGACAGATATTCAAGGATGATCTGACATCGATAAGTACGCCTCCTACTACGTATCCAGATGATATGACAGAGATATGCAATGGTCTGTAATGCCCGGTTCCCTCAGCTGGTATATCGTCATCGGTGAATAATATCACATTATTGTCCAATACATGGCTGATCAGGTGCCGAAACTTTTTAGTATCAATGGTTTTGGGCAGGTGTGCCTCCTCCAATACTTGGATTAGAATTTGACGATGGTCGTCAGAAGCCAATACTAAATCCAGAATGGAGATTTGATGTGGTTCAGCTTCCAACTGCTTCACCGTTCTTGCTTCACTGTGCCCCATCTTATGGAGGAATTATGCGACCTTTCCCGTTGATACCTTCCCCAATATCTTGGTTGCTGGTTTCAATAAACGTCCTAGGAGGTAAAGTGGATTCTCCTTAGGTACGATAGTTGTACAATCGGGTGCCAATTTTATGCCCTCTCCATAATTCCATAGTACCTTCTTCAGACTAAAGATTGGGATTTGATGCCAAGGAGCCAACATCAGTGGTTTTGGTGCCGATATTTCCAGAGTAGTCTTGTTTCTCTGCCCAGATAATCCTTTTATGGTTAGGGGTCCGCCAGATGCTCCTTCTATGCAAAGGATAACAGCTACCATTTCCTCCAAATTCCTTGCCCCTCGAGGGTATATTATTTCTTCCTCAGGGAAGATCTCAATTTTACTCATCAGGTCTAACTCTCCTGATTCGACTATATTCTGAATTAAGTGTCGCAGGGCCCAACATTCCTCAGTGGCATGTCCAGGGGTATTCGAATGATAGAAGCAGGACCTAGAAGGATCAAAACACTTTGATCAAGGATCTGGGGGTGGCAAAAATTTTGTGATCTTTACTTCTTCGATCAAGGTGCACAGAATTTCCTCCCTGGATTGCCCTAAGGGGGCGAATTTTTGTTTGGCTGCAAATTATCGTCGGTGATGAATTCTAGCTTCCCAAGCCATCTTCTCTATCCATTTGTTTTGCTCTTGGCAACGAATCTGATCCCTTCTTGAGATTGGGACATCCTAGACGGATATGGTGTCGGTTTGCCTTGGTAGGATTTGGTCTATTAGCTGTCGGGTCAATTGATGTTGGTATACGACCAAATCTGCTAATTGGTCTACTCGCGCCTTAATCAAGGCCAAGTCTTGCTCTACCATATACTTCTCTTCGGGGTATCCCCATATTACAGAGTCATTTACAGAGGGTGCTTCCCCCAGCTTCCTCAGGTACTTGCGGTTTTCCCTACCTCCTTCACTGATCATGTTGACTCCTTCCGTGTTATGCTAAGGTAAAGGGTTATTGTTGACATTCGGCTGTTCTGGCATTTTGACTATAATCTCCCCACTGTCAATCAGGTTCTGAATCTTGTGTTTTAAAGTCCAAATTCTTGAGTATCATGCCCCAATGAGTTAGAATGGTAAGCGCATTTCTTGCTGGGATCAAATTGCCTTCCATTTGGATCAGAAAGTGAAGCTAGCTCAACGATCTTCTTTTAGGCGATCAATAGTGCCAATATATTCTCCAAAAAGTCCCCTAAAGGAGTAAAAATCCTTTTTCGCTTGTTCTCCCCAGCCTTTAATGCTGTAGGATTTCGGGAATTCACAGGATGAGAGTTCTGCTTCTGGATAGGCGGATTAAAGCTCTTATTGCCAGCTTGTCCTTGCAATATCAAAGAGACATCTTTTTCCTTCCTTTTAGATACTCTTTTGGGAGCGCTCACATAATTTCCCGACCGTATGTGCTCTGCCATAGCCTCCAAAGCAGTGAGATCTTTGATTTTACCGAATTTTAAACCCATTTCAGCCATTTCTCCATGCTTGATCATTTCGGAGAAGGATTTTCCTAACCCGACAAGGACTCTCTCATAGAAAGGGGCTTCTTGTATGTCAATGAAAGTTGTCAACATCTCACTTTCATCCATCGGTGGGTTAACTTGGGCCGCCATTCACCTCCACCGCTGTGTATATTCTCTAAATGATTCATTGCTCAGTTTCTTGACTTTGGTAACCTGGTAGCTATCAGGTGCCATTTGGGATTGGAAACTATACTGGTTGAGGAAAGCATGGGCCAAATCTTCCCAACCTCAGACTTTGGAATTATCTATTTGGGCGTACCAAGTTCAGGCTTCACCGGTAAGGCTTTTCTAGAATAGCTGCATTCTGAGGTTCTCATCCTCGGCGTAAGTTCCAAGCTCACCTATGTAGACTTTTATGTGAGTATAGGGATCCCCCAATTCATTGTATTTCTCGAACTCTGGGATTTGAAACTTATCCGGGTATCTCGCTTTTGGGAAAATACATAGATCCGAATAATTCACACTCCCGTGGGATAGGGTCCTCCATTTACCTAACTTTCTTCCGGATATCTCCATTTTCTGTCGTCTAGGAGGTCTACTATTTCCCGTGTCATCTTTTAGATCGGGGCCTCCTTGGCTACTTCGACATCGAGGGGAGAGATAGGTGTGGACATCTGGGTATCACCGTCCTTTTCTGGTATTTTCGTATCTCCTTGCACAGAGGGTTCAGTCTGACTCTTATACTTAGGTTCCTGAGATACTTTACACTGTTCTCTCAACAGGGTAGTCATCTCGGCGATCTGTTTCTTAAACTCCTCGAATTCCTCTCGAGATACTGGGATGGGTTCTGATAAACTTCCTTCAGCCATTTTGACTGGTGGTGAACAGGCTTTTTTGGCTCGAAATCGAATTCTAGGACCAATATGCACAAAACTGATATCTAGTTTAGACTAGATATTGGTGGACAGAGATGCATGATATGCTATGCATCAGTTTAATGGTTTTTTAATATTTTCCTAAAAAATAATGGGTTAGTCGACTTGATGAAAGGATGAGAAAGATGTACAAATGACAGTTCAAGATGATTGCCATTTATATACGCAGAAGAGTAAATAGGGCATGAAGAGACACACCACTTGTTTGGTTTATCAGAGGCTAACCTATCTTAGGGTACGGGCTTTTTGAAATTGGTTCCCAGATCTTCGCAATTTACTTGATGAAAACATCCATTTTTCAATTGGAGCGGATTTGAGTGGTGCCTTTCCTGAGCCTCACAATGGAAACATCCAGAGGAGTCCAGTAATAAACAATCAACGGGATTGACTCCTAATGGAGGGACCACACAACATACATTCACATACATTCACGTCCTTATCGCATGCAATATGATGACATTATGTGAAGCACTAATATATTGTGCGAGGCACTAATACAAAATATGCTTAAAGATTGAGATAATTATCACACACAAAGATCATTCACACAAGATGCACATGTAGAATGAAAATCAAAAAGATTGAACGTGGCTTAAGCCCTCTTTAATTCCCCAGCGGAGTTGCCACCTGTTGACGCCGGGAAAAAGTTTTATAAAACGTGTCTACCATTCCTAAGTTTGTGTTGTTGGTTTTACCTTTTTGTGTTTGCTTTGCCTATGGATTCTATTAAAGAGTGAGGTTTTTAGAAAAGCGGTACCGATATAAGTGTCGACGACTTTAAAAAGATTGATTTTATTATTTATTGATTGGACCGAATGAGACAGAGTCGCCAGTTGGTATGGTTTAAATGGATGTACCAACTCATTCGAGTTTTGAATGTTTTTGTAGTATGGTCCAATATGTGACTCCGTAGGATAGGTCTAAAACCCGAGATTCGTGGAATTCGAGGGCTAGGTTAAGCGGGGGAAGGTGTTAGGAACCCTCCTACTACCGTGAAAAACGGCACCGCATCTTATTGATTTCCTATGCATAAAAGTGTGTGTGTGAGAGTGTGTGTGTGTGTGTGTGTGTGTGTGTGTGTGAAAGTTTATTCTAAGCCTCCTTGTGAGTTATTTGGAAGTAATGTCGTTCCTCTTTTGCACCTATGTACGAAGGGTTTGATTTAGCAAAAGTTCATTTTAGACAAAATATACATTTAGTATGATATTTTGGGAAAACACAAGGTTTTCAAATCCTTCACTCGAATAATAATCAAGGACCTTTGATACTTCTATTATTGATTTTTAATATATGTAATTATTACAAAAGTAGTGTTGTACCTCTTTAACCCTATGCACAAAGGATTTGATTTATATAAAATTTCATTTTAGAACACAATATATAGCAATGTTGTTTTGAAAACAAAGTTTTCAAATTCTCTGTTAAATAGAAATTGAGGTCTTTTGATACTTCCATTTATGATATAATGTCTATCCCCAAACCGCTTTATTGTCATTGAAAGCTCTTTGTGGTTTTATTAGAAATCATTTTGATGATGTGCATGCAAAAAGCGTCAAAAAGGGTCGGATCATCATCGGGCATGTAAGCCATCTCGATGAATCCGGACACCCACAATCAAAGTTTTCACTGTAACGGGATCTTGAATCCGACTTCTCAGGACTAACCCCTCGAGTTCGTCTTTAAGATCCAAATATTACATATACAATGATTTTTTCGGTATTTAAACATTACATCACAAAAACGGTCCATCGTGGGAATCAAGTCGGGATCCAATCATGGGATCTTGACACCGGGATTCCTAGGCTCACATTATTATGCGCGAATATATATGCACAATGTCCTAGACTTTGATATTAGATGATTTCATAACTCGATTTACAACCAAATATGCACAATATAACCAGTAAAAACTCAATATCTACCAACTACTACACAATATACTTCAAAAATAACAAGTTTAACTAGATTTAAGCAATATATAACATCAATCTAGTATATTGAACAAAGTTTACAAAAAACGTAGCTAAAAAGAGCATTTTTTTCACCTTGGGGATGCACGACAAGCGTTTTATCACCCGAGATCAACTTAGAACACTCTCGGGACTCCAAGTGCGTGTTAAATAAGATCAAACAACTCAAAATGGGTGTATATTGATCAAACACGAGGGCTTCTCTCTCTAGAAATCAGTTTCTCTCTAAAACTATCTCTCTCTCTTTTTCTAAATGAGCGGATATTGCTTTATTAAACCATCAGAGCCAGCCACATATATACATGCAACTAGCTATTTTAAGTGGTTCAGAGTACTTAAGACTCCTAATCCACTTTTCTACTCCACAAGTAGAAAATCCACTAAGGATATCGATATAACTTCGAATCACTAAGATACTTTCAAGACCAGCAGCCTTGGAACACTAGTACACTTCGTACTCTTCATGACCAGCAGCCTTGGAACACTAGTTCACTAAGAACTCTTCAAGCCCAGCAGACTTGGAAGCTTTGTGATGAGAGTTTGTTCGCTGTTGTGCTACTAAGTTGCCTTAAGCATAAGTTCTGAAGAACTTAGTAGCGAAGCAAGATTTTTCTTTAAGTCGTAGAGTGAAGCTTTGACAGATCTTTTTATGTTTGTATGTTCTTGCTTATTTAATATGTTCAATCTGTTTGCCTTATGTAGATGCCTTTGAATTCTTCCCTTTGAAAGGCTTCTGTTGGAGCATTTAATGCTTCAGATATTCTGGGATCTTTGATGTTGACATCCTGGGTCCATGTAACTGCTTCTTTCTGACTCACCTGACACACTAGTCTACTTTTTCACCTAACACCTCTGAGCCGTCACTTTCAGCAGACTGATTGGTAGACACTTCATTTGTTTCCTTGATTTAGACCAAAGATGTTTGGTGAGTATATCGGGATCTTCAATTAGTAACGTTCGTATGTCAGTCTTCATTGTTAGACATTCTCACTAATCAGACAAATGACCTCGACGATTCTGATGCAGACTTTCATGTACTTTACGATTACTTAGTCGTAGTCTATCTGTGGGAATCTTGCAGGACTTGCTCTGTGATAACTCTACGATCGTTCAAGCAGACTCTACGATTCTGCACTTATCTCTACGATTGCATGGGCAGACTCTGCGATTCTACACTTGGCTCTACGTTTCCTATGGCAGACTCTATGACTCTACACTTGGCTCTATGATTACTCAGGCAGACTCTACGCTTCTGCACTTGGCTCTACGATTGCTCAGGCAGACTCTGCGATTCTGCACTTGGCTCTACGATTGCTTGGGCAGACTCTGTGATTCTGTACTTAGCTCTACGAACCTTTTAGCTATTACATCGATTCAGCTCATAAGATCAACCTAACAACTTTGATTTTTCTATTCTAAGCCCTTGTACATTATTTCATCTATGTAATTTTAAGGACTTTACACATTTGTTAATGCATGCATACATGCATATTTGTTTATTCAATCATCAAATTTAATCATGCAATTTTCAATAATCTCCCCCTATTTGATGTTGATATATTCAAGTAGATTTGCATTATATCATCAATTTCTAATACAAGTTGCTAGAAGATAAACATGACTTAATGTTCAGTGAGCAACTAAATTTCTAGAAGATAAGCATGAATTTATTAATGTGCTTCAAGGATATTATAGTTCATGATAGATACATCAATAAAAATAAGAGAAACTTATCTTCTACCTCATCTTGGTTTCTTTTACCTTGGAGGATTTGCATATTCTTCAGCTTTCCTCTTCCTGCTAGTCTTATTTCGCCTTGCAATTTCTTCTAGTTCATTTTGGTCAAGAGCTTCACCATGATCATGTCTGTTCATGAAGACAGGATCTCCAATGGGCAAGCTTAGGCCAGTATGAGACACTCTTTGCGACCTGGAGGGAATGGGGCCTTGGCTCCTTAGAGGGAGTGCCTTTATTGGTTGTTATTCTGCTCTTAACGGGGGCTAATTGTTCCTTGATGATTAACTTTGATGCTTCTTCCCCTTTCTCTCATAACTTGTACTCTTCCTTGTGTTCTTCCCGTCTTCAATATTCTCCCCCTTTATGTCAGCATCGAATATGTTGGGATAGACGATTCATACCTTCCACTAACTCTTGCATTTGAGATCTAGACTGAGTGATTTTAGCTCTATTTTCTTGAACCAGACTTCAGTCTGTTGTCGTTGATGATGAGAAAGAGCCAGAGTAGTGTTTGTTCACTCAATATGCTGCACGGTCAGCTGCTCGAAGGATTTGAGGGTCATGCTGAGCTCAAATAGCTTATCAGTTACAGCTTGGTTTTGTTTGGCGTTTGATTCTGTGAGAGAGATAATGGCCTTCTGGTGAGTTGCTAGCTGCTTCAAGTAGACATTGTCTCTTGCTACTACTAGATTGGTAATTTCACCATGATATTCTCTGAGACGTTGGTAGAAGTCTTTTCCCAGTGTAGCTGAAAGCTTGGCAATGATCTCCTTAATCCCATTTACCTTCTGGTGCAACTCTATAGAATTGTCTTCTAATTTTTTGATAATGTCTTCAACAACATTTATCATCAGATGGGCTATTCTATCCTTAGTTGGAAGGTCAAAGACACGTTTCTCAATTTGAGTAAGAGTAGCCTTTGAATCCTCCTTATTTCCTTCAGACAAATTGGATATATCAAGAGGAATATTAAAGAATTCATTATTAGATGAGGAGGGTATGTATGATTGAGAGATGGGGGCTTTGTGTGTTTGTTTAAAGGGTGAGGGAACTATTTGGTCATTAATAGTAGTGCCATGACACTCTACGATCGTGGAGTTGACCGTGGGGTGAGAGGACTTCATTACGACTAAGGAAGATGGTTCATTTGGTCCATCAATCATAGAGTTTTGGGACTCTGTAATTGGAAATTGGTTTCTTGGGTCAATAATGACCTCAATCCATCTAGACAGTTCATCAAACTGATAAAAATTTGCTGAAGGAGAATGATTTAGCCTGAAAGATGTGGGAATGAAGTATACCTGTTGCTCATATCTTGGAAAAGCATGGTCTGTGATCAGCTTTTGAGCAAAGGTAAGATTTCTTGGAAATCCTTGAGCAAGTACTGACACTGCTGGATAAGGTTTGAATGTCCAGAACATGTGATCCTAAGAATTAAGAACTAGAGCTCTATGGAAGGGCATCATAGGCAGGTAGGAGAATAAGCAGTTGTAGTTGATACTCCTTTCTTCACTTCTGAATTCAACAATGATTTCCACTTCATCTTTTTCCTCGTCCATGAGCTCCATAATTTTTTCTTCTCTTTCCTCAGCATCTGCTTCTATTTCTTTAGGGGTTGAAAGGGCATCATATTGAATTTCTAATTTCTCCCCTCAACCTGAGCATCTTCCTCCATTTGAACATTACTTGGCTCAGCAGCTTCTGGTTGCTCCCCCTCAGTTGATAAAACCATCTCGACATTGATTTCTGCAACAACTGATTCAATTATCCTTGTTTGAGCTAAGGAATCATTTGGAGAGCTTGGAACTTCAACTTCATTTGGAATGATTATTTGTTCACTACCAGCTGCTTGGTTTTAAGTCTCCTCTTTAGTTCCAACTGTTGCCTGGTCAAGGGATGTTAATCTTCTTTCCTCTTCCTTGATCTTGAGCATTGTTTTCTGAAGCTCAAGATCAGGCCTTTTTGATCAGCCTTCTCCTCAACCTTCTTGGCTCAGGTTCAGCAGCTTCTTCAGCAACCTGTTCATCTTTAGTAATGATTACTTACTCAGGCTGAGTAGCCATCCCAGCATCTTCTTCAATGTGGCAGATAAGTCTGGACTCTACGATCGGTGAGCTTCTATACTTTATGATCGTATTGAGAGAAGACTTCTTTAAATACAGGTTGCGTTTTCCCTTCTGAAGAAATAACTGAGAGAGGGGTGTTCTCTCGTCAGCTCCTACTTCAACTTGCTTCTTCTTCTTCTTCAAGGTTTGTTCAGATATGGAAATAAGATCTTGGTCGGTTTGCCTTGGGGAAGAGTCTTCAGGATCAGGCCTTTGGGGCACTTCAGTCATTGATCCTTGAGGCTCTTCTTCAGTTTGATTAATAATGTTCAGTTTCCTCTTTCCTTTATTTTTTCTAATCCGGGCAAAGGACTCCTGATTCACTTCTTCTTCCTCTTCTTTTACAACAGACATATTACCTTTGAGAGAGTGTTTCTTCACTTCTTCAGTTCTTCCACTGGACTCAGATTGGATTGACCTTAAATTTTCCACCGGATTCCTCTTCTGGTTTTGAAATAGCTGTTGAGTAATTCTCTTATTTGGATTGAAGACTTCACCTTCATTGTCCCCAATTTTATCTCCCAGTGCTGATTGAAGAATTATGCTGATGAATCTTCTGTATAACATTTTATTTGGGCCTTTGGACTTCTTGGCACTGAGAATTCATTTCCCAATCCACCATTAATAGAGAACCATAGTTGATATTGATCTTGAATACGATTGTGGTCATGATTTTCAGTTGTATTTCACTAACAGAATCGTGACCTGAGTTTTTGCACAAGATGCATTTTCCAATAATGTCAGCCAGAAATTCATACTTCTAGGGGAATTCCTTCTTCTTGAAGCCTCTAAGATTAGGGTTCTTCTGGTGGTGCATCCTCTACAGTCCTTCATTAAAGTCGATGTAGCTTAGAGGAGTAAGACCTTCTAAGGCACGGTTGATAACTTCAACCTCAAGCTGAATCGATACACCTTTGACCTTTGTGGATAGAATGTCGTCTTTGTAGACTCCATTGGTGTAGAACTCTTTTACTAATTCTGAATAAATCCTCGTGCTGGTGTCTAGGGCTTCCTGGAGTCCTGCTCGCTTTAGTAGAGAGATAATTTTATGAAATTTTAGCTTAGCAGTTTTGAACACTTCGAAGCATAGTTGATTTCCAGAGATAACAGAAGATATCATTTAATTTTGTAAGTTTTCTGAAACAACCGAGATTAACTAAGTATTCTTGATTTTATAATCTAGGGTTTTAGCGAGAGGGAAAGCTTTTGAAATTCATATGAATGAAACACAGAGACGAATTTTCAAAAGTATTTGTAACTTCCCTTTAGAAAGTAGTATGCATACAAACCAATCATGTATGATGATAAAGCATATACTTTGGAGACAATCTTATTTATTAATAAAAATATTCATTTATTAAAGGCATTTAATTATCTACATGGTGCTGTTTTTATAATATGTAAATAACTCATAGTTTTAAGCAATGCTTTTAGAATCATGATGTTGACCATGCTAATGAAATTTAAATTCTTAGAAAGCTTAAAACTAAAATAGTTCTCAATCGTGGGATTACTAAAAAGGGGATTAGTAAATCCGGATAGATTGGTACATATGTTGCTTGCTCATTGGATGAGGATGATTGATCTCATGATCATTTGTGTGCAGACACTAAAGCAAGTATGTAGGTGCTTATTGGAGAATAAGTTCACTGAACGTGACTCGCTATGGAATACCTAATGGAGTTTTACTCGCCTGTCAATAGGAATTCCTAATGTGATAGTAGTACAAGTGATCCTTGGACTTGAGATCATCATAGTATCTTGTATGTAATGAATTATACTTTGACTTATTCCTTAAAGCTATTTAGGGTATATAAAAGGATATTCTTGGGTATAATGAGTTACATATGGAGATAATGAATGATCAATAAAGAATCTATCACCTCTAGTAAAAGAGGAGATATGTCCTATGTGATTCGTTAAATGACAACACAGGAATCCTTGGCCAAAGTGGAATGAAATTAGAAAGGAGTTTCTAATTTGCATTATTTGGAGTTGTGCATTTTCTAATCGAAATATATATAATTAAATAAAATAAGACTTGACAGTAAATCCATGTCTTATATTTAATTGGGATATTGTATGGTGGAAAGATTGAATTGTACGGTAACTATTTACTCACAGGTTCTTTTATGATTAATGTTGAAATCTATATTATCTGAAAAGTCGTTGATCGCTAGGGAGGTTTATCCCTATTGTAGAATAAATATTATTTATTTAAATAGATTATTAGTTGAATTTATTTATTTAAATAAGATTAGAATTATTCTAATTGATTTATTCACAACCGATTTAATATGGAGAACCTAAAGGGTCACACCATAAAAAGAAAAATAATTATTTAAGAAGGTAATGGCATAATCGTAATAATACAATAAGTGTTGTTAATTTAATCTATGGTGATAGAATAAATTAAATAGCTTAATGTTTATTATTTAATATTTTAGAAATATTAAATATAAATTAATAAGAGGAGTCTTATTAATATTATTACAATTATTATTATTTTAATTTCTAAAGGAGTTTAGTAGTTAATTTAATATTAGTACTCTCATTTATTCCTAATAAGATTAGGAGACAAATTAATTAAATAAATTAATTTATTCCCAATGTGGTGGGAAGTCTAAATTAATTAAAGGAGTTTAATTAATTAAATGAAATCTCATGTCTAATAGGATTAGAAGGGTTGACCAATATCTATATAAGAGGAGTCTTATAATAGATATCAGTTGATGCAATTTCAATTGTTGGAGAGTACTCCTTCTCTATAGAGGATAGAAAACTAGAGTATAACCAATCACCCTCCTTCTTGAATAATTTCTATTCCTTGGTGGATCACCTCTAGAGGCCAAACACTTGGGTGGCTAACGTTGATCAAAGGAAATAATCTAACCCGGAAATTCAAAGAGATCACAAAGAACAAGGAGTTGAACTCGTACCTGTGAAAGTTTCGTTCTACAAGGGTATGATTACATAACTTCTTATTTATCGTTTTAAATTAATAATTTGCATAAATGATGATCCGAGTGATGGTTTTGTAGAAATTTTTAAACTCTGATATACCATGCTTCTGCTAATTTTTGCAATTTGATTGCGTCACGATTTCGTACAAACCCAACAGTGGTATCAAAGCCAAACCTTTATCCAATTATTACTTTATTTTTGATTTCATATACATATGGGTATGTATTTAGAATAATTTATTGGGCATAATTTTATTGTATACAATTATTTTTTTAAGAAAAAAAATGGTTTTTTTTTTTGGACGAATCACCAATTTTTTTATGGGCGCTAATCTTGAATTCTACAAAGAAAAGGCGTTGTCTCTTTCTTGCTCCAAAAAGAAGGTAACCCATCAGGAAATGACTCTTTTAATAAACTTGCAGGACTCTTTTAATAAAAGAATGTGACTTCTTTTTAAAAAATAAACGTGAATTTATATTATATATATATATAATATATATATATATATATATATATATACGGTAATATCAAATATATATATATATATATATGATATATTTATAAATTATATTCTAAATAATTTTATAATTAAAATAAAGAGTTTATTTTAATCTTGAAATTGGATTTCATGCAATTTAAAATTGCCCATTAAATGATACTCATATATATATGAAATGTTTTAATTCATGAGATGGATATTTATTTATTGATATATATGGTGATATATATGATAATAAATAGGGATTGATTATGGACTATTTGACCAATGTGATTGGATTTTATTTTAGTTGAATGCTTGAATGAATGGATTTTATTAAATGGGGTCTGCGTACCTCGTCTTCTCTGATTTTTTTTTTATGTAAAATTATATCTCTCTCCTATGTGCTTCCCCTTGATTGCTGATCAAGGTTTCTATTTAATTTGAAATAGTTAATGTAATAGAGATAGTTAGAATTATCTTGAAGAAATTGGAGACCAAGGAGCAAGGAGCGCGTGAGGACCCGTTTGTATGGAGCCCGAATTTAAATGTAATAGTTACGTTTAAATTTAAATTCTTGCACTCCTAGGTTTGACCTTTTGGTTCACTTGGTGGCTCTAGTGAACCAAACTAGAATAAAAGTCCATAATCAATCCAGGTAGAATATAATATTCTATATTTGCATGCTAAGTATTATATATATTATATTTTATGCAAATATGTTTCGCATGTTTAATAAAATTACGCGTATTTTATATATATATGTGCATGCGCGCTAAACAAGATGAGACAAATAATAACAAACCCCTCAAAGAAATAATATTAATTCCGAAGCGTTCAATGATATTTGGAATATCGAACATCGCCTTCTAGCATGATAAATTAATAGAGTATTAAATATTTAATATGAGCTTGTTGTGCTATCCACAAGGCGAGTATTGCGTATTTAAGATATTAATTAATCACATTTGATGCTTATCAAGAAAATTAAATGATCTAGTCTTGTTGTGCTATCCACAAGGACGAACATTTTCTTTTTTGAATTTATGGAAGTGCTAGACTGGACTTAACTTAAATCATTTTAGTTCGGATGTGCACACACTTAACCATTATGATTTAAGAGGCAAAATAAAAGGAGTTATATGGTGATGTAATTGACAAGAGTTGACTACTTATTTATTTGTATATCGCTTGTTGTGCTATCCATAAGGTTATATACATTTGAAATGGGATCCTTATTCTCACTAGCAAATTTTTAATTAGATGTTGCCGAACTATATAAGTGAGGGTAATATAGTTTGATAAAAATAGTGGGAGATACCAATTTAAAATAAAGACCTAAAATTTATTTTGGTATGCAAAATTAATAAAATGAATGTTTGCTAAAAAATGTTATTTTTCACATGTAGAATTTTAAAATTGTCAAAATCACTAATTTCACCGCGAAGCATACTTGATGCTAATAAGCTTATCGGGCCGAATTATACGGACTGGCTAAGAAATCTGAGAATAGTTCTCACTGCTGAAAAGATTTCTTATGTCCTAAATTCACCTGTCCCTGGAACTGTTCCAGAAACAGCCTCTGAAGAAGAGATTGCCACCATTATAAAGTGGCAAAATAACGCATCTATGGCTCAATGCATCATGCTCGCATCCATGAATAACGAGCTTCAGCGTCAGCATGAAAACATGGATGCTCCTACTATGTTGCTTCACCTCAAGGAGTTGTATGGTGAACAAAGTAGGACTGCTAGATATGAGATATCTAAGGAGCTCTTCCAATCTCGGATGACCAAGGGTAAAGTGAACATAAAGGAACAAAAAAAACTTGATCCAGCTAGCAAAGGAATGTGTTTCCATTGCAATGAGTAGGGTCATTGGAAGAGGAACTGCAAGAAGTTTCTGGCAGAGAAGAAGCTTGGAGAAGCTTCGACTTTCAATCAAGGTTTGTTCATGATTGAAATTAATTTTTCAGAAAGTCAAAATTCTACTTGGGTATTGGATACCGGCTGTGGTTCTCATATATGTAATAATGTGAAGGGACTGGTCAGAAGTAGAAAGCTGAACAAGGATGAGGTTGTCCTACGAGTGGGAAATGGAGCAAAGGTTGCTGCATTAGCTGTAGGCACTTATTGTTTAGCACAGCCTACGGGCAAGTCCATTTATTTAATTAATTGTTATTTTGTTCCGAATATCATTAGAAACATTATTTCTATTTCCGTATTAGATATGGATGGATTTGACATTATAATAAAGAACAACAATTGTTCTATTTATAAAAGTAATGTTTTATATGGTGTTGGTAATTTGCAAAATGGACTTTATATACTTGATTTGCATGAAAATATACTTCAAATAGAACAAACTAAGAAAAGAAAAAGAGATGATATTAATTATACCTATATGTTGCACTGTAGACTCGGTCATAATAATGAAACAAAATTATCCAAGTTGCATAAGGATGGGCTCTTAGAGCTATCCAATTATGAATCATATCCAACTTGTGAATCTTGTCTCATGGGTAAAATGACTAAATCTCCTTTTAGTGGAAAAGGAGAAATAGTTGCAGAGTTGTTAGCAGTGGTTCACACAGACGTTTGTGGACCTATGACAACAAGTGCACGGGGTGGGTATTCTTATTTTATTACTTTCACTGATGATCACTCAAGATTTGGATATGTGTATTTAATAAA
This sequence comes from Panax stipuleanatus, assembly GCA_020205555.1. NCBI lineage: Eukaryota > Viridiplantae > Streptophyta > Magnoliopsida > Apiales > Araliaceae > Panax > Panax stipuleanatus. The sequence goes on from CM035123.1 coordinate 85,102,553, forward strand.
ATACAAATCAGAATCATTTAAAAGTTCAAAGAGTTCAAAAATGGAGTAGAGAAATAAACGGGCAAGAGTATTAAGATACTTCGATCAGATCGAGGTAAAGAATACTTAAGCGGTGAGTTTCTCAATTGTCTCAAAGAAAATGGTATAATCTCATAATGGACTCCTCCAGGTACACCACAGTTGAATGGATTATCTGAAAGGAGAAATCGAACACTGTTGGACATGGTTCGATCCATGATGAGTTTTACTAACCTTCTAATTTCTTTCTGGGATTATGCCCTAGAAACGGCTGCATACCTACTTAACAAGGTACCTACCAAATCCACCCCAAAGACTCCATATGAGATGTGGAAGGGGAGAAAACCAAATCTTAAGCATGTTAAGACTTGGGGTTGTCCAGCTTATAGTCAAAAAGTTTGAACATGATAAGCTACAGACTAAATCCGACAAGTGTAGATTTGTGGGATACCCTAAAGAAACTGTAGGGTATTATTTCTATCATTCAACTGATCAAAAGGTGTTTGTTGCGAAACATGCTGCCTTCTTGGAAAAGGAGTTTATCCATGAAGGGGTGGGAGTAAGATATATATTGAAGAAGTTCAAGAATCACAAATTACTATGGATCAGAGTCAGGTACCTGACCTGTAATACCCGAGATTTTCCTAATATTATTAAATAAATATATTAATGGAAATGAATATTTATTCGTATATAAATGATTTTTGTGTTAAGAGATGAGTTAACTCAATTATGTTAAATTGAATAATTATAATAATTGAGAAATTTTGGAGTTTGTGACAAACTCGTTGAAAAGCCTTGTGTGGCACAGTGTTGAGGAATATTAATGATGATATTAATTAACGAAGGAATTATTATGTAAACAATTAACCTATATTAATATTTAATTGTTATTATAGAATATTAATTAATTGATGATGATTAATTAATAATAAGTGATGATTATTATTTCAAGAGGTATATTAATGAGCAACGTGTTTATAAATATAATAAAGATTTACAATTATCTACTGTGATAATTAAATGTACATCGTATAGTAGTTAGCTATATATTGTACAAAGTGCAAGGATGGTGTGGCTATATTATATAAAAACCATATATTAAGATATTATATGAAGCATTGTGATTGGACATGTTGAAACTATATATTATGAATTACATGAAATATGTATGTGACAATATGTATGCAAGTATACATTTAATTAACACACTTTGGGAGTATTGTAAACAATTATTGAATTATAGGATTTAAATTAAACAACACATGAGATACAGTAATGTGATAATATCCGGTTAAAATATATCGGTACAATAAAATGTACATGGATTATGTGTGTGAACTACATTTACCATTATATAAATTACATGGTAGTATTATTTGGATTATATTGTAGTTTTAATTGTAATCTAAATATATAGTATGTATATATAAGAGGTAACCTAAGTGTATAATATATGTTATAACATTGCATTGTACAAATTGATAGAATGCTGAGAGTGATATTGCTTGTCCCTAAATGCTAGACCCATTTGCTCTTCACGTGTATGACAAAAGGCTAAAGCCTATTTCCCCATTCTTCTCCCAAGCTTAAGCTAGCAATGATGATCAAGGGGATAGTTTTCATGATTACATTCACCAACTAACTACCTACTCTCTATTAACCTCCATGCAATTCAAATTTACGTTGGTTTGATTTGTGGTATAATTACATTGCCTGTGTAAGGATTTCTCTATAAATACAACCCATCTCTTTCATATTTTTAATTGCTGAGATTTGCTAAATGTTGAAAGAGAGAGCACATACATATATCAGTGATAGCATTCTCTGAGGCTGAGAGAGTTCTTATTAGGAAGTTCGATTTCATTTACAGAGGTATAATCCTTCTTCCTTGCTTATCATTTTCATCCTCTGTCAAAACTCCATTTCTTGTTTCTGTCAAAATCCAAATTCTTGATCATATAAAATTGAAGTATAATTGAATTATAGGAAACTTGTGTAGTGTATTGTGGACTTACATACATGTTGGAACTACAATATAGCTCACTTGCTCATCATTTTTATTTTCTGTTTCGATTTCTAAAATTTTTGTAAAATTCTTCAATTCTTGAATTTAGTTGGAGTTCATGAATTTGGGAATTGATAAATGGCGATTGACTATTATATAAGCATATATATATATATATATATGTGTGTGTGTGTGTGTGTGTGTGATAGTAAGTTAAAGAGGTCTAATAGCATATAGGTATGTTGAAATCGATGAAATGGGAAGTTTTGGGTCGGTTTTGGCTGCAGCGTGAACTGCAGGAACTGAGTCTACATCGCGGCGCCGCAGCGCTGATGCGCAGCGTTATCTGCGCGCTGCAGCGCCACAATACCTCAGTCCCAGCGTCCCCACGCCGCAGCGCCGATTCCAGGTATTGTGTCCGCGCCGCAGCGCCAGCTTGCTGCTGTTGTTGCCGCGCCGCAACGCCGCAGTGCAAACAGGCCCAGAAATGACTATCTGTTTGTCCAGTCCAAGAGCAGTAAAATTATAATTCAAACTAAGTAAATGTAATATGATTTATGGAGTCCCTCTTGTGCAATACATGTTTCCATTGTTTACTTAACATAAAAAGAGAACTCATGATTTTGAAAACAACCCTTGACGAAGCATGTGTTATTTAAGTCCGAACTTGCTAGCATATGCTCGTAACTTAACTAGGTGTGAGATATAATTTGAAATTGCCTATATGAACTAGATTGCTTTGGCTTGGTTTAAAATGACTAGTTAAAGACTAACTCGGATATGTTTGCAAACTACGTTTCATACACGTTGCATGGCTGTATTCTAAACTTATAGGGTTGCATGCTAGTATTCTTTATGTCGCTACGCATGATCTATATGAACACTCACATAGTTGAACACTACATAAACTATTCAAGTATGATTTCTAAGACAATTACAAGTAAGGACTATAGTTGATTATTAAACTATGTGGTTTGTTAATATATAGTTATACGATTTGATTGTGTAGCTAAGATAGAACTTGATGTATGTGCTCAATTTACATGTCAAGTATGTGAATCAGATGTGTATAACTAATGTGTGTATATATATACATGTTAATAGGATAACATAATTCTTTAAAGTAATATTAGGCTTTACGTGGATAAACTACGCTTAAGGCAAGTATCCTAATCGACGCATTTACTTTATGCAAGGAAATCTATGATTGTGCAAGTTTCCTGATTTACACTCATTTATAGTGCAAGTATCCTAACCCTTGTATTACTTTATTCAACGAATATTATAAGCGAGAATCTAAACTTTATCTCTTTGAATGCAAGTTGTCTTACTCGTTCATTTGAGCTAGTATGTTTAAACTCTTGTGAAAGCTATTATTCATGTTGAACTTGGTATTGTTCTTGAATATTGTGAAAGTGTCTATGCCACTTGATTCGGCTAGACTATATGCATGTTTATAAAACTGTCCAAACCTTTTTATCAGTGCGGAAATCTTGAAAACTGAGTTGAACATCCCTTATGGTAAGGGGAGTGTTTATTGTTGGAAGCCCCAACACACGCGTGAATATTACTGTGGTTATGCATAACATATAGTATTGTAGAATGATCATCTATTATACTTGTTTCTTTTGGGTTATCAGTTTAATATTGGTAATTCTAGTAGATGTTCAATAGTCCTTAGTAACTGCTCAGTATAAATTGGATACGTTGATAGCCTTTGAATTCATATATATCTGTTGATCTATATTGAATTATCATTTCATATTCCAAAGATGTGATTCGAGAATTGTTGATATTTGTTGTTCCTGATATTACTCTAAAACTCTGAACTATCTTAGAGTTTATACTTCGATATTTCAAACTCGTGATATAATACTCATCACCCTTGTTGTATATTACTTGTTGGGCAATTTGTGCTCATTCTTGCTTATTTTAAGACCTTTCAGTTAAGGCGAAACAGGGAAGTGTCTCTAGGAAAGACAAGGCCAAGGGCAAGGCTACCGACTAGCTTGTTCCTTTATGTTTCAAATTGTTATGTTGTATTAAGACTGTCTTTAGACTATGTTTAAGCTTAAGTAGGATTACGTAATAAGTCTTTATTCGATATCATTATGTAATCTATTTTGTACTGTAGGTTGCGAGACTTGGGGGAATAATTATAATAAATCATTGTATATTATTCTAAATTAGATCTTCCGCTGTGAATGTGTGATTTTAGTTATTATTGTATTACCATGAGCACGTGACGAACCGAATTTGAGTGACCAAGTGGCGGTCCCGAATTTGGGGGCGTCACAGGTTGGTATCAGAGATGTAGTTATAAACCTTAGGAACGAGTGTCCTTAGACTATAATTTAGGAGAACTTAGAAGTTAGAAAGGAGATAAAACTCATGTAGAGTTTTCCTTGAGAGACTTAGTTTGTTATGAAATGTAACTTCATTTTATACAATGAACTTATATTTTATTTAACATTCTAATGGAGTTGCTATTTCTTGTCTGTGTTTATGATTGTAGATGGCAGATATGGGAGTACCCGCTAGAGTGGCTGAGGATGAGCCCAGAGATATTCATGTAGTATACGAGGCACCCTTAGAGGCTGTGCCAGTACAGGCTGTGGCACCATCCGAGTCAGATGACGAGGATGAGATTGAGATTGAGATAGAGTCCGATCCAGAGGAGGAGCCGATGGAGGACGAGTCGGTTGTGGACGAACCTTCAGAGGAGGAGCCCATGGAGGACTCCTACGAGCCTAACCTAGAGGAGTATATACTAGGCGAGTATGAGGAGCAGATCCTAGAGTTGGACTGCAGAGTCTAGGAGTTAGAGGAAGAGGCAAAAGAGAGGGAGTCAGAGTTCCAGAAACTACGGAACGAAGACCACCAGAGGAAGCTGGCTATGCAGGAGTTGAAAGTAGAAATTGCTAATCGCAAAGAGGCGGGAATTCAGATAGGAACCCTATTTCACAAGGCAGTGGCTAGGAACGTGGATATAGCATGGAAGCTAGAAGAGGTTGAACAGAGGGAACTAAGCGAGAAGACTGAGAAGGAAGCACTCCGCACTCAGTTATAATTAGAGGTGATGGATAGGATACACTTCGAGGAGAAGTGGGAGGCTGCCCATGAGAGAGCAGATGACCTGGAAGACGAGGCCAGATGCAAGAAGAGGAAAATGAACAAGATAGGGTACGTGTTTCGTTTGGCATTTGAGAGGGTGCTTGATGGTGTGTACCACTACCCGGCAGAACAGGGACAGACTCTACATACCTTGAGTCGAGAGCTAGTTGCGTATATAGTATAGACGGAGTACAAGAGCACTGTGGAGTGCGGGATGATGGGATAGATTTCCTTAGATGGTCCAGTAGTAGTTTAGTAGTATTTATCTTTATGTGTTATATATACTATGTTGTAATCCCAATCTTTTGTGTAAGATGTGGGATAGTGATGTAAACCCCAAGTTAGCTTTTGTTAGAGGGGTAGTGTGGTAGTAGGTTGGTATATTCCCCGTCTTTTGTGATATTAGGGGATATATATGATGACATTTATAGCAGTATGCTAGGATAATCATGTAATGAAATGAAATGGCATATGAATATAAATGAAGTTTATTCAAAAATGTGTTATAAATTTATTCTTTTTATTTTTAAAAGAAATACTTAAGTAATATAACTGAATAATAATAAAATGAAAATTTGTGATGCAGATCATGGCACCAAGACGTAGACTGACTGCACCCTAAGAATCAGTTAATAACGAGAGGGAGCAAGTAGATCCCATCTAGAGGCTAGTTGACCTGTTAGGAGAGGCTCTTAGGGGGAGGAACAATGAACCTGTTCGCTCGAACCCTCAAGCTGTGACAGTAACAACCTTTAAAGACTTTAATGAGTGTAAGACCCCCGAAGTTCGAGGGAATTACCGACCCAATCATCGCACAAACGTGGATCAAGGAGATCGAAAAAGCTTTCACTATAGCTCGCGTAGGCGAAGATCAGAAGACGGTGTTTGCCATATACATGATGAGGGGAGAAGCGAATTATTGGTGGGAAGTAAATCAGCAGAGAGCCGAAGAGGGGACAATAGCATGGGAAAGATTCAAGACGCTGTTCTTCGAGAACTACTTCCCAAAGAGCATGAAAAATAGAATGGTGGTAAAATTCCTAGAGTTAAAATAAGGTGAAATGACGGTGGCGCAATACGCGACTAAGTTCAACAAACTAACGCAATTTGCGGAGCACCAAGTTGGTGATGAGGAAAGGAAGGCTAGACGATTCGAACAAGGACTGAAGCCTTGGCTATTCAATAAGGTGTCAGTTCTTCAGATCGATTCTTTTGCAACACTACTGGAGAAGGCTATTATCGCCGAGGGAGGAAGTGAAGCTTTGAGCTTGTATAACAAAGAGAGGAAAGGAAAGAACACTAGTAGTGAAAATCGTGGAGGAAGCAGTGGCGGAGGGAGTAACTCCGGGAAGAGAAAATGGGACAACAACAACAACAACAACCGAAATAATAACCAATGTGGGAGTCACCAAGGAAGCTTTAAGAAAAGGACTGAGACTTGTTACAAATGTGGAAGAAGCCATCAAGGAGAATGCTGGAAGGGGAAAAGCACGTGTTTTAACTGCGGTCAGGAGGGCCACATCTCGCCCAACTGCCCGAAGCCAAAGAAGATTAGGGGATGTTTCGCTTGTGGATCAACGGAGCACCGAATAAAGGATTGCCCAAAGAAAGGGAGTTGCGAGAATGGCGGAGGTCAGGGAGGAGGTAGCAAGTTGATGATTGGAGAACCCGCACAACCCAACCGATCGACCACCCGAACATTTAACATGACAGTTCAAGATGTCGTAGCTGCAAAGGACGTGGTGTCAGGTATAATCCCAATCAATAATATAAATGCCTACATATTATTTGATTCGGATGCCACCTATTCTTTTGTGTCTGAAGAATTTGCTAGTAAACTTAGTAAACCCCGAGAACGTTTAGAAAATCCTTTGAACATAGAAGTTACGAATAAGAAAATAATCCTTGTAGAATACGTTTACCTAAATTATATCGCAAACATTAGAGAACATGAACTGAGCGTAGACTTGATTCCTATTAGATTGGGAGAATTTGATGTGATATTGGGAATGGATTGGTTGTATAACCATGCAGCGATAATAGATTGTCAAAATAAATGTGAGAACCTTCAGACTCCGAGTAAGTCTAAGGTAGTGTTTTATGGTAGCTCATCGCTTAAGCAATCGTGTTGCGTTACGATGATGCAGGCCAAGAAATTGTTAAGAAAAGGATGTGTAGGTTATTTAGCTTACATCGTTGATACTCGAAAAAAGGGAGTAAAAATTAAGGATATATCCATAGTGAATGAATTTCAAGACGTGTTTCCGGACGATTTGCCTAGTCTTCCGCCAGATAGAGAAATTAAATTCGTAATAGATTTAGCACCGGGAACGGCACCGATTTTGAAAGCTCCATATCATATGGTGCCAGTAGAAATGAAGGAATTGATGATACAACTGCAAGAGTTATTGGATAAGGGTTACATTCGACCGAGTGTGTCTCCTTGGGGAGCACCAGTGTTATTCGTTAAGAAAAAGGACGGATCGATGAGGCTCTTTATCGATTATCGAGAATTGAACAGAGTAACGATCAAGAATCGATATCCGCTACCGAGGATAGACGACTTATTTAATCAACTGAAGGGAGCAAAATTTTTCTCGAAGATAGACCTACGGACAGGATATCACCAACTGAAGGTACGGGATGAGGACATACCAAAGACTGCGTTTTGAACCCGTTATGGACATTACAAGTTTTTGGTAATGTCATTTGGTTTGACTAATGCTCCGACAGCATTTATGGACTTGATGAACCGAGTTTTCAAGCCATACCTGGATAAATTTGTAGTGGTTTTTATCGATGACATTTTGATCTACTCGAAGACAGAGGAAGAACACGCTGAACATCTTAAGATAGTTTTGGAAGCGCTAAGGAAGGAGAAGATATATGCGAAATTTTCTAAGTGCGAATTTTGGATGGAGAAGGTTCAATTCTTAGGCTACGTGGTGGATCAGGATGGAATCTCAGTAGGCCCCGCAATGGTCGAAGCAATAAGTAATTGGGAACAGCCAAGAACACCGACGAAGGTGAGAAGCTTTTTAGGGTTAGCTGGGTACTATCAAAGATTCATCCAAGATTTTTCCAAGATAGCAACCCCGTTGACTAATCTAACGAGGAAGACGGTGAAGTTTGTATGGACCGACAAATGCGAAGAAAGTTTTCAAGAACTGAAGAAGAGATTGAGCGAAGCACCTGTGTTATCATTACCAGATGATGCGGGAAATTTTTTTGTGTATAGTGATGCATCGCACAAGGGACTTGGCTGTGTGCTTATGCAACACGGAAAAGTCATTGCGTATGCATCACGACAATTGAAGGATTACGAAAAACGATACCCTACTCACGACTTAGAGTTAGCGGCAGTAGTTTTTGCGTTAAAGATTTGGAGGCATTATTTGTACGGGGAGAAATGTGAGATATACACGGACCACAAGAGTCTGAAATATATCTTCACATAGAAGGAGTTGAACATGCGACAGAGAAGGTGGTTAAAATTAATCAAGGACTATGACTGCGATATTCTTTATCACCCGGGGAAGGCAAACGTGGTTGCCGACGCTCTGAGCAGGAATGGAAAGGAAAAATTGTTTCATTTGATGACTCAAGAAGAGTTGATAAGAGAGATGGAGAAATTGGAGATAGAAGTGAAAGGACCAGGAAAGTCTGAAGAGAAGTTTTTTGTAATGGAAGCTCATCCGACATTGTTGGATAGGATAAAGGAAGCACAGGAGAAAGATGAAGAATGTGAGAAGATCAGAAAAAGGATCACAGAAAATAAGGAAGAGGAATTCCGAATAGATAAAGAAGGTATTTTGAGATTTGAAGAAAGAGTATGGGTACCAGCGGTAACCGAGCTAAGGGAAGAGATTTTTCACGAGGCACACAATATGACGTATTCCGTTCACCCAGGAGGCACGAAGATGTACCGAGATTTGAGATAATATTTTTGGTGGCCCAATTTGAAACGGAAGGTTGCAGAGTGCGTCAGTAGATGTCTGACTTGCCAACGCGTTAAAGCAGAGCATCAATGGCCAAGTGGTTTACTACAATCGTTAGAAATACCAGAGTGGAAATGGGAGCATATTACGATGGACTTCGTGGTAGGACTTCCAGTTACGCAGAAAGGTTATGATGCCATTTGGGTTATTGTGGATCGACTTACGAAGACCGCACATTTTCTACCAATCAAGATTCGCTATAGTTTAAATCAGTTAGCAAGCCTATACGTAAAGGAGATTGTTTCACGACATGGAGTGCCGGTGTCAATTGTCTCTGATCGAGATCCGCGCTTCACGTTAAATTTTTGGAAGAGTTTGCAAGAGAGAATGGGAACACAGTTGAGGTTGAGTACTGCTTATCATCCTCAGACAGACAGACAAAGTGAGCGAACTATACAAACGCTAGAGGATATGCTTAGAACTTACGTGATGGATTTCAAGGGAAATTGGGACGACCACCTACCCTTAGTTGAATTTTCATATAATAATAGTTACTATGCGAGTATCGGCATGCCACCGTACGAAGCTCTTTACGAAAGAAAGTGTAGAATGCCATTATGTTGGGACAAAGTCGAAGAACGACGAATACTCGGACCAGAGCTAGTTCAACAAACTGCAGATGTGGTGACAGTGATAAGAGCCAAACTAGTAGCAGCTCAAGATCGCCAGAAGAAATACGCAGATTTGCATCAGCATGGACCGAGACTTTAAAGTTGGTAGTTTCGTATTCTTGGAAGTGTCCCCATGGAAAGGAAAGATCCGTTTCGGCAAGAAAGGAAAGTTGAATCCAAGATTCATAGGACCGTTCGAGATACTGAAGCGAGTGGGCGAATGTGGCATACAAAGTTGCGTTACCGCCCGAGTTAGAGCACATCCACAATGTGTTTCACATTTCTGTGTTGCCACCGTACAAGGCTGACTACAAGCACATAATTTCTTACGAGCCCATTCAAGTGGAGAAGAACTTGGCGTATGAAGAAATTCCTGTCCAGATATTAGATAGGAAAGAGCAAATCTTAAGAAATAAAATTATACCTTCTGTAAAAGTACTTTGGCGTAACCACGATGTTGAGGAGGCAACGTGGGAGTTAGAAGATAGGATGATGAGGGACTATCCCCATCTATTTGTGTAACCTTGTAGCAATTCCGGGACGAAATTTTTATAAGGGGGGAGAATGTAATACCCGAGATTTTTCTAATATTATTAAATAAATATATTAATAGAAATAAATATTTATTCGTATATAAATGATTTTTGTGTTAAGAGATGAGTTAACTCAATTATGTTAAATTGAATAATTATAATAATTGAGAAATTTTGGAGTTTGTGACAAACTCGTTGAAAAGCCTTGTGTGGCACAGTGATGAGGAATATTAATGATGATATTAATTAACGAAGGAATTATTATGTAAACAATTAACCTATATTAATAGTTAATTGTTATTATAGAATATTAATTAATTGATGATGATTAATTAATAATAAGTGATGATTATTATTTCAAGAGGTATATTAATGAGCAACGTGTTTATAAATATAATAAAGATTTACAATTATCTACTGTGATAATTAAATGTACATCGTATAGTAGTTAGCTATATATTGTACAAAGTGCAAGGATGGTGTGGCTATATTATATAAAAACCATATATTAAGATATTATATGAAGCATTGTGATTGGACATGTTGAAACTATATATTATGAATTACATGAAATATGTATGTGACAATATGTATGCAAGTATACATTTAATTAACACACTTTGGGAGTATTGTAAACAATTATTGAATTATAGGATTTAAATTAAACAACACATGAGATACAGTAATGTGATAATATCCGGTTAAAATATATCGGTACAATAAAATGTACATGGATTATGTGTGTGAACTACATTTACCATTATATAAATTATATGGTAGTATTATTAGGATTATATTGTAGTTTTAATTGTAATCTAAATATATAGTATGTATATATAAGAGGTAACCTAAGTGTATAATATATGTTATAACATTGCATTGTACAAATTCATAGAATGCTGAGAGTGATATTGCTTGTCCCTAAATGCTAGACCCATTTGCTCTTCACATGTATGACAAAAGGCTAAAGCCTATTTCCCCATTCTTCTCCAAAGCTTAAGCTAGCAATGATGATCAAGGGGATAGTTTTCATGATTACATTCACCAACTAACTACCTACTCTCTATTAACCTCCATGCAATTCAAATTTACGTTGGTTTGATTTGTGGTATAATTACATTGCCTGTGTAAGGATTTCTCTATAAATACAACCCATCTCTTTCATATTTTCAATTGCTGAGATTTGCTAAATGTTGAAAGAGAGAGCATATACATATATCAGTGATAGCATTCTCTGAGGCTAAGAGAGTTCTTATTAGCAAGTTCGATTTCATTTACAGAGGTATAATCCCTCTTCCTTGCTTATCATTTTCATCCTCTGTCAAAACTCCATTTCTTGTTTTTGTCAAAATACAAATTCTTGATCATATAAAATTGAAGTATAATTGAATTATAGAAAGCTTGTGTAGTGTATTGTGGACTTACATATATGTTGGAACTACAATATAGCTCACTTGCTCATCATTTTTATTTTCTATTTCGATTTTTGAAATTTTTGTAAAATTCTTCAATTCTTGAATTTAGTTGGAGTTCATGAATTTGGGAATTGATAAATGGCGATTGACATGTTATATAAGCACATATATATATATATGTGTGTGTGTTAGTAAGTTAAAGAGGTCTAATAGCATATGGGTATGTTAAAATCGATGAAATGGGAAGTTTTGGGTCGGTTTTGGCTGCAGCGTGAACTGCAGGAACTGAGTCTGCATCGCTGCATCGCTGCATCGCAGCGCCGATGCGCAGCGTTATCTGCGCGCTGTAGGGCCACAGTGCCTCAGTCCCAGCTTCCCCACACCGCAGCGCCGATTCCAGGTATTGTGTCCGTGCCGCAGCGCCAGCTTGCTGCTATTGTTGCGGCGCCACAGTGCAAACAGGCCCAAAAATGACTGTCTGTTTGTCCAGTCCAAGATCAGTGAAATTATAATTCATACTAAGTAAATGTAACATGATTTATGGAGTCCCTCTTATGCAATACATGTTTCCATAGTTTACTTAACATAAAAAGAGAACTTATGATTTTGAAAACAACCCTTGACGAAGCATGTGTTATTTAAGTCCGAACTTGCTAGCATATGCTCGTAACTTAACTACGTGTGAGATATGATTTGAATTGCCTATATGAACTAGATTGCTTTGGCTTGGTTTAAAATGACTGTTAAAGACTAACTCGGATATGTTTGCAAACTAAGTTTCATACACGTTGCATGGTTGTATTCTGAACTTATAGGGTTGCATGCTAGTATTCTTTATGTCGCTACGCATGATCTATATGAACACTCACATAGTTGGACACGACGTAAACTATTCAAGTATAATTTCTAAGACAATTACAAGTAAGGACTATAGTTGATTATTAAACTATGTGGTTTGTTAATATATAGTTATACGATTTGATTGTGTAGCTAAGATAGAACTTGATGTATGTGCTCAATTTACATGTCAAGTATGTGAATCAGATGTGTATAACTAATGTGTGTATATATATATATACGTTAATAGGATAGCATAATTCTTTGAAGTAATATTAGGGTTTACGTGGATAAACTACGCTTAAAGCAAGTATCCTAACCGACGCATTTACTTTATGCAAGGAAATCTATGATTGTGCAAGTTTCCTGACTTACACTCATTTATAGTGCAAGTATCCTAACCCTTGTATTACTTTATTCAACGAATATTATAAGCGAGAATCTAAACTTTATCTCTTTGAATGCAAGTTGTCTTACTCGTTCATTTGAGCTAGTATGTTTAAACTCTTGTGAAAGCTATTATTCATGTTGAACTTGGTATTGTTCTTGAATATTGTGAAAGTGTCTATGCCACTTGATTCGGCGAGACTATATGTATGTTTATAAAACTGTCCAAACCTTTTTATAGGTGCAAAAATCTTGAAAACTGAGTTGAACAACCCTTATGGTAAGCGGAGTGTTTATGGTTGGAAGCCCCAACACACACGTGAATATTACTGTGGTTATGCATAACATAGAGTATTGTAGACTGATCATCTATTATACTTTGTTTCTTTTGGGTTATCAGTTTAATATTGGTAATTCTAGTAGATGTTCAATAGTCCTTAGTGATTGCTCACATAAATTATTTTATCTAGTTGGATACGTTGATAGCCTTTGAATTCATATATATCTGTTGATCTATATTGAATTATCATTTCATATTCCAAAGATGTGAGTCGAGAATTGTTGATATTTGTTGTTCCTAATATTATTCTGAAACTCTGAACTATCTTATAGTTTATACTTCGATATTTCAAACTCGTAATATAATACTCATCACCCTTGTTATATATTACTTGCTGGGCAATTTGTGCTCATTCTTGCTTATTTTAAAACCTTTCAGTTAAGGCGGAACAGGGAAGTGTCTCTGGGAAAGACAAGGGCAAGGGCAAGTCTACCGACTAGCTTGTTCTTTATGTTTCAAATTGTTATGTTGTATTAAGACTGTCTTCAGACTATGTTTAAGCTTAAGTAGGATTACGTAATAAGTCTTTATTTGATATCATTATGTAATCTTTTTAGTACTGTAGGTTGCGAGACTTGGGGGAATAATTATAATAAATCATTGTATATTATTCTAAATTAGATCTTCTGCTGTGAATGTGTGATTTTAGTTATTATTGTATTACCATGAGCACGTGACGAACCGAATTCGAGTGACCAAGTGGCGGTCCCGAATTTGGGGGCGTCACATGACCAAGTGGAAGAACCTACTGTATCACACCCTATTCGTAAATCTGGAATAGTACCGAAGATACCTGAGAGGTATGGATTCGTCATAGAGGATGACGATTAGGTACACATCATGAATGATGATGATCCATAGAATTACTAACAAACTATGAGTAATAAAGACTCAGAGAAATGGTAGATGACCATAAAATCTAAAATGGATTTTGACGCTATGCTCAAGTCCATTTGGATTTTACTTGCGATTGCAGCTTATTGTTACTTAATCTGGCAAAATGAACATGGAGACGCCCTTCCTCAAATATACATTATTAGAGGAGAATGTATGTATGATACAGCTAGATGGTTTTTTGTTTCAATGGTTGAAACAAATCATGTATATGAGCTATAACAATCCATTCATGGATTGAAGCAAGATTCTCATAGATGGAACATGCGTTTTGATGAGACAATCAAAGAGTTTGATTTTATCAAAAATGAGGATGAACCATGTGTGTACAAGAAGGTTAGTGGGAGCGCTGCTTCATTCCTTGTACTATATGTTAATGATATATTACTGATAGGGAATGAAATTCCTATGCTACAATCGATCAAAATAAAGTTGTCTAAACATTCCTCCATGAATGATTTGGGTAGAACATCCCACATTGGGGATTTAAATCTGTATTGAAAGATTTAAAAGGATGTTCGGCTTAACCCAAGGAAACGTATATTCATTAGATGCTAAAGGCGTTTAGCATAGCAAACTCCAAAAGGTGTCTCATGATGATGAGCCATGGAGTGAATCTCTCTAAAATTATCCTCAGTAAAAGAGAGATCGCATGAGTTACTATCATATATGCAATGAAATATACGAGACTTGATGCTGATCAGTCATATTCTGGAGAAGATCATTGTGAGACAGTGATATATATCTTAAAGTACTTAACTGACACTAAGGATGTCATCATATTACATAATGAGTCTGAATTACACTAGAGGGCTAAACAGACTCAAGTTTTTAGACGGACCAAGACGACAGCAAAATCCACTTTAGGGTAAGTCGTTACCATAAAAGGTGGTGCAGTAAATTGGAAAGGTTCCAAACAGCAAAAAGTTGCTGGGTTAGTGACAAAGACAAAGTATATAACTGTAAGTGAAGCTGCAAGTTGATGTTTCGGATGAAAAGTTCATTACAGAACTAGGAATAGTTCCTAAGTCTCATCTTGAATCTAAACATATGTTGCGACACTTTGATTAAAGAAATTATTGAAAGAGGAGAGTGTAGACTCTCAAGACAACATTGCAGATCCATTTACTAAAATTTTAACACAACAGCAGTTTGATCGTCACGTAGAGAAGATGGGTATGAGATACTATGGCGATTGGCTTTAGTGCAAGTGGGAGATTGAAAGTAGTATGCATACAAGCCAATCATGTATGATAATAAAGCATATACTTTGGAGACAATCTTATTTATTTATTAATAAAAATATTCATTTATTAAAGGCATTAAATTATCTACATGGTGCTATTTTTATAATATGTAAATAACCCATAGTTTTAAGCAATACTTTTAGAATCATGATGTTGATCATGCTAATGAGATTTAAATTCTTAGAAAGCTTAAAACTAAAATAGTTCCCAATCGTGGGATTACTAAAAAAGGGATTAGTAAATCCGGATAGATTGGTACATATGTTGCTTGCTCATTGGGTGAGGATAATTGATCTCATGATTATTTCTGTGGAGATACTAAAGCAAGTATGTAGGTGTTTATTGGAGAATAAGTTCACTGAACGTGACTCGCTATGGAATACCTAATGGAGTTTTACTCACCTGTCAATAGGAATTCCTAATGTGATAGTAGTACAAGTGATCCTTGGACTTGAGATCATCATAGTATCTTGTATGTAATGAATTATACTTTTACTTATTCCTTAAAGCTATTTAGGGTATATAAAAGGGTATGCTTGGGTATAATGAGTTACATATGGAGATAATGAATGATCAATAAAGAATCTATCACCTCTAGTAAAAGAGGAGATATGTCCTATATGATTCGTTAAATAACAACCCAGGAATCCTTGGCCAAGGTGGAATGAGATTAGAAAAGAGTTTCTAATTTGCATTATTTGGAGTTGTGCATTTTCTAATCGAAATACATATAATTAAATAAAATAAGACTTGACAGTAAATCCATGTCTTGTATTTAATTGGGATATTGTATGGTGGAAGGATTGAATTGTACGATAACTATTTACTCACAGGTTCTTTTATGATTAATGTTGAAATCTATATTATCTGAAAAGTCGTTGATCGCTAGTGAGGCTTATCCCTATTGTAGAATAAATATTATTTATTTAAATAAATTATTATTTTAATTTATTTATTTAAATAAGATTAGAATTATTCTAATTGATTTGTTCACAACTAGTTTAATATGGAGAACCTAAAGGGTCACACCATAAAAGGAAGAATAATTATTTAAGAAGGTAATGGCATAATCATAATAATGCATTAAGTGTTGTTAATTTAATCTATGGTGATAGATTAAATTAAATAGCTTAATATTTATTATTTAATATTTTGAAAATATTAAATATAAATTAATAAGAGGAGTCTTATTAATATTATTACAATTATTATTATTTTAATTTATAAAGGAGTTTAGTAATTAATTTAATATTAGTACTCTCATTTATTCCTAATAAGATTAGGAGACAAATTAATTAAATGAATTTAATTAATTATTCCCAATGTGGTGGGAAGTCTAAATTAATTAAAGGAGTTTAATTAATTAAATAAAATTCTATGTCTAATAGGATTAGAAAGGTTGACCAATATCTATATAAGAGGAGTCTTATAATAGATATCAGTTGATGTAATTCTAATTGTTGGAGAGTACTCCTTTTCTATAGACGATAGAAAACTAGGGTTTAACCAATCATCCTCCTTCTTGAATAATTCTTATTCCTTGGTGGATCACCTCTAGAGACCAAACACTTGGGTGACAAACGTTGATCAAAGGAAGGAATCTAACCCGAAAATTCAAGGAGATCACGAAGAACAAGGAGTTGAACTCGTACCTATGGAAGTTTCGTTCTACAAGGGTATGATTACATAATTTCTTATTTATCGTTTTAAATTAATAATTTGCATAAAGGATGATACAGGTGATGGTTTTGTAGAAATTTTTAAACTCTGATATACCATGCTTCCGCTAATTTTTGCAATTTGATTGCGTCACAATTTCGTACAAACCCAACACCTTTTTAGTTTTTGCTTAGTGGGGCACGTGTATTATTCTGAATGAAGCCACGATTGAAAGTAGTATGCATACAAGCCAATCATGTTTGATGATAAAGCATATACTTTGGAAACGATCTTATTTATTTATTAATAAAAGTATTCATTTATTAAAGATATTTAATTATCTACATGATGCTATTTTTACAATATATATATATCCCATAGTTTTAAGCAATGCTTTTAGAATCGTGTTGTTGATCATGCTAATGAGATTTAAATTCTTAGATAGCTTAAAACTAAAATAGTTCCCAATCGATGGATTACTAAAAAGGAGATTAGTAAATCCGGATAGATTGGTACATATGTTACTTACTCATTGGATGAGGATGATTGATCTCATTATCATTTGGGTGGAGACACTAAAGCAAGTATGTATGTACTTATTGGAGAATATGTACACTGAATGTGCTCGCTAAGGAATACTTAATGGAGTTTTACTCACCTGTCAATAGGAATTCCCAATGTGATAGTAGTACAAGTGATCCTCAAACTTGAGATCATCATAGTATCTTGTGTATAATGAATTATACTTTGATATATTCCTTAAGACCCTTAGGGTATATCAAAGGGTATGCTTGGGTGTAATAAGTTATATATGGAGATAATGAATGATCAATAAAGAATCTATCGCTTCTAGTAAAAGAAGAAATATATCCTATGTGATCCGATAAATGACAACTCAAGAATCCTTGGCCAAGGTGGAATGATATTAGAAAAGAGTTTCTAATTTGCATTATTTGGAGCTGTGCATTTTGGAATCGAAATACATATAATTAAATAAAATAAGAATTGACAGTAAATCCATGTCTTATATTTAATTGGGACATTGCATGGTGGAAGGATTGAATTGTACGGTAACTATTAACTCAAGAGTTCTTTTATGATTAATGTTAAAATCTATATTATCTGGAAAGTCGTTGATCGCTAAGGAGGCTTATCCTTATTGTAGAATAAATGTTATTTATTTAAATAGATTATTAGTTTAATTTATTTATTTAAATAAGATTAGAATTGTTCTAATTGATTTATTCACAATCTGTATAATATGGAGAACCTAAAGGGTCACACAATAAAAGAAAGAATAATTATTTAAGAAGGTAATGGCATAATCGTAATAATATGTTAAGTGTAATTAATTAAATCTATGGTGATAGAATAAATTAAATAGCTTAATGTTTATTATTTAATATTTTGAAAATATTAAATATAAATTAATAAGAGGAGTCTTATTAATATTATTACAATTATTATTAGTTTAATTTCTAAAGGAGTTTAGGAATTAATTTAATATTAGTACTCTCAGTTATTCCTAATAAGATTAGGAGGCAAATCAATTAAAAGAGTTTAATTAATTATTCCAATGGGTTGAGAAGCCTAATTAATTAAAGGAGTTTAATTAATTAAATGAAACCCTATTTATAATTGGATTAGAAGGGTTGACCAATATCTATATAAGAGGAGTCTTATGTTAGATATCAGATGATGAAATTCTAATTGTTGGAGAGAGTACTTCTTTTTTATAGAGAATAGAAAAAACTAGGGTTTAGCCAACCACCCTCATTCTTGAACAATTCATCTTCTTTGGTGGATCACCTCTAGAGGCCAAACACTTAGGTGGCTAATGTTGATCAAAGGAAGGAATCAATCCCGGAGATTCAAGGAGATCGCGAAGAACAAGGAGTTGAACTCGTACCTTTGGAAGCTTAGTTCTACAAGAGTATGAATCTAATCTCCTTCTATTTTGTTTTAATTAATAACTTTGTATAAAGGATGATCCGGGTAATTGGTTTATAGAAAATTTTAAACTCTGATTTTACCATGCTTCCGCTAATTTTTGCAATTTAATTGCGCCATGATTTCTTACAAACCTAACAGTGGTATAAGAGTCAAACCTTTATACGAGTTATTAATTATTTTTATTTGATATATATATTGATATGTGTTTTTGAATAATTTAATTGGGCATAATTGTTAGCTAGGAATCAAGTTTTTGGAGAAACTGCACAATTCGCGAACCAGAAAAACAGACACTGCCAAGCGGCGCTGCAGCGCCTGCCCCAGGCTTGACTGTAGCGCTACAGCACCAGCTCCGTGTCCCTGGTGTTAACGTGGCGCTGCAGCGCCTGAATCCAGTACTTCAGGAGCGCCACAGCGCCAGCCAGCAGTTTCAATTTCTAGTGACGTGGCACGGCAGTGCCGGATGCTAGTTCATTAGCAGCGCTGCTGCGCCACCCCCCAGAAAATAAAATTTAATTTTATTATTTTAATCAAGATAAAAGGTTTATTTTAATTAAAATTAAAAGTTTTTCTGTAATTCCAGATTAATAAAGGAGTTTATTAGATTTGGAATTGAATTAAAATAAAGATATTTATTTTAATTGGATTTCATGCTAACTAATTAGAGTTGGAATTGGATTCCATGATAACTAATTAGAGTTGAAATTGGTTTCCGAAACTAACTAGGATTGCCCATTAAATCGATATCAATGTATATATTAAATGTTTTAATTTATTGATGCATATGGTGATATGTATGACAATAAATGGGGTTTATTATGGACTATTGACCAATGTGATTGGATTTTATTTTAGTTAAATGCTTGAATGAATGTGTTTTATTAAATGGGGTCTGCGTACCTCGTCTTTTCTAATTTTTCTTGATGTAAAATTCTATCTTTCTCATATGTACTTCCCCTTGACTGCTGATCAAGGTTTCTATTTAAATTAAATAGTTTATGTAATAGGACTAGTTAGAATAATCTTAAAGAATTGGAGAACAAAAAGCCATGAGTGCTTGAAGACCCATTTGTATGAAGCCCGGGTTTAAATGTAACAGTTATGTTTAAATTTAATTCTTGCACTCCTAGGTTTGACCTTTTGGTTCACTTGATGACTCTAGTGAACTAAACTAGAATATGGACACTAGAATAAAAGTCCATAATCAATCTGGGTAGAATATAGTATTCTATATGTGCATGATAGTATTATATATATATATATATATATATATATTATATTTTATACAAACATGCTTCGCATGTTTTAATAAAATGACGCGTATTTTATATATACATATGTTAATGCGCGCTAAACAAGATGAGACTAATAGTAGCAAACCCCTCAAAGAAACTATTTTAAGTCTAAAGCGTTCAAATATATTTGGAATATCGAACGTCGCCTTCTAGCATGATAAAATTAATAGAGCATTAAATATTTAATATGAGTTTGTTGTGCTATCCACAAGGCAAGTATTAAGTTTTTAAGATGTTAATTTATTACATTTGATGCTTATAAAAAAATTGAACAATATTATTTTGTTGTGCCATCCACAAGGACAATATTTTTCTTTTTTGAATATATTAGAGTGCTAGGTTGGACTTAACTCAGATAATTTTGATTCAGATGTGCTACCACTTGATTAAAATAATCTAAGAGGTAAAATAAAAGGACTTACATGTTGATGTAATTGACAAAGAGTTGTCTACCTATTTATTTATATATGGTTTATTGTGTTTTCCACAAGACTATATACATTTGAAATGGGATCCTTATTCTCACTAGCAAATCTTTAATTAGATTTTGTCGAACTATATAAGTGAGGGTAATATAGTTTGAAGAAAATAGTGGGAGATACCAAATTAAAATAAGACCTAATTTATCTTGGTAATTAATAAAAGAATGTATGCTAAATGTTGTTAATTAAAAGTTTATTTACAGAATTTTACAACGTCTAAATTACTATCACTGCGTAGCATATTAAGATGCTAATTAACCGAACCGAATTAAACGAATTGGTTAAGGAATTTGAGAATAGTTCTCAAGGCTAAAAAGGTATCTTATGTCCTTAATACGCCTATCCCTGCAATGGTTGCAGACAATGCCTCTGAGGAAGATATTGTTACTTTTAGAGAGTAGCAAGATGATGCATAGTTAACTCAATGCATCATGCTCGCATCTATGAGTAACGAGCTTCAGCGTCAGCATGAAACTATGGATGCTCCTACTATATTCCTACACTTCAAAGATTTGAATGGTCAGGAAAGTAGGACTAATATATATCAGATATCTAAGGAGTTCTTTTAATCTAGAATGACCGATGGTACTACAGTAAAGACACATATCCTAAAAATGATCAATTTAATTGAACAATTAGCACAACAGGGTTTTGTCATGTATGGAGAGTTGAGCCAAGATTTGATCTTGCACTCACTCCCGGACTCCTTATCACAATTGTTGTGAATTTTCAGATGTACAAGCTAGATGTCAACCTCGCTAATTTGCTTAAACATATTGAAAATTGTTGAGAGTCACTTTCCGACTAAGACAGGCCAAGTCTTACTAATAGGGGCCAAAGGATCTTCTGAAAAGAAGAATGATTCAAAGAAAGTAAATA
Organism: Panax stipuleanatus; assembly: GCA_020205555.1. NCBI lineage: Eukaryota > Viridiplantae > Streptophyta > Magnoliopsida > Apiales > Araliaceae > Panax > Panax stipuleanatus. The sequence continues at coordinate 85,124,223 of CM035123.1, forward strand.
GAAAGACAAATACAAAGGATAATAAGAACAAAACTGATACGGATAGCAAATGAGTTTGCTTTCATTGCAATAAGCCTGGACACTAGAATAGAAACTGCGAGAAACTTCTTGCAGAGGCTAACCAGAAGAAGCTTAGTGAAGCTTCAATTACATATACAGGTTTGTCAATGATTGAAATAAATATTTTAGTAAGTAAAGTTTCTACTTGGGTATTGGATACCGGCTATGGTTCTCATAAATACATATTTATGAAGGGACAAAGCAGAAGTAGAAAGCTAAATAGGGGAAAGTCTTCCTGCGTGTGAGAATGGAGCAAAGGTTGGTTCATTAACTGCAGGAACTTATTGTTTAGCACTGCCTACGGGCAAGTCCATTAGTTTAAATAATTAATAATTTATTGAATGGACTTTACATACTTGACTTACATGAAAATTTTAAATTGAACAAACTAGTAAAAGAAAAGGAGATGATCATTCAAAGAGTTGAATATTTGTATTTGGTGAAAATACAAGTCTGAATCATTTGAAAGGTTCAAAGAATTCAGAAGTAAAACTAATTGGCAAGGTATATTGATTCTTCGATTGGATCGAGAAATAAATACTTGTGCTATAAGTTTTAAGATCATCTTAAATGGTTTTCTTAAAATGGACGCTTCTTAATACACAATAATTGATTGGTGTATCTAAAAGGAAAAATAGTACCTTATTGGACATGGTGCGGTCCGTAATGATTTTACCGACATTCCAGTATCCTTCTTGGGTAATGTCCTGGAAACGGCTACATATCTACAAAATAAGGTAACCTCAAAATTCATCCCCAAGACTTCATAAGAGTTATGGACAGGGAGGATTCCTAATCATAAGTATGTTAAGATAAAGGATTGTCCAGCTTATGTGAAAAAGGTTTCAAAAGGATAAGTTTGGAATAAGATTTGACAAATACAGATTTGTGGGACATCCTAAAGTAAGTTTAGGGTAAATGTTCTATAATCCTACTTAGAAAAAGGTGTTTGTTGAGAAACACGGTGCCTTCTAAGATAAAGATGTTTATCATTGAAAGGCTAGTGGGATGATAATAGATCTTGAAGAAGTTCAAGAACAATAAATCACTATTAGTCAAAATGAGGAATCTGTAGATAGACCTATTGTACCACAACCGAATCATAAATCTAGAATAGTGCCGAAGATACCTAGGAGGTATGGATTCATTATAGATGATGATGATGATGATGATAAGGTACGCATCATAAAAGATGATGATCCAGTTATATACGATAAGGCTAAGAGTTGTAGACACTTAGAGAAATGGCAAATTGCCATAAAATTTGAAATGGATCCTTAGAACAAATGGCAAGGTGGAGACCTATAAGGCCCTACCGTTTTGGAAAAGGTTTTCAAATAAAGTCAAGGAGTTGACTGTAAAAAAAACTTTATTACCGATATTAATGCTCAAGTCCATTTGAATTTTACTCGCGATTGCAGCTTAATATTACTAGATCTGGAAAATGGACGTGGAGACACCCTTCCTCAAATATCTATTATTATAGGATAATGTAGGTATGATATAGCCTGATAGATTTGTTTCAATGGTTGAAGCAAATCATGTATATGAGCTACAACAATCCATTTATGGATTAAAGCGAGCTTCTCAAAGATGAAACATTCATTTTAATATGACAATAAAAAAAGTTTGATTTTATCAAAAACGAGAATGAACCTAGTGTGTATAAAAGGGTCAGTGGGAGCGCTGTGACATTTCTGGTATTATATGTTGATATACTACTGATAAGGAATGACATACCAGTGCTATAATCAGTAAAGATAAAGTTGTCTAAATATTCCTCCATAAATAATTTTGGTAGAACATCCTAAATTGGGGATATAAATCTATATAGATAAAATTAAAAGGATGCTCGGCTTAACCCAAAGAACGTATTTTCATTTGATGCTAAAGGCGTTTAGCATGGCAAACTCCAAAAGATGTCTCATGATGAAGAGCCATGGAGTGTCTCTCTAAAATTATCCTCAATAAAAGAGAGATCGCATGAGTTACTATCATATATGCAATGAAATATATGAGACTTGATGTTGATCAGTCATATTCTGGAGAAAATCACTATAAGACAGTGATAAAAATCTTAAAATACTTAACCGACACTAAGAATGTAATCATAATTCATGATGGGTCTGAATTAAACTAGAGGACTAAACAAACTCAAGTTTTTCAGACTGACCAAGATGACAGCAAATCCACTTTAGGGTAAGTCGTTAACTAAAAAGGTGGTGCAATAAATTGGAAAGGTTCCAAATAGCAAAAAGGTGCTGGTTTAGTGATAAAAACAAAGTATATAGCTGTAAATGAAGCTGCAAGTTGATGTTTAGAATGAAAAGTTTATAACAGAACTAAGAATAGTTCCTAAATCTCATCTTGGATCCAAACATGTGTTGTGACACTTTCATTTGATTAAAAAAATCATTGAAAGAGGAGAAGTCACTATAGAGATAGTGAACTCTCAAAAACGACATTGCATATACATTTACTGAAGCTTATCCAACAGCAGGATAATCGTCACTTAGAGAAGAAGGGTATTAGATACCATGACGATTGGCTTTAATGCAAGTGGGAGATTGAAAGTAGTATACATACAAGCCAATCATGTATGATGATAAAGCATATACTTTGGAAACGATCTTATTTATTTATTAATAAAAATATTCATTTATTAAAGACATTTAATTATCTACATGATGTTGTTTTTATAATATGTAAATAACCTATAGTTTTAAGCAATGCTTTTAGAATCATGATGTTGATCATGCTAATGAGATCTAAATTCTTAGATAGCTTAAAACTAAAATAGTTCTCAATCGATGGATTACTAAAAAGGGGATTAGTAAATCCGGATAGATTGGTACATATGTTACTTGCTCATTGGATGAGGATGATTGATCTCATGATCATTTGTGTGGAGACATTAAAGCAAGTATGTAAGTGCTTATTGGAGAATAAGTACACTGAAGGTGACTCGCTAAAGAATACCTAATGGAGTTTTACTCGCCTATCAATAGGAATTCCTAATGTGATAGTAGTACAAGTGATCCTCAGACTTGAGATCATCATAGTATCTTGTGTATAATGAATTATACTTTGACTTATTCCTTAAGACCCTTAGGGTATATCAAAGGGTATGCTTGGGTGTAATAAGTTATATATGGAGATAATGAATGATCAATGAAGAATCTACCGCTTCTAGTAAAAGAAGAGATATGTCCTATGTGATTCGATAAATGACAACCCAAGAATCCTTGGCCAAGGTGGAATGAAATTAGAAAGGAGTTTTTAATTTGAATTATTTGGAGTTGTGCATTTTGAAATCTAAATACATATAATTAAATAAAATAAGACTTGACAGTAAATCCATGTCTTATATTTAATTGGGACATTGTATGGTGGAAGGATTGAATTGTACGATAACTATTAACTCAAGGGTTCTTGTATGATTAATGTTGAAATCTATATTATCTGGAAAGTCGTTGATCGCTAGGGAGGCTTATCCCTATTGTAGAATAAATGTTATTTATTTAAATAGATTATTAGTTTAATTTATTTATTTAAATAAGATTAGAATTGTTCTAATTGATTTATTCACAACTGATTTAATATGGAGAGCCTAAAGGGTCACACCATAAAAGAAAGAATAATTATTTAAGAAAGTAATGACATAATCGTAATAATATGTTAAGTATAATTAATTTAATCTATGGTGATAGAATAAATTAAATAGCTTAATTTTTATTATTTAATATTTTAGAAATATTAAATATAAATTAATAAGAGGAGTCTTATTAATATTATTATAATTATTATTTTTTTAATTTTTAAAGGAGTTTAGAAATTAATTTAATATTAGTACTCTCATTTATTCCCATTAAGATTAGGAGACAAATTAATTAAAAGAGTTTAATTAGTTATTCTCAATGGGTTGGGAAGCCTAATTAATTAAAGGAGTTTAATTAATTAAATGAAACTCTATTTCTAATTGGATTAGAAGGGTTGACCAATATCTATATAAGAGGAGCCTTATGTTAGATATCAGATGATAAAATTCCAATTGTTGGGGAAAGTACTCCTTTTTTATAGAGAATAAAAAACTAGGGTTTAGCCAACCACCCTCCATCTTGAACAATTCCTCTTCCTTGGTGGATCACTTCTAGAGGCCAAACACTTAGGTGGCTAACGTTGATCAAAGGAAGGAATCAATCCCGGAGATTCAAGGAGATCACGAAGAACAAGGAATTGAACTCGTACATGTGGAAGCTTAGTTCTACAAGGGTGTGAATCTTGTCCCTTCTATTTCGTTTTAATTAATAACTATGCATAAAGGATGATCTGGGTAATTAGTTTGTAGAAAATTTTAAACTTTGATTTTTACTATGCTTTCGCTAATTTTTGCAATTTGATTGCGCCATGATTTCTTACAAACCTAACGATATCTTAGACAGAAGGATAAGACTATATTGCCCTTAGCTCCTCCTAAGCTTGTGTTCCCTTCTGTACTCTACGATCGTTGATTTCACTCTACGATCGTTGTCTCACTCTGCTATCTCTATGATCGTTCAGCTTTTTATCTGTAGAGTTAGCTAGCTAATAAAGCATAATATTTATGGATGCAGATTTAACATGCCTAACTCACTTATCATTTTAACAAATCTAGATTCATCCAAGGGTTTTGTAAAAACATCAGCAAGCTGATCCTCGATTGAGATATAATGTAAAGATATATTACCATTTTTCACATCATCTCTAATAAAGTGATATCTTATATCTATATGTTTGGTTCTAGAATGCATGACAGGATTATAAGTTATAGTTGTAGCACTTGTATTATCACAATACACAAGGATATATTTGAATTCAAAACCATAATCTACAAACTGATTCTTCATCCATAAGATCTGTGCACAGCAGCTGCCTGCTGCAATATATTCAGCTTCTGCAGTAGAGGTTGATACAGAGTTCTTCTTTTACTAAACCATGAGACAAGTCTATTTCCAAGGAACTGATAAGTTCCACTTGTACTCTTTCTATCAATTTTGCATCCTGCATAGTCAGCATCTGAGCATCCCATCAGATAAAAGGGTGACTCCTTAGAATACCAAAGTCCTAAATTTGGAGTGCCTTTGAGATACTTGAAAATCTTTTTGACAGCTATAAGATGAGATTCTTTAGGATTAGCTTGAAATCTAGCACAAATACATGTAGCAAACATTATATCAGGTTTACTGGCAGTTAAGTACAAAAGTGAGCCTATCATACCTCTATATTGAGTAATATCAATACTTTTACCTTGCTCATCTTTGTCTAGATTAGTTGCAGGTGCTATGGGAGTTTTCATGAGTGTTGCTGATTCCATGCCATCCTTTTTCAATAGATCCTTAATGTACTTGGCTTGGTTTATGAAGATACCTTCTTCAGATTGCTTTATTTGAAGTCTAAGGAAGAAGTTCAGCTCTCCCATCATGCTCATTTCAAACTTGCTCTGCATTAGCTTGGCAAACCTTTCACATAGCTTTTCATCAGTAGAACCAAATATAATATCATCTACATATATTTGAACTAGTAGAATTTTTTCTTTGTGTTTCCTAAGGAATAGTGTGGTGTCTACTCTTCCTCTAGTAAATCCTTTTTCAATAAAAAAAGTTTGTTAGAGTTTCATACCATGCTCTAGATGCTTGTTTTAGTCCATATAAAGCCTTATCTAATCTATAGACATAATTAGAGAGAGTTGGAATGATAAAACCTGGTGGTTGTTCCACATAGACTTCTTCTTGAAGTTCTCCATTTAGAAATGCACTTCTAACATCCATTTGGAAGACTTTGAATTTCATGTGAGCAACATAAGCAAGGAATATTCTGATGGCTTCTAATCTAGCAACTGGGGCAAAAGTCTCATCATAGTTAATGCCTTCTTCTTGAGAGTAACCTTTAGCCACCAATCATGCTTTGTTTCTTGTGATCACCCCATCTTCATCCATCTTATTTCTGAAAACCAACTTGGTGCCAATGACTAGATGATGCTTTGGTCTAGGAACTAATCTCCAAACTCTACTTCTTTCAATCTGATTCAGCTCCTCTTGCATAGCCTCTATCCAGCTTGAATCTTCCAATGCTCCCTTTATCTTCTTGGATTCCATCTGAGACAGAAAGCTTAGATAGAAGCATTCATTTTGAGTAGCTGATCTTATCTTTATTCTTACATTGGGATCTCCGATAGTCAAGTCTTGGGTGTAATCTTTTGCCCATCTCCTTCCATTTGGAACAACTGATCGTGTGCCTTCTTGTCTGAGCTCTTCTAAGTTTGCTTCAGGTTCTGTTGAGCTTTCAGGTCGTAGAGTCTCTAAGTTTTGTTTGATAGACTCTACGATTTTTTCTTTTTGTTCGACGATTTCATTTTTTGACCCTACTATCGTAGTGTCTACTTCCACTACTTAGATCGTAGAGTTCTTTGGTTCAACGATCGTAGTGTTGAGTGGTACAGTTTTGCCTGATGAGTCTGATTCATCAAAGATGATGTGAATAGAAACTTTAACACTTAGGGTTTTCTTGTTGAACACTATGTAGTCTTTGCAATCTGTGGCATACCCAAGAAAGATTCCTTCATCTGACTTTGGTTGGAAATTAGTTAGATATTGCTTTACATTATTGAGAATGTAGCATGCACAGCCAAAGACATGAAAATAGCTGATATTGGGTTGTCTTCCTTTCCATAGCTCGTAGGGTTCTTTTTGAATGTAGAGTGAACAAGAACCTGTTCTAAGTATAGCAGGCAGTGTTGATAGCTTATGCCAAGAAGTACTCAAGTAGATGAGCTGCTGCAAGTAGTTTTCTTCCTACTTCAATATAGGTTCTGTTCTTTCTTTCTACTACTCCATTTTGATGTGGAGTTCTTGGAGCTAAGAAGTTGTGATTGATGCCATTTTCTTCACAGAACTGATCCATCTCAGAGAAGTCAAATTCTCTTCCATGATCAATTCTAATAGCCTTGATGTTTTCTCCTTTTTCATTCATGACTAGCTTGAATAGATTGATAAGTTGAGAGCTAGTTTCATCTTTAGAACTTAGAAAGAATACCCATATGAATTTGGTATAGTCATCTACTACCACCAGTGAGTATCTCTTCCCTCTAAGGCTTACAGTTGGGATAGGCCTAAAAAGATCTATGTGAAGTAACTTTATGGGCTTATCATTAGAGTTGAATGCTTTGCCTTTGAATGAGCTCCTTGTCTGCTTTCCTAGTTGACAAGCTTTGCAGGGTCTTTCTTTGATGAAGTTAAACTTTGGTAAACCTGCTACTAGGTCTTTGGAGGCCAGTTTAGTCATGCTTTTAAAGTTTATATGAGATAATATCCTATGTCATAGCCAGCTTATTTCTTCTGAGACTTTGGCAAGAAAAGATATTGTCTCATCAGCACTTAGTTCAGCAAGGTTGACTACATAGACATTGCCTTTTCTAGTTCCAGTCAGCTTTAGTGAAGAGGTCTTCAAATCTTTGACTTAACATTGATTGTTGAGGAAGGTAACTTGATGACATTTGTCACATAGTTGGCTGATGCTCAATAGGTTGTGCTTTAGTCCTTCAACATAAGTTATTTTGCTGAAAAACACAACAACATTTCCAACTGACACATAGCCTCTAGTCTTTCCAGAGCCATTGTCTCCAAAGATGACTATAGGGCCCTCTTCTCTTTGAAGTTTGAAAGGAGAGCCTTGTTTCCAGTCATATGCCTTGAGCATCCACTATAAAGGTACCAGGTTGTCATAGTGGGCAATAAGGTTTAGCTTTCATTTTAGTACCCAGACTTGCTTAGGTCCTAACCCAAATCTGCTTAATTTTAGGTCTATGGTTCACAGGATTATAATAACATGTTGCATCTTTATAACCATGTTTATTACAGATAAAACATCTAGTATGATGCATGCTTATGTGTGTGTGTGTGGATTCTTTCTTATCAAGGACATGTGTGGATATATAGTAGCATTTTCCATGTCCTAATTCTTCTGTTTCCATATTATTTTATGATTCAGGGATTTCGTAGAGTGAACCTCAACTCTATGATTCTTTCCTGGTTGATTCGTAGAGTTAGTTTTGTTTGGCTCTACGATTCTTCGAGGTTGAAATATAATAGTTGACTTACTCTTGAATTTTCTAAATCCTAGACCAGCATGGGACCCGTTATGTCTAGAGACATTACTTTGATCAGAAAAGCAAGGTTTCATCAGCTCAATGCTCTGTGTGGATTTCATAAACATAATGCTTCTATTGAGATTTGAATCACTGTTGTTGTTAGTTTCCAATGATTTACCCACACATGATTCTGAGGGTGAACCCCCAAAACCTAGACCTAATCTATCAGAAGAATTTATTTGACTAGAGATCAGAGAGTCCATAGATGAAAAAGACCTGTTCCACATCAGAATAGTCTTTTCTAGCTCCTTAATTTTATAAGCTAGGTTTAACTCTCTTTGTGCACTAAGTTTATTTGTTTTTTTTAAGCTTTTATTTTTAGCTTCAAGATTAGAGAGAGAAGAAGTGCTTAGTAGAGATGTGTCCAGTTATGCTTGGACTTTCTCTTTCTCTTGTTGAAGAAGAGAATAATCTTTTAACAGAACTCTGAACCATTTCATGTACTGATGCAGATCAGAACTTATATCATTCAATGCAGTTCTTAAGTTATTAATATCTACATCAGGTGAGTTGAAATCAAATACCTCATCAATGCTGATTTCAGTGCTTCTCTTATTTTTGGCTTCCTTGGCTATTAAGCACAGGTTGGCTATTTGAGGTTCTTCAACTTCACTTGACTCGGAGTTTGTATCATTGTCTGAGTCACTCCATGATCCTCCAGCTACAAGACCTTTATCTTTCTTCTGAAGCTTCATGTAGCCTTTGAATTCTCTTTTTGAGATTAATTTTTTCTTGTCCCTCTTTAGCTCCTCTCTGAGAGGTTTGTTGCATTCTGCAATAAAGTGACCTAGCTTCTTGCAGTTGTAGCATAGGTCTTTACTCTGCTCCTGATTGTTACTTTTTTTGAATCTCTTAGGTCTACTGCTTTTGCCTTTATACATGAATCTTCTAAGCCTTCTGACAAGCATAGCAATATCTTCATCATCATTTTCTTCAGTGTCAGATTCATTATTAACTGGAGCCTTAGAGGTTGCTTATGTTACTCTGAGAGCAACTCCTTTTTCCTTTTTCTTTCCTTCTGAAAAGGTTTCTGCTCGTTGAGTCAGCTCTAGTTCATAGGTGAGAAGGTTACCATACAGCTATTGCACAGTCATCTCATGAAGGTTCTTTGATTCTCTGATGATTGTAATCTTTGCATCCCACTTGCTTAGTAAGGCCCTCATGAACTTAATGATGAGATCTTTATTGGGATAGGTCTTTCCAAAAGCTCGGAGGGAGTTGAGCAATATATTAAATCTTTTATATGTGGAAGTAATGTTCTCTCCTGGTATATGAGTGAACATTTTATACTTCTAAGTAAGTAAAGACTATTTGTTCTCTCTCACTTCTTATGTTCCTTCATGCATGATCAATAATGCTTCCCAAACTTCATTTGTTGTTTTGCAGTTGACTACATTTTCAAATAGCTCGTCTTCAAGTGCCATGAATAGAATTTTCTTGGCTCTTTTATCTAGATGGACCGACCTCTTTTCTTCATTAGTCCATTCTGCTCTTAGTTTGACTACTACATCATTTGGATCATCAGATGTTGATGCTAGCTTTGTTGGTATATAGGGCCCATTGATTACAGCATCAAACAAATCTTCATCGATTGCATCCATGTATGCCTACATACGAACTTTCCAGTTAGCACATTTATCTTTGTTGTAAAGTGGTGGTTTATTTCCACCACCTAGATTTGAACTGGTTTTACTGTGTGCCATATGATTTACTCAAGTTTATTACACTTTAGTTGTGAGAACCTGCTCTGATACCAATTGTTAGTTCCCGAAGGCACGAAAGTTATCTAGAAAGGGGGTTGAATAGATACTTTAAAACTTTTTCTTTTGCAAAGAGTGACTTATCAGATTTGTTAATTAATAAATTAATTAAGCATAGTGGAATATATGATTTAATTATCCCCTTTAAGATAAAACAAATATTATAGTTCAAGTAACAGGTATAACAGATATAGCAATTATGGCAGTTATGGAATGACTGAATGTAAATGACACAGTTGTCTTAAGTGGTTTAGAGTAATCAAGACTCTTAATTCACTCTTCTACTCCACGAGTAAGAAATCCACTAAGGATATCGATACAACTTCGAATCACTAAGATTCCTTCAAGACCAGCAACCTTAGAACACTAGTACACTGCGTACTCTTCAAGACCAACAACCTTGGAACACTAGTTCACTAAGAACTCTTCAAGCCGAACAAACTTGGAAGCTTTGTTATGAGAGTTTGTTCGTTGGTGTACTACTAAGTTTCCTTAAGCATAAGTTCTGAAGAACTTAGTAGTGAAGCAAGATAGTTCTTCTAAGTTGTAGAGTGAGGCTTTGACAAATCTATTTATGTTTGTATGTTCTTGCTTATTTGATATGTTCAATCTATTTGCCTTGTGTAGATGCCTTTGAATACTTCCCGTTTAAAGGCTTCTGTTGGAGCATTTAATGCTTCAGATATTTTGGGATCTTTGATGTTGACATCCTGGTCCATGTGACAGCATCTTTCTGACTCACCTGACACACTAGTCTGCTTTTTCACCTAACACCTCTGAGCAGTCACTTTCAGCAGACTGGTTGGTAGACACTTTGTTTGTTTCCTCGATTTAGACCAAGGATGTTTGGTGAGTATATCGGGATCTTCAATTAGCAACGTTCGTATGTCAGTCTTAATTTTTAGACATTCTCACTAATCAGACAAATGACCTCGATGATTTTGATGTTGACTTTCATGGACTTTACGATTACTTGGTCGTAGTCTGTCTGTGGGAATCATGTAGGAGTTGCTCTGTGATAACTCTACGATCGCTAGAGCAGACTCTATGATTCTGCACTTAGCTTTACGATTGAATGGGCAGACTTTGCGATTTTACACTTGGCTCTACATTTGCCCGGACAGACTTTGCGACTCCGCACTTGGCTATACGATTGCTCGGGCAATGATGAGTAGGTTGAAAACCTATGATTTAATCTCATTTAACTTGTTATATTGTAAGTTTTTAAGTATTGTTCGTATTATTTTTGGTGTTTTGTGTTTATGGTGCAGGTATGAAGGCTGGAGTTGGATTCGTGTGAAAAAGGATGAAGTATGGACAGATCTGATGGAGAGGCGCTGATCGCAACTTAGCTATGGTAATTGAAGGAGCTGACCGCGCGTAAGGAGGAAGAGATTCTGCATATGGAATGCTGACAGCGCATCCAAAAGAGGGATTGAAGCGCTGATCGCGCTGGATCGAGACCAAGTTCCTGCATACTAGGCGCGGACCGCACGGCTATGAGAAAAGACCAAGCGCTGACCGCGCATGTCTGACAGGATTGACCAGATTTAGTTACTTTAAAATACAAAGTTGGTTAGAAAAAGGATGGCAAACGTGTCTTATTGTACTAGGGTTTTGATAGACTATTTATATGAGTTATTTTCTTAGGTTTTAATCATCAGGAATCAGATATTTCATCTCTTATCTTGGAACTAGAGGGAGGCTATTGATTCATCAAAGCATGTCAAGCTAAGTTCTTTTATTCAATTCTGAAGGGATGTTGAACCTTATTATCAATTAATGGTTTGATTAAGTTTATATTATTTATTCTTTCATATTGAGATTTATTCTGATTATCTACATAAAATTTCATGTATGTTATTCAATTGACTAATTTGGTTTCTACAGGATTAAATTAGTAAATTGATATCATCTGCTAGATTAAGATATATATTAAGCAAACGATGTATGTCCAATCATAAGTAGCAATTAATGATATTTGTTTGTGGTCAAGCTTTTGAATATTGTTAAGGTTTTCAGAAGACAAGTTAAATAATTCCTGATTGTGTAATTATTGCTTGGAATAATCTAATTCTCATTCTTCATGCTTCTGTCATATTAAATCTAGACTGATAGTTCTAGGTTGTATAATAGTTAGGATCTTTTATTGGCGATCGTCGCATTAGATTTACACTTAAGGAGAGTTTCGAGTAATTTGCGATCGCGGTTATCTAGGGTTATTAATCTCATTGAAAGGGTAAACAGTGTAATTACTTGATTAATCCATAATTGTGAAAAGGGGATACTGAACTGAATAATTAAAACTTTTTACTCATTGATATTTTCTTTAAATTCACTTTCGTTAATTAAACTGTTCAAACTAAAAACCCCCAATTCATTGGAAACACTTGGATAGATATTAATCATAATACTCTCTGTGGGATCGATCCTTGCTTATTACTATACTAATTATTGAGTTAGTGGAATAGAAGTAAGGTAAACTTTGTAGTGCTAGACGACAGCTACCAGGAAGACTCTGCGATTTTGCACTTGGCTCTACGATTGCTTGGGCAGACTCTGCGATTCTGCACTTGGCTCTACAATTGCTCGGGCAGACTCTACAATTCTGCACTTAGCTCTACGAACCTTTTAGCTATTACATCAATTCAGCTCATAAGATCAACCTAACAAATTTGATCTTTCTATTCTAAGTCCTTGTATTATTTCATCTATGTAATTCTAAGGACTTTACACATTTGTTAATGCATGCATATATGCATATTTGTTTATTCAATCATCAAATTTAATCATGCAATTTCCAACAATTTATGTATTTGAAATATAATTAATGTCCCAAATTTGAGACTCATAACATTAGTTTATAGCTTCATCAAATAGTATAAAATTGCAATAAGAAAATAAACTTTATAGTATATGCCTAAATAAAGATTAATACCTTGACCTTTTAATTTTTTTTTCACTTTGGGGATTGTCTTCTCAATTTTTTCAATCAGGAGATTAAACTTTTAATTTAGTTTAATTTTTTTCTACTTTAGGGTTTGTCTTCTCAATTTTTTCAATCAAGAGATTAAATTTTTAATTTTTTTTATTACATCTGATTGATAATGCCACGTCAAAAAATTGATGACATGGCTACGACACGTGACTAAAAAAAATACTTATGTGTAATATTGAGTTTCATTTTAACATTTATTTAATTAATTTTTTGTATCAAAAATGGTAAATATAAGACCATTATTATTTTTTTTGAAGTAAATTTAATGACATTTTTACCCTTTTTGGCATAAAAATTAATTATATTGATGCTTATGAAATAAACTTATAGTTTACGGTATTAATCTATATCCAGGTCTTAATTTTTTATACCTAAAAAATGTAAAATTGTCATTATATTGATTATTGATGATTATGAACTAACATGATTTTAATTAGTAGTACATTTATACATTTTAAAATATTTATCATTATATTAATTATTGATGATTTTTTTTAAGCTGAGTTTGTAATGTATTAAATTTACTTTAAAAAATTAATAATGGTCTCATATTTACCTTTTTTGGTATAAAAAATTAATGGAATAAATGTTAAAATGAGACTCCATATTACACATAAGCATTTTTTTAGTCATATGTGTAACGACTAGAAATTTTAAGCTCCTTATTAATTTTATCTATGATTTAAAATTTTTGAGAGTTAATTTTTCAAACTTATTTAAACCTTATGTGGTTATGTGGTTATATGATTTAACCTATGCTAATAAATGCTAGAATTTTTATTAAAGGGAATCACTAATAGTTATTTAAATTAGTAGATTAACCCTGAGACCTTTATATCAGAATATTGATAAAAGTGTTAGTAATTATATATTCAAATTTCTTGAGTATAGTGTAGAGAGTTAATCGGGATTAATTATTTATATTTGAGTAATTAATTGATAACGTATGAAATTATTATTGTTGTTGATTTATAATGAATAAATAATAATTGATGAGTAAGAGAACTAATAAATATAATAATATTATATTTACTTGATTAATTATTTTATATAAGCATGCGATATATTAAACCTTGTAATATATGGTGGATACCTTCATATTGTATAAGGTGCAAGGTAACACATTAATATGTCTCTATATTATATATATATATATATATATAGACTATATAGTATGATTAGTGACATTATGTGAGTTACATTATAATATGATTTATATAGCATGAGAGGAGTGGTAGACATTAATATGTATACCCTATTACGTTGTACTAATATCAATAAACTATTGTTATTTGATAATGATGTTATTAAATTATAATGATAACCATGGTGATAATAATAATACCAAACTGCTTTATATTCGGTGTTAAAATAATGTACATGGATTATATGTATGTGCACTACTTGATACCTTGTAATTAGGAATTATATTGTATGCCCTTTAAATTATTGTGACCTATGTTATATGAAACGAATTGTGTATACAAATTTAATAACCAAGTATTAGCATACACTATACACCCACTTGCTAGATTGCTGGGATTACTTTGTCCCATAATATGAGCCCAATTTCTCTCCTTCACGTGTAAACCACATGCTATGCTACTCTATCTTCTTCTTCTCAAATTCATCCAAGCTAGCCATAATCATTATAAGGGGAGTGGGATTTATGATGAGTTCCACCCACTCTCACCAACTCTCTCTTGTCTATTGAACAACCTTACAATCCATGGGTTTGATTTGGGAGAGTATTGCATTAACTAGGTATTTTGTTTGCCTATAAATTGAACTCCCTTCCTCTTATTTCAATTGCTGAGGTTTTATATTGATTTAAGGGAGAATAGCATAGTAGCATTATATAATTTGATAGCAGCTAGTTCAGTTTCTACATCACAGAGGTATAATCAATTGCATTCTTGTTTTTTCAATTTCTGTGAATTTGCTAAGTACTTGATTCTTGACTTCATTTGAATTGGAATATGTTGGTTAAGTGTTATACAAGATGTAAACATGTTAGAATTGCAATGTGTTATGTTAGAATCAATTTTCGTAGGAAAATTTTTGAGTTGGGCTGAAGGAACTGCCGAAGCAGTTCAGTCTAGATTGGATCAGGAGCCGGCGCAGCTGCGCCGGGTTTATGCCTGGTTGTAGCGCAGCTGCGCAGGCCCTGCAATTCAGATTTTTATTTTCTGCATCAGTGCTGTTGTGTGATAATTTTCTTGCATTGATTTAAACAAACATGTTAACATGGGTAATACGTATATATGGGTACATAAACCTAACATAAACATGTTCAAGCTAAGATGGTATACATTTTGACGAAATAACTCATGGTTTTCGAAATGAATGTTGAGTTTTAAAAGGGGACTTTGGTATAGAAATGTCACAGATATATTCTGACTTTTGAGACGTGTTAGTATGACCTAGGAAGGCATGAAATGCATGTTAATTGATGTATATATGTTTTATGTTGTAAAGAGAACGTACGAACCTAACTAGTACACATTCCTAACAAAAATAAAAGTTTTGAAAACAAACTTTGACATGTCGACATTCTGATTTTTCAGACATGATATTATAATGTAGAGATGCATGAGAGATGTATTACCTTGTGTATATAGGTATCATAATATAACTTGAACATGTGGACCTTAATATTGAACGTTACTAACATCAACATAAGCTTTGAATATGAACTTTGACGTATACGTAGTATGTATGAATTTTGATTTCATGATCATGATCATGTGTTCTATATAAACATGAGAACTAAGACTAATGTGATAGAACATACTAGTATACTTGACCGTAAGTTAAGACGTTTTCAAAAGTGAAACTTAAGACTTTCAAAGTGAACTTAACCAAGACTTGTGTCTTTTAGATTATGACCACTTAAATACATATAACTTATTGTATACATTCTAATATATGTGAGTAATGGTTACGAGATACTTTACATGTACCATGTTGTCTTTTTGACTTAGTGTACTTTGCAAATAGGAAACTTAGAATGTGGAAGCTAACTAGCAATGATTACCATGTGAATTATATTATGATCATGCTAGCATGTTTATTAGGATATCATTATGCCTATAGATGTATTGACATGAACCTCGTTTATTTATGCACAGATTTCACATATGCATGCTTAATCATAGAAAATGAACTTCAAATATGAACTATGTGATTTGAAGTATATTTGTGTAGTATACTCGAGCATACATATTATATATTGTTTAGCCTTGTTATATGAAAACATGACTTTAGTAATCAACTTTGATGCATGAGCATGTATTAGTAACTGGAAGTGCTATGTGTTCAAGCTTATGTTGATGCTTATGAACTAGACAATCTAAAATTATTAAATCTAAGACAGGATTAGATTGACTTACGTGAACTATGTGATAGAATTATATAATGACTAGAGTCTTGTATGTGTGAACTTATATTAGTTTATATATACTAATTGGAGAGGCCGACTTGTTAATCTAGGTCGTTCCAACGCAGTTTTATTAAAGCTATAATTTATTTGTAGCTGAGCAAACAGGCAAGTTCCCTGACTTACAGTTATTATTTGTGCAAGTCTCCCTAACTTTACTCAATTTTATATTGAGCAGGGTATTTTTAGTTTTCCTGAACTACTCTTTTATTTGAGCAAGTTTTTCTTGACTATACTTATTTATTGTACAAGTATCCGGACCCTATTGTGCAAGTATTCTAAATTCTTGCACTACTTTATTCAATGAGTCGTGTAAGCGAGTTTCTTAACTTCACTTGTTTTTGGTGAAAGTTTCCTACGCTTCTCATATTGTATTGAGCAGGTTAATATTGTATTGTGAAAGTTCTCCCGAACTTGACACTTTGGTTATTGTGAAAGTTCCCCGAACTTCACATTTTGAGTATTGTGAAAGTTCCCTGAACTTCACACTTTGGTTATTTTGTAAATTCTCGAACTTCATATCTTTATTATGCAAGTTCTCTAAACTTATACAAACTCGTATATTGTGCAAGTATCTTATCTTTGTGTTTACTTTACTCAAAGAACGTTGTAAGCAAATGTCCTAACTTATACATTTACTTTATGCAAGGGATCTATTATGGTGAAATTCCCTGAATTTCACTCTTTGATGTTGTAAGTGTCTAAGCCTATGCATTTATTTTATGCAAGGAATCTATTATCGTGCAAGTTCCCCGAACTTCACACGTTGAATATTTTGCAAGTTCCCCGAACTTCACACATTGAGTATTGTGCAAGTTCCCCGAACTTACACAAATTCCTATATTGTGCAAATTCTAAACTTCACTTTGTGCAAGTTCCCTATCCTTCTCATATTGTATTGAGTAGGTTATTGTTGAATCAAAAGTTGTTTACTTAATTGCTTGAACTTTATTTTCAAGCATGTTATTTAGTGGTTTAATTACTTATCAATTATTCCACATCGATATTATTGATATCCGCACTTAGTGCGTTTGAGCTCGTATAGTCTTGGACTTGTACATTATTCAAGGTTCTAAATTTCTTGAACCGTGTCAGTAAGAGTCTGAACCTTTGCTCGGTCAGACTAGTTTATGAAATTTTCTTTGAAGCTATCCAAACCAATTGATGGTAAGGATTCTTAGACGAAACAGAACACCCCTCATATATAGGAGTGTGCCCAGGTATCTAATATATATGATACGAGTAAGCAGATTTAAGTGTTATGCATATTCACATTGTGCCCGAGGCTGATCTCCTCGAGGTACTTAGTTTCTGTAGCCAGAAGCCAGTAATTTTAAAAAGGGTCAATTAGCTATTGAACCCATTGGAAAGTTATAGTTCAGAGTCTACTCGACTATCAGTCATTCTAAAGGCAATTATTATCTTTGCTTTTAATATTCATATTATTGAATCGTTCTAATATTCATATTATTAAATCGTTCTAATATTCATATTGTTAAATCGTTCAGATATTCATATTATTGAATCGTTCTATTATTCATATTGTTGGATCTTTAAGATATTCATTTTGTTGAAATCATTGTCAGGTATTTTTTCATTCATCATGATATATCCTTTATTGTTGTATTTAAACTTGCTGAGCAAACTTGTTGCTCATTCTTACTATATTATGACTTATATTGCAGTTGAGCCCGAGCCCTCAAGGAAGGACAAGGGTAAAGGAAAGATTTAGGATGGTTTGCAAGGAGCAGACTTTGTCTTTATAATTTGTTTGATTACTGTTAATGTAATATGAACCCTAATGTTTATTCTAGGGTATGTTTGTAAGATTTTATTTAAGGTTATCGAATCTTGGGACTAGTAACACCTTTTGAATGAACGACGTATGTTTATTATATTCCGCATTTTAGTTATCGTATGTTACTTAAAGGTGGATGTTAGTATTGTTTCGTGGCGACCGGACCGGGGTTAGAGGACCTGGATTCGGGGGTGTCACAATATGTCGCCATCATGTCATCAATTTTTGACGTGGTACTATTAATTAGATGTAATCAGAAAAAAATTAAAAGTTTAATCTCCTAATTGAAAAAACTGAGAAGACAATCTCCAAAGTAAAAAAAAAAAATTAAAAGCTCAAGGTATTAATCCATATTTAAGCCAATAATATAAATAAGCTTACGACCCGTTCGAGGCACGGGCTAGTTTCTAAATTAATTTAAAAAATATTTTATTTGTACTATGTTTTTATTAAATCTCCATTGAATGTCAAAATTTTAAAGGTATTTTTGTTAATCCTATAAGCTATATATCAACTACATTTCTCAAAAATTGAAAAAAATTAAACTCGTAAGTATTAAAAGAAGGGAAAAAATTGAAGAATTTATATTATATTTTATTTTTTAGAATTCCATCTTACACATACAAAGTGGAGGTATTACGCTACATCGCAATGACAAATTAATTTTACGAAAAGAAAAGAAATAAGAAAAGTGAAATAGTATTTATATATTCTTTTATCCATTATATATATATATATATATATATATATATATATAACATGTTCGTGTGAGTATGTTAATGAGTTATATTAATTATATGTATTTTTTTGTAGTGAATATATATAAGTAGTATACAGAAAAATATGAACTTACATGAATTTAAAAATGAGAATAATTACATATTTTTATTATTAAATTTGTGAAGTTACATATTAATGAAGTTGAAAGTTTTTAGAATTAATTTTGGGTTTTGCTACTTAATAAGAAAAGGAAAAGGAAGAGAAATAATTAATATGGTAGTGAGAGAAAGTGAATGGAATGAAAAATAAAAATTCAATGAACAGTTCATTAATGCAAATTAAAATAAAAGTTCAATGAACAATTTATTAATGCAAATTCAATGAATAATAATTTATTACCTTAGTTTAAGTTAACTCATTTGAATTAACTCGATCAACCAAATTAATCTAATTCAATTGAGAAATAGATAGCTTCTTGACTTATTATATACTACTAGTATTGACTAGTATTAATTGCAATAAAAGTGTAAGTAACTGCACAGTGACATATGTCCTTGGGCGTGTATCTAGTAGACATGCACAACAGGTCCGCCTGGTCTTGTATGGGCTTGTCAGGCCTTGGGTTTTGACCAAGTTAGATCGTTGACTTAGGCCTGCTAGTCCAGGCCAGGCCTTGATCGCTGGATTGTGGTCTAGTTAGGCATGCAGACTAGGCCAGGCTTAAGCCAGTCTAGTTCGCCTTTTTAAAAAAATGTTAAATATTAAATATTAAAATAAAAAATTATAAAATATAAATTAATAAAATTTTATAAAAATGATGTAAGATTTTTGAAATTTACTTTACTTTAACATTCTACTGCACACCAATATAAGTTGGATGATTATAACAAAATTTAATATATTCCTCTTAAATTAAAGGAAAACATAATTTAAGTGAAACTGAAATATAAAACAAATTGACTTCTTAAATATATGTCCATTATGCACAATTTGTCTTCATAAAAAATATAATTTGAATACAATCTACTGCGATACATGTGACTTTAGATGCAAAATAAAATTAACTTACAGTAAATTACACTTTTAAATTTGGAATATAAAGTTAGTTTCTATATTTTTAGTAATAGAATCAGTTAATGTATATTTTGTAAAGTTTAAATACATATATATCTTTTCCTCTATGGTTATTAAACACTTATATAATTATATCTCAAGTATTATTTCTGATTAGTTTTCTAATTGTTTCATGGAGTTATTTTTTAAATTGCTACAACAAAATACCTAAACAATAACAAAAATCATAAATCCTCCTAAGAATTTAGCATGTCTAAAATTAATGAATAACTTGAGTATTTACAATAAATTAACTTATTATTAATATTTAATATCAAAAAATAGTTTATTGATGTATTAATTAATGTTAACATTTACATTAAAAGTAGCATGGAATAGTAATAAAATTTTAATGTTAAATATTAGTATTTTACAATCAACCAACGTATTATTAATATTTAATCAACTAACTTATGATTAATACTGAATATACTAACTAATTATATTCATCGAAGAAATATATTAATTAAATGTATTTACAAGAAATCAAAAATGAATAATTAAAACTTTATTGATATATTAATTAAAACTAATTAATGACAACTTACAATAATGAAAAGTAAAAATTTAACTAGATAAAGATTAGGTCAGGCCTTAGGCCGGACCAGACCAGATTAGATTCAAGGTCAGGCCAGGCCAAATCGAATTTTTGCCTTAAAAGAGCGATCTTTTCAAGCCTTTCAAGTTGGGCTTGACTGATCAAGGCCTTGACCAAGCCAGACCAAAGCGCAGGCCGTGGGCCTTTTGTGCACCCCTAAATATCTAGTAATGACTGAGAATCATTATTACTCTCTCCATTCTAAAATTAGATATACTATTTGACTTTTGAGGTCAAACGACGACATAGTAATTAAACATCAAATTGATGTAAATTTATTTAATTTTAGATGATACGATTATTATAATTGTATAGTTTATAACAAAAACTATTAATCACAAAATTTATTTTATTTTAAACTTTTATGAGTTATACTAATTTTGAAGTTTAATATGTTATCGTTTGATCTCAAAACATAAATTGTATTTCTAATTTTAAAACAAAAGTTGTATATTTTATTAAATATTTTTTAATTAATTAATGGGAATGCTTGTGTTAAATAAGATTAGAAAATGATAATGAAATCCAAAACTAGTGATATAGAATTTGATTTTTTAAAGTTTATTTCAGAAATTTTAAAATTCAAAATTTATATATATCATTTAAATATTCTAAAGCAACAAATTTGAACCAGGCCAGGCCTTACAGACTGATTGTGCATCCCTTGTTCAGATCGGTGCATTAAATCGGTTCAATCCCTGGTCAAGGTTGGTCGAGGCCGAGCGAGCTCAAATCAAACCGAACATCTTCGAGTTTTTATCTGGCCAAATCGGTTCAGTCCTTCGGTTTTCAGGCCCAATGTGCAGGCCCCAGATGTAGTAGTACAAGGCAGAGAGGCCTTGGTAGGTCCCAAATGGTGGAACGTGATGAAAAGGTATGGCCCAAAGGCGGAGAGGCCTGGTAGGTCCCAAATGGTGGAAGGTGATGAAAAGGTAGGGCCCAAAGGTGGTGGAAATGGATTTTGATTGTTGGGACCCAGACCAGGTGAGTGCCTGTCCCTTCAGGTTGCTGTACGGCAACACATAGATGTATCATGTATATATATATATATATGGAACAATATATGTACTGTTGTTATCAGAGAAAATGCCCCAAACTGAAGAGGTCCCAATAGGCTAAGGGACTGGGGCCCAATATCAAGCAGAAGCATAAAGTGGTGCCGGTGCGTCTGGGTCCCGCCCACCACATCTTGTTCAAGCCAATAGAACTTATCCACCTTTAGCCGCTTTCCAATAATTATGAGATCATATTTCTTGTTATTTTGTTAATTACATTAACAAAACATGACATGATTCTTTGGATTTCGTTTTTAATATATTCTTTCGATTGGCTTAAATTTGAAAATATATTGGTTGAGTTTCAAATTTGTTAACGGCAAGATCTTTTCACGCGTCTCAATTATCGAAAAACGCGACCAATTCTGCACAAAAAATAAATCAACACCAAGAGCTTGACGGCTTGGGCCGACGAGGAATAGCTCCGGTGTGAGAATAAGTACAGACCGAAAATAAGGTTAACAATGGAGGTTATGTGTTCTAGTGTCTGATAGAGTGAATTTGCATGTACTTTTTTTCTGTAGTGCCCTGTACCTCTATATAGACCTCACCGCCTTTGTATGTAACACCTTCCGTGACATCTCTAATTGCATGCAATTCATATAAAATCACTGTTCTCCACTAACTCAAGATTATGCCAAATCCTCATTAATTAAGGTGTTGGATCCATTGTCCATCACATGTCCATAACAACAATCCTCAACCTAAGCCCAAATAAAATCTTATTTAAATGATGGTCCATCATTCCAAAGGCCCAAATAAGTGTGACCCAATAGGCTCAAATAATCATGGCCCAACAAAATTTTTAATTATATTTAGAGCGTGTTTAATTTGAGGGAGTTTTTGAATGAACTAAAAGTATTTTTATATTAAAAATAAAAATATTTAGTGTTTGATAATTCTCAAAAAACACTTTTAAATAGTAGAAAATTGGGGTTAAAAGTACTTTTTAGCTGAAGCATAAAGTGTTTTCGATTTGAAGCGTTTTTGACAAAAAAAATAAATTAAAAATTTATTGTTAAATTATTTTTTAAAAAATAAAATTTGATAGCACACAATCAACTTAAATGTGTCGTTAATATTTTTAAAACACTTATAATTATTTAACTAAACATTATTTTAACTTTATTATAAAAGTACGTTCGTCAAAAATTCAACATTTTTTAATATTTTATCCCATCTACAACTCCATGAAACGGACAGTAAAATAGTAACAATCATTTCGCACAATCGCTTTCATTGCATTGAAAATAAAATTAGTTTGGACTTAATTTCGACAGTTTTAATAGATAGATAGCTTATCTAAATTAATTGATTTCAGGAGATATATTTGAAATAACAAAAAGACAAAAGTTTAAAAGTAAAACAATCAGATTTCAATGTTTTTCCGCATCATTTTATTTTTAACTTCTATTAATGGTGGATATGAAAATTGCGATTACACTATCAACAAATTATACTAAAGTAACACTAGTGATAAGTTTGGATTTGAGAAATTAAGGTGAGAATAAAATGATTTATTTTTATGAAATGAAATAATTATTTTTAATTGTTTTTTTTTATATAGTCAAATGACTGAGAGATTTTATTACTCCAAATTATCCGAAAACATCAAATGGATAACGCTAGGATGAGCATCATCCAACCAAAAAATAGGAACACAAAAATTAAACATTGGAATGAATCATTTAATTCCCAACTTAATCCATTCAATTAAGTTGTGTTTAGTTGTTCCATTGAAATGAAATGAATCATTCTCATTCCTGCCAAATTTGTATATTTTATTCTTTGGTGAAGGTATGAAATGACTCATTCTAGTCATGAATGGAATGAGTTATTCTACTCAGAGGCGGAAGGAGGGGGTCTGGGGGGTCTGGGGGGTCTGGGGGGGGGGGGGGGAGGGGGTCATTAGACCCTCCCACCTTGGAATCTCCAAGGATTATTGGCTTTCATTTCTGTAAGACCCCAACTTTTATGAATAAAGATTTAATTTTCTTTATATATTATTTCGAAATAGTAAGGTGTTGATTGATAAATGTGAAAGTTATGGGTAAAATGTGCAAATATTTTAAAATGAGCAAGTGGTTATAAAATATTCTGGTTGTCGGGGAATATTCGTTTGGTCGTGGAATATTCTGGTTGTCGGGGAATATTCGTACGACGGCGCAGCTATTTGTGGGCCCCACAACGGAATAACTGTCGGATATAGAAAGTGACAGAAATAACATTTTTATAAATAACGGCGTAGTTGTTACCGTTATTACTGTTGAAATACCCGGTGGTTAAAATACAGTGATACGCGGTGTTGTACAGTAGCACACGGTATCGCACAGTATTTTGAATTATTGAGTCTTACGTGAGAAGGCACTTACTCAATTATTGTTACAGTAATTACTGTTCAATATTTTATATTATTGACTCAATAATTGCTACGTTGATATTTTATATTATTGACTCAATAATTGTTACATTGATATTTTATTGACTCAATAATTGCTACGTTGCTATTTTATATGATTGATTCAATAATGGCTACAGTTGATAGTTTGTATTATTGATTCAATAATTGTCATTGCACAGTATTTCACATTATCAACTCAATAATTCATATTATTTGAATAATATTATTAGATAGCATTATTGACAATGTCTAAGGAAGTTCTGTCTAGGAGGGGTTATTTAATTGCGCGCCAGTAAGGAGAAGTCCTTATCGGAAGGCCCCCTCTTTCCTGGGAACGACCTAGTTGTCAATATTGTAGTTCTGTAATATTATTTGTGAATAATTAATTATTGATTTATATGATAAGAAAATATTTATTTTGTGGATATTAAAGAAGGAATTAGCACTGATGTGTTTTTATCAGTATTTTGGTGTGAAAAATTATCTGTTTATGGATTTCGGATAATTTATGTTTGGAATTTAAAAAAACTTCCTTTTACAAAGTTGTAGAGAATTAAATTTTCTATGGAAGGACATAGAATTTGTATTTTTCTAACAAAAGGGCTATTTATTATGAATTATTGAAGTTTCGGAAAATAAATATTTTTTTAATGGATGGGCCCCACTTTTGTTGAAATTTTTTTAGCCGCCAGGCGGCGAGAATTTTTTGAAAATAATAATATTTTATTATTTTAGTCTCCTTTGGCATCCTAAACTTTTCCTATAAATAGGGTGCTTAGGTTAGAATTGAAAATCACACCTAGAATCAGAAGTTTCTCTCTCTATAATATCGAGCGTATTTTTGTGAGTATTTAGATACTTTGAGTATTAGTATTCAGCGCAAGTTTCCTTCGATATTATATCCGATATTCCAGTCAGAAGTACTATCCTTTTGAAGTAAGGGATGTTATTTATTTCGTAAATGATATTATTCTTTTCAATATCATTATACCAAAATATTGTCATGGATTTTATGTTGAAATTCTTACTTTTTCCGTCGGGGTTACTATTCACGTATACGGCACTATTCACGTATACGGCACTATTCATGAAAAAAAATAAATTTTCTTCTATTTGTCCAGATTGTTTGTTAAGGTTACTATCTTTGGTTGGATCTAAGTTTTGAGCTTTATTCTTGAATTTTGCTCCACAATTGATTATTACGAAGTATTTTTGAATTGGATATACTAAAATACGAATCCTTAATTTTATCATTTACTTCACTGGATTCGTTATTGATATGATTTTTCATCATCCTCAGTCCTAAAAGGTGATGTAACTGAATATCTTTGGCCTGTAGAGCAAAGATGAATGATTACCTGATGAATATCTTTGGCCTGTAGTGCAAAGATGACAGGTATTGAGATGAACATGACCATTGATGATACAAATGAATATCTTTGGCCTGTAGTGCAAAGATGAATATTTGATTCGAGATGTATATTGATTGATGTTACAGGGATAAAATATTGATGATGAACTTTTAAATCATAGAAGATAGTAGACTTCATTCTCTGCTTAACTCTTCTAATGAATTGTTATTTCCCCTGCGAATATTGATCTAAAGTTGGTTGTCCATTATATTTTATCTGATTTGTTGAAGACTAACGATAATTTATTTTCCATTATCTTAGTCATAATATTCTTTACTGAGCTAGTTGAGCTCACCCTTTTCATCTGTTGTCCTCTTCAGGAAATGAGAATGTTGCGGGAACTAGTCGGGGGACAGAGTGATGGTCCGAGTTAGAGCAGTAGCAGTCCTCACTATTTCTGATAAATAGTGTTATAACAATTGTTATGAGGACTTAGTTTGAATATTAATATTTTCTACATATTTGTATTGACGCTCACAGTTGTGTGGTCATATTTTGCACGACCGTATGATATAAAGTTTGTATTTGAATTCTGTACCATGTATTTGGCGACTCAGAATGGGTTGGGTTGACTGGACCTATTCTGGGGGCGTCACAGTTGGTATCAGAGCTTAGGGATATGATCTCTGACGGAGATCGGGGAATAGAACTAGGAGGGGAGAGACGAGTAAATCCTTCACTAGTATGTCCTACCTAAGCTTATGTGGTATTTAATTGGTCAGTCGGAGCATAGGGTTAATATGTGATATGTTAATTTGTTTAATTAACCCTTGTTTTATGGCAGTATTTTGATAGTAGTGTGCATACAAGCCAATCATGTATGATGACAAAGCACATACTTTGTAAACAATCTTATTTATTTATTAATAAAATATTTATTTAAGGCATATAATTATCTACATGGTGCTGTTTTTATAATATGTAAATAACCCATAGTTTTAAGCAATGCTTTTAGAATCATGATGAGATCATGATAATGAGATCTAAATTCTTAGAAAGCTTAAAAACTAAAATAGTTCCCAATTGTTAGATTACTAAAATGGAGATTAGTAAATCCGGATAGATTGGTACATATGTTGCTTGCTCATTGGATGAGGATGACTGATCTCATGGTCATTTGTGTGGAGACACTTAAGCAAGTATGTAGGTGCTTATTGGAGAATAAGTTCACTGAACGTGACTCGCTATGGAATACCTAATGGAGTTTTACTCGCCTGTCAATAGGAATTCCTAATGTGATAGTAGTACATGTGATCCTTGGACTTGAGATCATCATAGTATCTTGTATGTAACAAATTATACTTTGACTAATTCCTTAAGGCCTTTTAAGGCATATATAGGGTATGCTTGGGTGTAATGAGTTACATATGGAGATAATGAATGATCAATAAAGAATCTACCTCCTCTAGTAAAAGAGGAGATATGTCCTATGTGATTCGTTAAATGACAACCCAGGAATCCTTGGCCAAGGTAGAATGAAATTAGAAAGAGGTTTCTAATTTGCATTATTTGGAGTTGTGCATTTTCTAATCAAAATACATATGATTAAATAAATTAAGACTTGACAGTAAATCCATGTCTTATATTTAATTGGGACATTGTATGGTGGAAGGATTGAATTGTACGGTAACTATTAACTCACAGGTTCTTTTATGATTAATGTTGAAATCTATATTATCTAGAAAGTCGTTAATCGCTAGGGAGGCTTATCCCTATTGTAGAATAAATGTTATTTATTTAAATAGATTATTAGTTTAATTTATTTATTTAAATAAGATTAGAATTGTTCTAATTGATTTATTCACAACCGGTTTAATATGGAGAACCTAAAGGGTCACACCATAAAAGGAAGAAGAATTATTTAAGAAGAAAATGGCATGATAGTAATAATGCATTAAGTATAATTAATTTAATCTATGATGATAGAATAAATTAAATAGCTTAATGTTTATTATTTAATATTTTAAAAATATTAAATATAAATTAATAAGAGGAGTCTTATTAATATTATTATTATTATTATTTTAATTCTAAAGGAGTTTAGGAATTAATATAATATCAGTACTCTCTCTCAATCCTAATAAAGATTAGGATATAAATTAATTAAAAGTATTTAATTAATTAATTAAATAAAACCCTATTCTAATTGGATTAGGAGGGTTAACCTAATATCTATATAAGAGAGTCTTATATCAGAAATAAGGTACGTGAATTTTTCAAGAGTTGGGAGTACACATATTCTATAGAGATAGAAACAAGGGTTAATGTGACGCCCCCAGAATAGGTCCATTCAACCCAACCCATTCTGAGTCGCCAAATACATGGTACAGAATTCAAATACAAACTTTATATCATACGGTCGTGCAAAATACGACCACACAACTGTGAGTGTCAATACAAATATGTAGAAAATATTAAGATTCAAACTAAGTCCTCATTAAATTATTATCACACTATTTGTCAGAAATAGTGAGGACTACTACTGCTCTAACTCGGACAATCACTCTGTCCCCCGACTAGTTCCCGCAACATTCTCATTTCCTGAAGAGGACAACAGATGAAAAGGGTGAGCTCAACTAGCTCAGTATAGAATATTATGACTAAGATAATGGAAAATAAATCATCGTTAGCCTTCAATAAATCAGATAAAATATAATGGACAACCAATCTTAGATCAATATTCGCAGCGGAAATAACAAATCATTAGAAGAGTTAAGCAGAGAATGAAGTCTACTATCTTCTATGATTTAAAAGTCCATCATCAATATTTTATCCCTGTAACATCAATCAATATACATCTCGAGTCAATATTCATCTTTGCACTACAGGCCAAAGATATTCATTTGTATCATCAGTGGTTATGTTCATCTCAACACCTGTCATCTTTGCACTACAGGCCAAAGATATTCATCAGGTAATCATTCATCTTTGCTCTACAGGCCAAAGATATTCATCAAGTAATCATTCATCTTTGCTTTACAGGCCAAAGATATTCAGTTACATCACCTTTTAGGACTGAGAATGATGAAAAATATTTAAAAAAAACGAATCCAGTGAGATAAAAGACAAAGACTAAGGATTCGTATTTTAGTATATCCAATTCAAAAATACCTCGTAATAACCAATTATGGAGCAAAATTCAAGAATAAAGCTCAAAACTTAGATCCAACAAAAGATAGTAACCTTAACAAGCAATTTGGACAAATAGAAGAAAATTTAGTTTTTCCGTGAATAGTGCCGTATACGTGAATAGTAACCCCGACGGAAAAAGTAAGAATTTTAACATAAAATCCATGATAATATTTTTGTATAATGATATTGAAAAGAATAACATCATTTACGAAAGAAAATAACATCCCTTACCTCAAAAGAACAGTATCTCTGACTGGAATATCGGATATAATACCGACGGAAGCTTGTACTGAATAGTAATACTCAAAGTATTGAAATACTCACAAAATACGCTCAATATTATAGAGAGAGAAAACTTCTGATTCTGGTGTGATTTTCAATTCTAACCTAAGCACCCTATTTATAGGAAAAGCTTAGGATGCCAAAAGAGACTAAAATAATAAAATAATATATTTTTTTAAAAAAATTTCGCCGCCTGGCGGCTAAAAATTTCAGATTTTTCAACAACAAAAGTGGGGCCCACCATTTTATTTAAAAAATATTTATTTTCCGAAACTTCAATAATTCATAACAAATAGCCCCTTTGTCAGAAAAATACAAATTCTATGTCCTTCCATAGGAAATTTAATTCTCTACAACTTTGCAGAAGAAAGTTTTTCCAAATTCCAAACATAAATTATCCGAAATTCATAAACAGATGATTTTCCACACCAAAATACTGATAAAAACAGATCAGCACTAATTCCTTCTTTAATATCCACAAAATAAATATTTCCTTATCATATAAATCAATAATTAATTATTCACAAATAATATTATAGAACTACAATATTAACAACCAGGTCGTTCCCAGGAAAGAGGGGGCATTCCGATAAGGACTTCTCCCTACTGACGCGCAATTAAATAACCCCTCCTAGACAGAACTTCCTTAGACATTGTCAATAATGCTATCTAATAATATTATTCAAATAATATGAATTATTGAGTTGATAACGTGAAATACTGTGCAACGACAATTATTGAATCAATACTACAAAATATCAACTGTAGCCATTATTGAATCAATCATAAAAAAATAGCAACGTAGCAATTATTGAGTCAATAAAATATCAATGCAGCAATTATTGAGTCAATAAAATATAAAATATCAACGTAGCAATTATTGAGTCAATAATATAAAATATTGAACAGTAAATACTGTAACAATAATTGAGTAGGTTCCTTCTCACGTAAGACTCAATAATTCGAAATACTGTGCAATACCGTGTGCTACTGCGCAACACCGCGTACTGTATTTTAACCACCGGGTATTTCAACAGTACTAACGGTAACAACTACGCCGTTATCTTGTAAAAAAGTTATTTCTGTCGCTTTCTATATCCGACAGTTATTCCATTGTGGGGGCCCACAATAGCTGCGCCGTCGTACGAATATTCCCCGACAACAAGAATATTCCACGACCAAACGAATATTCCCCGACAACCAGAATATTTTATAACCACTTGCTCATTTTAAAAATGTTTGAACATTTCACCCATAACTTTCATATTTATCAAATCAACACCTTACTATTTCGAAATAATATATAAAAAAAATTAAATCTTTATTCATAAAAGTTGGGGTCTTACAACCACCCCTCCTTATGAAATTTCGTCCTCGAAATTGACGTACGTACCTGGTATGTCGAAAAGGTGAGGATACCTCGCTTTCATTTCCGATTCCAACTCCCAGGTCATTTCCTCAATTGCATGGTTTCTCCACAAAACTTTAACTTGAGGTATAATTTTCGAGCGTAGGACATGCTCCTTCCTATCCAAGATCTTGACAGGTACCTTCTCGTACGTTAAATCTTCAGCTATCTCGTATGGTTCTAACTCAATAATGCGGTTTGGTCCTTCACATATTTACGTAACACGGATATGTGAAACACGTTATGAACACGAGACATGCTTGGAGGTAAAACAAGTCTATAGGCCACATTTCCTACTCGGTCAAGAATCTCAAATGGACCAATGAATCGTGGGTTGAGCTTTCCTCTTTTCCCAAACCTTGTAACTCCTTTCCATGGAGCAACACGTAATAACACATGGTCTCCAACATTAAATTCCACGTCCTTTCGATGAAGATCTGCATAACTCTTTTGTCGATCCTGTGCCGTCTGTATACGTTGTCGGATTATTTGGTTTTTTTTTGTAGTCATACGTACTAACTCTGGTCCCAACAATGTTGCTTCACCCACCTTATCCCAACATACTGGAGAACGACACTTTCTCCCATACAACGCTTCGAATGGAGCTACGCCTATACTTGCCTGATAACTGTTGTTGTAGGAGAATTCCACCAATGATAAGTACTTATCCCAACTCCCTTTGAAGTCTAGAACACAGAGTCTCAATAGATCTTCAAGAGTTTGGATAGTCCTTTCCGATTGTCCGTCTGTTTGAGGATGATAAGCCGAACTGAATCGTAAATTAGTGCCCATAGCTTTCTGCAAACTGATCCAAAATCGTGAAGTAAATCTGGGATCACGATCCGAAACTATGGATACTGGCATGCCATGCAATCTCACAATTTCATTCACGTATATATGAGCAAGACGTTTAAGGGAATAAGTCTCTCGTATCGGCAAGAAATGAGCAGACTTGGTTAATCTATCAACAATAACCCAAATCGCATCTAAGCCTTGAGAAACCTTGGGAAGACCCATAACGAAATCCATCGTAATGTGTTCCCACTTCCATTTCGGAATCTCCAGTGGTTGCAATGGACCCTTCGGCACTTGATGCTCCGCCTTTACACGTTGACAAGTTAAACATCTTGAGATGAACTCCGCGATCTCTCTCTTCATATTACTCCACCAAAATGTATGTCGAAGATCACGATACATTTTAGTACTCCCAGGATGGATTGCAAACGGTGTGTTGTGTGCCTCCATCATGATTCTATACTTCAAGTCAAAATCGTTAGGAACACAAAGTCTGGAGTTGACTCGAAGTATTCCCTCTTCATCGATTCTTGCTTCTGGAATTGCACCTTCTTGCACCTTCTTCTTCATCTTCATCAGTTCCGCATCTGTAGCTTGAGCAGCTTTAACTTTATCAATCAAAGCTGGTTCTACGCGTATACTTGACATCATCGCACTCGTTCCCACATATGATCTTCTACTCAACGCGTCAGCTACCACGTTCGCTTTTCCAGGATGGTATTGGATGGTATGATCGTAATCTTTCAACAACTCAAGCCAACGTCGTTGCCGCATGTTGAGTTCCTTCTGAGTGAAGAAATATTTAAGGCTCTTATGATCCGTATAAATCTCCACTTTCTCTCCGTACAAGTAATGTCTCCAGATCTTCAACGCGAATACGACTGCTGCCAACTCTAGATCATGAGTAGGATAATTCCTCTCATATTCTTTGAGTTGTCGCGAGGCATAGGCTATGACTTTCCCATGTTGCATGAGAACACATCCTAACCCTTTGCCCGAAGCATCGCTGTAAATAACAAATCCATCCGAACCAGATGGTATTGTCAGAACAGGTGCCGAAATAAGTCTCCTCTTGAGCTCTTGGAAGCTCTTCTCGCATTCCTCGCTCCAAACGAATTTTGTATCTTTCCGAGTCAACTGAGTTAATGGAGTAGCGATTCGAGAAAATCCCTCTACGAACCACCGATAATAACCAGCTAAGCCCAGAAAGCTTCGTACTTCGGTCACCGACTTAGGTTGCTCCCAGCTTTGTATTGCTTCAATCTTCGCCGGGTCCACAGATACTCCACGTTTCGATACCACGTGCCCAAGGAATGCTACTTCCTCAAGCCAAAACTCGCATTTCTTCAGCTTAGCATATAGCTTGTTCTCACGAAGCTTTTGAAGTACCAACTTCAAATGGTGTTCATGATCTTCACGGCTTTTAGAATAGATGAGAATGTCATCAATAAAGACAACAACGAATTGATCTAAATACTCCTTAAATACACGGTTCATCATATCCATAAAAGCAGCAGGAGCATTACTCAATCCAAAAGACATGACTAAGAACTCATAATGCCCGTACCGTGTTCTGAAAGCAGTCTTTGGAATATCCTCAGTTTTAATCTTCAACTGATGATATCCAGAACGAAGATCGATCTTTGAAAAGAATTGCGCTCCTTGCAACTGGTCGAACAGGTCATCAATACGAGGTAACGGATACCTATTCTTGATGGTGACATGGTTCAACTCCCGATAGTCAATGCAAAGTCGCATACTCCCGTCTTTCTTCTTTACGAATAAAACAGGAGCACCCCAAGGAGACGTACTAGGACGAATAAAACCGATGTCCAACAATTCTTGTAATTGAATCTTTAACTCCTGAAGTTCAATAGGAGCCATTCGATATGGGGTTTTAGAAATGGGCTTTGTACCGGGCTCAAGGTCAATAAAGAATTCAACTTCACGTTCTGGGGGTAGACCGGGAAGTTCTTCGGGAAATACATCAGGAAACTCATTAACAACGGAAATATCATTCAAACCTGACGTATTCTGATTTAGATCAGTGACATGAGCTAAGAAAGCTTGACATCCGTTTTTCAATAAACGAATAGCTTTATGACTTGAAATGATATTGACTGATTTTAGTGGTTTGGTGATTTGGATTCGCACAACAGGTTGATTAGGAATATGAAAACTAACAACCTTACGAAAACAATCAATTTTGGCATGGTAAGTGGTTAACCAGTCAATTCCTAAAATCACGTCAAATGCAAGTATTTTCAAAGATATAAGATCAACAGGTAAGGTAAGGGTACCAATCTGAATCAACCAAGATTTGTAAACTGTAGATGTAACAAAGGTTTCTCCTAATGGAGTTTCAACAGATAAGTCAAAGTCTAATTTATCAAAAGTCAAGTTCAAACGTTGAGCACAAGCAGGTGAAATAAAGGAATGGGTAGCACCGGTATCTAACAAGGTGTAAACTTCGCAAGAGTTTATGATCAGCTTACCCGTAATCACCTCGTGTGAATTCCTCGCGTTTTGAGCTGTCACGACAAACGCTCTTCCAGGAATCACCGACTTTAACTTGTCTGCAACCGCCTTTGGAATCACCACCCCCGCTGAATTTGGTTTCGCAACAGGACAATCTCGAGCTATATGTCCTTCTTTTCCACAGTTATAGCATCCTTTGAATTGTTGTGGGCAATTTGGGCTGATATGTCCCTCTTTCCCGCATTTATAGCATACGACCGGTGGTCGTTCTCCTCCCCTCGAAACAGTTGATGCTGGTGCTGATGTTGACATCTTCGCGTTCTCATTGTTATACCTTCTCTTTTTGAAATCTCCTCCCGATTCGCTTCTTCTACTATCATGGCCACGATAACCACTGGAGTGGTTACCGCTTCTGTCATACTTTCCTCCTCGCTGGTTGTCATTGCTCCGATGACTGCTGTCACCGGTACGACCTTGGTTGTGGTCCCTCGGTTGAACATAATCATTATCTCGTTCTAACAACTGGGCCCTGTTCACTACATCTGAATATAGAGAAAATTTATGAGAAATGAGGTATTGACGTATTTCGGGTTTCAAACCTCTTAGAAACATCCGCGTCATACGTTCCTTATTCTCCACCAAATGAGGTGCAAACCTGGACAGCTCCGCGAACTTAGCCTCGTATTGGGATACCGTCATGTTATTTTGTTCCAGTCGGATAAACTCTACCTCCTTCATATGACGAATACTTTCAGGAAAGTACTTGTCATTGAACAGTTTCTGGAACGCTTCCCAAGACATCTGGAGTGCGGTAGGCTGGGTACGCTTCACGGATTCCCACCAGTAATCTGCCTCTCCACGGAACATAAACGTGGCGAATGGAACCTTCTGTTCCTCTGTACATCCCAAGACATCAAATATCTTGGTAATTTGTTTAATCCACGTCTCCGCCTTGATCGGATCTGGCTTTCCCAGAAACTCTGGTGGTCCCAATTCTTTGAACTGCTTGGCAGTGACAGCTCGCGTGTTGTTATTATCTCCACCTGTATGTTGCACACGAGTCTCCCTCGTCTGATTTTGCATAAACTGCAAAAAACTTCTAAACATCTCATCGTTTATCGTCTGACCTAGCGTTATTTTCAGGATGAACATTGCCTTCTTGTTGCACGTTCTCCTGGTTAACGATTAAAGGTGTCTCCACGGTCTCATTCACTTCGTTGTTAACATTCTCAGCTGCCATTCTCAAATACTGCCATAAAACAAGGGTTAATTAAACAAGTCAACATATCACATATTAACCCTATGCTCCGACTGACCAATTAAATACCACATAAGCTTAGGTAGGACACACTAGCGAAGGATTTACTCGTCTCTCCCCTCCTAGTTCTATTCCCCGATCTCCGCCAGAGATCATATCCCTAAGCTCTGATACCAACTGTGACGCCCCCAGAATAGGTCCATTCAACCCAACCCATTCTGAGTCGCCAAATACATGGTACAGAATTCAAATACAAACTTTATATCATACGGTCGTGCAAAATACGACCACACAACTGTGAGTGTCAATACAAATATGTAGAAAATATTAAGATTCAAACTAAGTCCTCATTACAATTATTATCACACTATTTGTCAGAAATAGTGAGGACTACTACTGCTCTAACTCGGACCATCACTCTGTCTCCCGACTAGTTCCCGCAACATTCTCATTTCCTGAAGAGGACAACAGATGAAAAGGGTGAGCTCAACTAGCTCAGTAAAGAATATTATGACTAAGATAATGGAAAATAAATCATCGTTAGCCTTCAATAAATCAGATAAAATATAATGGACAACCAATCTTAGATCAATATTCGCAGCGAAAATAACAAATCATTAGAAGAGTTAAGCAGAGAATGAAGTCTACTATCTTCTATGATTTAAAAGTCCATCATCAATATTTTATCCCTGTAACATCAATCAATATACATCTCGAGTCAATATTCATCTTTGCACTACAGGCCAAAGATATTCATTTGTATCATCAGTGGTTATGTTCATCTCAACACCTGTCATCTTTGCACTACAGGCCAAAGATATTCATCAGGTAATCATTCATCTTTGCTCTACAGGCCAAAGATATTCATCAAGTAATCATTCATCTTTGCTCTACAGGCCAAAGATATTCAGTTACATCACCTTTTAGGACTGAGAATGATGAAAAATATTTAAAAAAAACGAATCCAGTGAGATAAAAGACAAAGACTAAGGATTCGTATTTTAGTATATCCAATTCAAAAATACCTCGTAATAACCAATTATGGAGCAAAATTCAAGAATAAAGCTCAAAACTTAGATCCAACAAAAGATAGTAACCTTAACAAGCAATTTGGACAAATAGAAGAAAATTTAGTTTTTCCGTGAATAGTGTCGTATACGTGAATAGTAACCCCGACGGAAAAAGTAAGAATTTTAACATAAAATCCATGACAATATTTTTGTATAATGATATTGAAAAGAATAACATCATTTACGAAAGAAAATAACATCCCTTACCTCAAAAGAACAGTATCTCTGACTGGAATATCGGATATAATACCGACGGAAGCTTGTACTGAATAGTAATACTCAAAGTATTGAAATACTCACAAAAATACGCTCAATATTATAGAGAGAGAAAACTTCTGATTCTGGTGTGATTTTCAATTCTAACCTAAGCACCCTATTTATAGGAAAAGCTTAGGATGCCAAAGGAGACTAAAATAATAAAATAATATATTTTTTTTAAATAAATTTCGCCGCCTGGCGGCTAAAAATTTTAGATTTTTCAACAACAAAAGTGGGGCCCACCATTTTATTTAAAAAATATTTATTTTCCGAAACTTCAATAATTCATAACAAATAGCCCCTTTGTTAGAAAAATACAAATTCTATGTCCTTCCATAGGAAATTTAATTCTCTACAACTTTGCAGAAGAAAGTTTTTCCAAATTCCAAACATAAATTATCCGAAATTCATAAACAGATGATTTTCCACACCAAAATACTGATAAAAACAGATCAGCACTAATTCCTTATTTAATATCCACAAAATAAATATTTCCTTATCATATAAATCAATAATTAATTATTCACAAATAATATTATAGAACTACAATATTAACAACCAGGTCGTTCCCAGGAAAGAGGGGGCCTTCCGATAAGGACTTCTCCCTACTGGCGCGCAATTAAATAACCCCTCCTAGACAGAACTTCCTTAGACATTGTCAATAATGCTATCTAATAATATTATTCAAATAATATGAATTATTGAGTTGATAACGTGAAATATTGTGCAACGACAATTATTGAATCAATACTACAAAATATCAACTGTAGCCATTATTGAATCAATCATAAAAAAATAGCAACGTAGTAATTATTGAGTCAATAAAATATCAATGCAGCAATTATTGAGTCAATAAAATATAAAATATCAACGTAGCAATTATTGAGTCAATAATATAAAATATTGAACAGTAAATACTGTAACAATAATTGAGTAGGTTCCTTCTCACGTAAGACTCAATAATTCGAAATACTGTGCAATACCGTGTGCTACTGCGCAACACCGCGTACTGTATTTTAACCACCGGGTATTTCAACAGTACTAACGGTAACAACTACGCCGTTATCTTGTAAAAAAGTTATTTCTGTCGCTTTCTATATCCGACAGTTATTCCATTGTGGGGGCCCACAAATAGCTGCGCCGTCGTACGAATATTCCCCGACAACAAGAATATTCCACGACCAAACGAGTATTCCCCGACAACAAGAATATTTTATAACCACTTGCTCATTTTAAAAATATTTGCACATTTCACCCATAACTTTCATATTTATCAAATCAACACCTTACTATTTCGAAATAATATATAAAGAAAATTAAATCTTTATTCATAAAAGTTGGGGTCTTACAGTTAAGCCAATAACCCATCTTACTGAGTTCTTCATCTTTCTTGGTGGATCACCGTTAGAGGCCAAACATTTGGGTGGCTGACATTGATCAAGGGAAGGAGCCACTACAGAGGAATCAAAGGAATCAAAGGAGTAGAACTTGTACCTGAGGAAGCTTGGATCTTCAAAGGTATAATTCTGTTTTTCTCCTTCCTCATTCACTAATAATTGATGCATAAGAATGATCATGGTAATGGGTTTGTATAAATTTTTTGAAAACCTAGTTTTTTACGCTTCTGCCCTATTTATGTGATTTGATTGCATGATTGCGTTACGTACAAACCCAACATATTTGAGAATGGCAGCTGAGAATGTTAACAATGAAGTGAATGAGACCGTGGAGACACCTTTAATCACTAACCAGGAGAACGTGCAACAAGAAGGCAATGTTCATCCTGAAAACAACGCTGGTCAGACGATAAACGATGAGATGTTTAGAAGTTTTTTGCAGCTTATGCAAAACCAGACGAGGGAGACTCGTGTGCAACATACAGGTGGAGATAATAATAACACGCGAGTTGTCACTGCCAAGCAGTTCAAAGAATTGGGAACACCAGAGTTTCTGGAAACACCAGAGTTTCTGGGAAAGCCGGATCCAATCAAGGCGGAGACGTGGATTAAACAAATTACCAAGATATTTGATGTCTTGGGATGCACGGAGGAACAGAAGGTTCCATTCGCCACGTTTATGTTCCGTGGAGAGGCAGATTACTGGTGGGAATCCGTGAAGCGTACCCAGCCTGCCGCACTCAAGATGTCTTGGGAAGCGTTCCAAAAACTGTTTAATGACAAGTACTTTCCTGAAAGTATTCGTCATATGAAGGAAGTAGAATTTATTAGACTCGAGCAAAACAACATGACGGTATCCCAGTATGAGGCTAAGTTCGCGGAGCTGTCCAGGTTTGCACCTCATTTGGTGGAGAATGAGGAACGTATGACGTGGATGTTTCTAAGAGGTTTGAAACCCGAAATACGTCAATACCTTATTTATCATAAATTTTCTTTATATTCAGATGTAGTAAACAGGGCCCAGTTGTTAGAACGAGATAATGATTATGTTCAACCGAGGGAC
Organism: Panax stipuleanatus; assembly: GCA_020205555.1. Classification (NCBI taxonomy): domain Eukaryota; kingdom Viridiplantae; phylum Streptophyta; class Magnoliopsida; order Apiales; family Araliaceae; genus Panax; species Panax stipuleanatus. Next base: position 85,162,903 of record CM035123.1, read on the forward strand.
CACAACCAAGGTCGTACCGGTGGCAGCAGTCATCAGAGCAATGACAACTAGTGAGGAGGAAAGTATGACAGAAGCGGTAACCACTCCGGTGGTAATCGTGGCCATGATAGTAGAAGAAGCGAATCGGGGGGAGATTTCAAGAAGAGAAGGTATAACAATGAGAACGTGAAGACGTCGACATCAGCACCAGCATCAATTGTTTCTAGGGGAGGAGAACGACCACCGGTCGTATGCTATAAGTGCGAGAAAGAGGGACACATCAGTCCAAACTGCCCACAACAGTTCAAGGCATGTTATAACTGTGGAAAAGAAGGACATATAGCTCGAGATTGTCCTATTGTAAAACCAAGCCCAGCGGGAGTGGTGATTCCAAAGGCGGTTTCGGACAAGTCAAAGTCGGTGATTTCTGAAAGAGCGTTTGTCGTGACAGCCCAAAACGCAAGGAATCCGCACGAGGTGATTACGGGTAAGCTCATCATAAACTCTTGTGAAGTTTACACCTTGTTAGATACCGGTGCTACCCATTCCTTTATTTCACCTGCTTGTGCTCAACGTTTGAACTTGACTTCTGATAAATTAGACTTTGACTTATCTGTTGAAACTCCGTTAGGTGAAACCTTTGTTACATCTACAGTTTACAAATCTTGCTTGATTCAGATTGGTACCCTTACCTTACCTATTGATCTTATATCTTTGAAAATACTTGCATTTGACGTGATTTTAGGAATTGACTGGTTAACCACTTACCATGCCAAAATTGATTGTTTTCGTAAGGTTGTTAGTTTTCATATTCCTAATCAACCTGTTGTGCGAATCCAAACCACCAAACCACTAAAATCAGTCAATATCGTTTCAAATCCCAAGGCTATTCGTTTATTGAAAAACGGATGTCAAGCTTTCTTAGCTCATGTCACTGATCTAAACCAGAATACATCAGATTTGAACGATATTTCCGTTGTTAATGAGTTTCCTGATGTATTTCCCGAAGAACTTCCTGGTCTACCCCCAGAACGTGAAGTTGAATTCTTTATTGACCTTGAGCCCGGTACAAAGCCCATTTCTAAAACCCCATATCGAATGGCTTCTATTGAACTTCAGGAGTTAAAGATCCAATTACAAGAATTGTTAGACATCGATTTTATTCGTCCTAGTACGTCTCCTTGGGGTGCTCCTGTTTTATTCGTAAAGAAGAAAGACGGGAGTATGCGACTTTGCATTGACTATCGGGAGTTGAACCATGTCACCATTAAGAATAGGTATCCACTACCTCGTATTGATGACCTATTCGACCAGTTGCAAGGAGCGCAATTCTTTTCAAAGATCGATCTTCGTTCTGGATATCATCAGTTGAAGATTAAAACTGAGGATATTCCAAAGACTGCTTTCAGAACACGGTACGGGCATTATGAGTTCTTAGTCATGTCTTTTGGATTGACTAATGCTCCTGCTACTTTCATGGATATGATGAACCGTGTATTTAAGGAATATTTGGATCAATTCGTTGTTGTCTTTATTAATGACATCCTCATCTATTCTAAAAGCCGTGAAGATCATCAGCACCATTTAAAGCTGGTACTTCAAAAGTTTCGTGAGAACAAGCTATATGCCAAGCTGAAGAAATGCGAGTTCTGGCTTGAGGAAGTAGCATTCCTTGGGCACGTGGTATCGAAACGTGGAGTATCTGTGGACCCGGCGAAGATTGAAGCAATACAAAGCTGGGAGCAACCTAAGTCGGTGACTGAAGTACGAAGCTTTCTGGGCTTAGCTGGTTATTATCGGTGGTTCGTAGAGGGATTTTCTCGAATCGCTACTCCATTAACTCAGTTGACTCGGAAAGATACAAAATTCATTTGGGGCGAGGAATGCGAGAAGTGCTTCCAAGAGCTCAAGAGGAGACTTATTTCGGCACCTGTTCTGACAATACCATCTGGTTCGAATGGATTTGTTATCTACAGCGATGCTTCGGGCAAAGGGTTAGGATGTGTTCTCATGCAACATGGAAAAGTCATAGCCTATGCCTCGCGATAACTCAAAGAATATGAGAGGAATTATCCTACTCATGATCTAGAGTTGGCAGCTGTCGTTTTTACGTTGAAGATCTGGAGACATTACTTGTACGGAGAGAAAGTGGAGATCTATACAGATCATAAGAGCCTTAAATATTTCTTCACTCAGAAGGAACTCAACATGCGGCAACGACGTTGGCTTGAGCTGTTGAAAGATTACGATCATACCATCCAATACCATCCTGGAAAAGCGAACGTGGTAGCTGGCACATTGAGTAGAAGATCATATGTGGGAACGAGTGCGATGATGTCAAGTATACGCTTAGAACCAGCTTTGATTGATAAAGTTAAAGCTGCTCAAGCTACGGATTCGGAGCTGATGAAGATGAAGAAGAAGGTGCAAGAAGGTGCCATTCCAGAAGCAAGAATCAATGAAGAGGGAATACTTCGAGTCAACTCCAGACTGTGTGTTCCTAACGATTCAGACTTGAAGTATAAAATCATGATGGAGGCACACAGCACACCATTCGCAATCCATCCTGGGAGTACCAAAATGTATCGTGATCTTCGAAATACATTTTGGTGGAGCAATATGAAAAGAGAGATCGCGGAGTTTATTTTGAGATGTTTAATTTGTCAACGTGTAAAGGCGGAGCATCAAGTACCGAAGGGTCCATTGCAACCACTGGAGATTCCAAAATGAAAGTGGGAGCATATTACGATGGATTTTGTTACGGGTCTTCCTAAGGTTTCTCAAGGCATAGATGTGATTTGGGTTATTGTTGATAGATTAACCAAGTCTGCTCATTTCTTGCCGATACGAGAGACTTATTCCCTTGAACGTCTTGCTCATATGTACGTGAATGAGATTGTGAAATTGCATGGCATGCCAGTATCCATAGTTTTGGATCGTGATCCAAGATTCACTTCACGATTTTGGATCAGTTTGCAGAAAGCTATGGCATGGATTTACGATTCAGTTCAGCTTATCATCCTCAAACAGACGGACAATCGGAAAGGACTATCCAAACTCTTGAAGATCTATTGAGACTCTGTGTTCTAGACTTCAAAGGGAGTTGGGATAAGTACTTACCATTGGTGGAATTCTCCTACAATAACAGTTATCAGGCAAGTATAGGCGTAGCTCCATTCGAAGCGTTGTATGGGAGAAAGTGTCGCTCTTCAGTATGTTGGAATGAGGTGGGTGAAGCAACATTATTGGGACCGGACTTAGTACGTATGACTACAGAAAAGATCCAAATGATCTGACAACGTATACAAACGGCACAGGATCGACAAAAGAGTTATGCGGATCTTCATCGAAAGGACGTGGAATTTAATGTTGGGGACCATGTGTTATTACGTATTGCTCCGTGGAAAGGAGTTACGAGGTTTGGGAAGAGAGGAAAGCTCAATCCACGATTCATTGGTCCATTTGAGATTCTTGACCGAATAGGAAATGTGGCCTATAGACTCGCTTTACCTCCAAGCATGTCTCGTGTTCACAACGTGTTTCACATATCCGTGTTACGTAAATATGTGAAGGATCCAAACCGCATTATTGAGTTAGAACCGGACGAGATAGCTGAAGATTTAACGTACGAGGAGGTACCTGTCAAGATCATGGATAGGAAGGAGCATGTCCTACGCTCGAAAATTATACCTCAAGTTAAAGTTTTGTGGAGAAACCATGCTATTGAGGAAATGACCTGGGAGTTGGAATCGGAAATGAAAGCGAGGTATCCTCACCTTTTCGACATACCAGGTACGTACGTCAATTTCGAGGACGAAATTTCATAAGGAGGGGAGGTTGTAAGACCCCAACTTTTATGAATAAAGATTTAATTTGCTTTATATATTATTTCGAAATAGTAAGGTGTTGATTGATAAATGTGAAAGTTATGGGTAAAATGTGCAAATATTTTAAAATGAGCAAGTGGTTATAAAATATTCTAGTTGTCGGGGAATATTCGTTTGGTCGTGGAATATTCTTGTTGTCGGGGAATATTCGTACGACGGCGTAGCTATTTGTGGGCCCCACAACAGAATAACTGTCGGATATAGAAAGCGACAGAAATAACCTTTTTATAAATAACGGCGTAGTTGTTACCGTTAGTACTGTTGAAATACCCGGTGGTTAAAATACAGTGATACGCGGTGTTGCACAGTAGCACACGGTATCGCACAGTATTTCGAATTATTGAGTCTTACGTGAGAAGGCACTTACTCAATTATTGTTACAGTAATTACTGTTCAATATTTTATATTATTGACTCAATAATTGCTACGTTGATATTTTATATTATTGACTCAATAATTGTTACATTGATATTTTATTGACTCAATAATTGCTACGTTGCTATTTTATATGATTGATTCAATAATGGCTATAGTTGATAGTTTGTATTATTGATTCAATAATTGTCATTGCACAGTATTTCACATTATCAACTCAATAATTCATATTATTTGAATAATATTATTAGATAGCATTATTGATAATGTCTAAGGAAGTTCTGTCTAGGAGGGGTTATTTAATTGCGCGCCAGTAAGGAGAAATCCTTATCGGAAGGCCCCCTCTTTCCTGGGAACGACCTGGTTGTCAATATTGTAGTTCTGTAATATTATTTGTGAATAATTAATTATTGATTTATATGATAAGGAAATATTTATTTTGTAGATATTAAAGAAGGAATTAGCACTGATGTGTTTTTATCAGTATTTTGGTGTGAAAAATCATCTGTTTATGGATTTCGGATAATTTATGTTTGGAATTTGGAAAAACTTCCTTCTACAAAGTTGTAGAGAATTAAATTTCCTATGGAAGGATATAGAATTTGTATTTTTCTGACAAAAGGGCTATTTATTATGAATTATTGAAGTTTCAGAAAATAAATATTTTTTTAATGGGTGGGCCCCACTTTTGTTAAAAAAAATTTAGCCGCCAGGCGGCGGAAATTTTTTGAAAATAATAATATTTTATTATTTTAGTCTCTTTTGGCATCCTAAGCTTTTCCTATAAATAGGGTACTTAGGTTAGAATTGAAAATCACACTAGAATCAGAAGTTTTCTCTCTCTATAATATCGAGCGTATTTTTGTGAGTATTTAGATACTTTGAGTATTAGTATTCAGCGCAAGTTTCCTTCGATATTATATCCGATATTCCAGTCAGAAGTACTATCCTTTTGAAGTAAGGGATGTTATTTATTTCGTAAATGATGTTATTCTTTTCAATATCATTATACCAAAATATTGTCATGGATTTTATGTTGAAATTCTTACTTTTTCCGTCGGGGTTACTATTCACGTATACGGCACTATTCACGTATACGGCACTATTCATGAAAAAAAATAAATTTTCTTCTATTTGTCCAGATTGTTTGTTAAGGTTACTATCTTTGGTTGGATCTAAGTTTTGAGCTTTATTCTTGAATTTTGCTCCACAATTGATTATTACGAAGTATTTTTGAATTGGATATACTAAAATACTGAATCCTTAATCTTATCCTTTATTTCACTGGATTCGTTATTTATATGATTTTTCATCATCTTCAGTCCTAAAAGGTGATGTAACTGAATATCTTTGGCCTGTAGAGCAAAGATGAATGATTACTTGATGAATATCTTTGGCATGTAGTGCAAAGATGACAGGTATTGAGATGAACATGACCACTGATGATACAAATGAATATCTTTGGCCTGTAGTGCAAAGATGAATATTTGATTCGAGATGTATATTGATTGATGTTACAGGGATAAAATATTGATGATGGACTTTTAAATCATAGAAGATAGTAGACTTCATTCTCTGCTTAACTCTTCTAATGAATTGTTATTTTCGCTGCGAATATTGATCTAAAGTTGGTTGTCCATTATATTTTATCTGATTTGTTGAAGACTAACGATAATTTATTTTCCATTATTTTAGTCATAATATTCTTTACTGAGCTAGTTGAGCTCACCCTTTTCATCTGTTGTCCTCTTCAGGAAATGAGAATGTTGCGGGAACTAGTCAGGGGACAGAGTGATGGTCCGAGTTAGAGCAGTAGTAGTCTTCACTATTTCTGATAAATAGTGTGATAACAATTGTAATGAGGACTTAGTTTGAATATTAATATTTTCTACATATTTGTATTGACACTCACAGTTGTGTGGTCGTATTTTGCACGACTGTATGATATGAAGTTTGTATTTGAATTCTGTACCATGTATTTGGCGACGCAGAATGGGTTGGGTTGACTGGACCTATTCTGGGGGCGTCACAATTTCCCTTCCTTTTTCTTTTATATATTTTTTCTTTCTCTTTTGCTTTTCTTTTGCTTTTGCTTTATCATCAAAGTGGGGCAGAAAAAGATGGTAACAATTCTCTCTGTAAACTAATTAAAAATAAAAAGCTAAGGAAATAAAATAAATTTTTTTGAATCCCACTATAGTGACTATAAGTGCACCATAATTCTATCCTATCAAGATTATTAAATTTCTTTTTTTTTTGTTGCTGAAATTTCTTCTTTCAAGCTAATTAATTCCATGAACCACAATATAAGATTTTGAATATAAAATATTATAATTTGTAATTTATCTATAAAAAGAACTAATCAGTTGACTAAAAACTTCAAAGTTTAATTAATAGTCTCATAGTTCGGGAGAGATTAAAGAAATATATATATATATATATATGTATATGTATTTAAAGTCTTTAGACTCACAACTCAAATGTTGACAAGGGTTGGAATAGGATATTGTGAAATACTATTATTGATTGGGATAATACCTGACACTACGTCCTTCGCAGCTATGACATCCTGGACAGTCATGTCAAAGGTTTTGGCAGTTGGTCAGTGTAACGACCAGGAATTTTAAGCTTCTTATTAATTTTATCTGTGATTTAAATTTTTGAGAGTTACTTTTTCAAACTTATTTAAACCTTATGTGGTTATGTGCTTATGTGAATTTAACCTATGCAAATAAATGCTAGGATTTTTATTAAGGGAATCATTAATGGTTATTTAAATTAGTAGATTAACCCTGACACTTTTATATCAGAATATTGATAAAAGTGTTAGTAAATTATATATTCAAATTTCTTGAATATAGTGTAGAGATTTAATCGTGATTAATTATTTATATTTGAGTAATTAATTGATAACGTATGAAATTATTATTGTTGTTGATTTATAATTATTATGAGTAAATAATAATTAATGAGTTGGGAGTAATTAATTAATTATGTATTGATTTATAATTATTATGAATAAATAATAATTAATGAGTAAGAGAACTAATAAATATAATAATATTATATTTACTTGGTTAATTGATTAATTATTTTATACAAGCATGTGATATGTAAACTTTTTATATATATGGTAGTTAACTATATATTTTATATAGTACAAGGTAACATATTAATGTGGCTTATATTATACTTATAGACTATATAGTAAGATTTATTTACATTAGTAGAGTACACAATAATATTGCTTATGTGACTTGAAGTGTGTAAGTAAACATTCATATATGCCTCATCAATATGTAGTAATTTTAATTGTATTATGTGAGATTGATAAGTGTAATGTGTACTTAGAGCATGTGACATGATGAGGGTAGGAAAACTATTATGAATACCCTATCACCTTATATTTTATCAATAACATTATTAATTGATAATGATTTTATTAAATTATTATAATAATAACAGTTATGGTATTGAATAATGAACAATACACAATTATATTGTATTTGGTGTTAGTATGAAAATGTACATGGATTATATGTATATACCTTACTTGATGCATTATATCATTATTTGTTCATTAGAAATAACATTGTAGCTCCCATTTAAATGTATATGGAATGAATATATGTAGCTTAAGTATATACTATATGTATAAGTATATATAACATTGGTACATGGAATGCAAGTTGCTGGGTTATTTGTTTGTACCACATTGAGTGCCCATCTATTTTCTCCACACGTGAACTCCCACATGCTACACTACTCTATCTTCTTCTTCTCAAATTCATCCAAGCTTTCCATAATCATTATAAGGGGAGTGGGTTTGATGATTGAATCCACCCACTTCTCACCAACTCTCTCTTGTCCATTGAATAACCTTACAATCCATGGGTTTGATTTGGGAGAGAATTGCATTGACTGGTTGTATGTTTGCCTATATAAGAGCTTCTCTCATTCTCATTTTGAAATGCTGAGATTTTCATGTAAGTATAGAATTGCTAGAGTGAGTATACTGTTATTATAGAGGAGATTAAGAAAGTATATTGCAGCTCAATTGTTTCACAGAGGTATAACTTCCCATCCCCATTCTTCATTTTCTGATAAAATTGCTAAGTTCTTGATTATTTGAATTAAGCATGTATTAGTTGATATTTAATTTGGAATATGATTATTAAGTGTTGTGTAAAGATCATAAGCATGTTAGAAATACATTGTAGCATGACTGAATTGATTGTGGTATGGAATTCTGAGTTGGAATTGCAGAACTGCCGAAACTGCAAAGCTCCTGGCCTGGCCGCCAGCCTGCGCAGCTGCGCCGGTATTGCACTGGCTAGCGGTGCAGCTGCGCCAGTGCCTGTACTGAGCTTCTTGCCTTCTGTTTCAGTGCTGTTAAATGTTAGCCTATAATACCTTATGTGGCAAGCATGTATACATGATTAATATATATATATATATATATATATATATATACATACGTAGGCATAGTATAAGTATTTATAATCATGTTAGTACACTTTAATGATAAAGGGAGTTAATGTTTACAAATAAACTTAGAGTTTCGTGAACGAACGTTAGTGTATATGAAGCATGTTAGTGTTCTGACTTTGCAAGCATAGTAGTATGATTTAAAGATGTATGAGAAGTATGCTAACTCGCGTATGTAGGTTCCCTAATGAATTATGATCATATGAACCTTACTAATGCACGTTCCTAACAAAAAATGAAACACAAACCTTTACATGCTATGCCATGTTACTATTCTGATTTTTGTGAGCATAATAGCATGGTTTATATTAACTTTAAATGTATGTTTAAAAATGTTAAACACGTTAGCATACTTGATTGAAAACTTCAAGAGGTTTTTCAAGCGAAACTTAAAGACTTTCAAAGTAAACTTAACCAAGGCTCGTGTCTTTAGATTGTGACCACTTAAATACATGTATGTGACTTATTATATGCATGCTAATACATGTGAGTAACGGTTACGAGATGCTTTACATGTACCGTGTTGTCTTGTTAACTTAGTGTACCTTGCAAATGGAAACTTAGAATGTGAAATAGCATTGAATTATATTATGATCAAGCAAGCATGTTTATTAGGATGTCATTATGCCTATAGACGTATTGACATGAACCTCGTTTATTTATGCACAGATCTCACATATGCATGCTTAATCATAGAAAATGATCTTCAAATATGAACTATGTGATTTGAAGTATATTTGTGTAGTATACTCAAGCATACATATTAGGTATTGTTTAGCCTTGTTATGAAATAGTATGACCGGAGTAGCGAACCTTTGAAGTATGAACTTATTTAACTTAAGGTTTACCGGCATGAATACATATGACTATGAAATTGGATTAGGATGTTAGTTTCGAATGAGAGATTATAATCTATAGGCATGTGTGTTGATTTATATTAGTAACTTAAAGTACTATGTGTTTCAAGCCTATGTTGATGCTTATGAACTAGACAATCTAAAATTATTAAATCTAAGACAGGATTAGATTGACTTACGTGAACTATGTGATAGAATTATATAATGACTAGAGTCTTGTATGTGTGAACTTATATTAGTTTATATATACTAATTGGAGAGGCCGACTCGTTAATGCTAGGTCATTCCAACGCAGTTTTATTAAAGCTAGAATTTATTTGTAGCTGAGCAAACAGGCAAGTTTCCGAACTTCACTCTTTGATTGTGCAAGTTCTTTTGAACCCGTTATTGTATTATTTGCAAGTTCCCTGACTTACACTTATTATTTGTGCAAGTTCCCTATCTTACTCAAATTTATATTGAGCAAGGTATTATTATATTGCAAGTTTTCTAACTTCATTTAATTGTGATATTGAATGCAAGTACCCTAGACCCTTGTATTACTTTATTCAACGGATATTGTAAGCTAGTATCCGAACCCTACTTTTATTGTACAAATATTTTAAATCCTTGCACTACTTTATTCAATTACTCGAGTAAGCGAGATTCTAAACTTCACCTTATTTGTGCAAGTTCCTATCCTTCTCATGTTGTTTTGAGCAGATTATTATTGTATTGTGAAAGTTCTTCGAACTTCACATTTTGAGTATTGTGAAAGTTCTCCGAACTTCACATTTTGAGTATTGTGAAAGTTCCCCGAACTTCACACTTTGGTTATTTTGCAAATTCCCGAACTTCATTTCTTTATTATGAAAGTTCTCTAAACTTATACAAACTCGTATATTGTGCAAGTATCTTATCTTTGTGTTTACTTTACTCAAAGAGCGTTGTCAGCAAATGTCCTAACCTATGCATTTACTTTATGCAAGGGATCTATTATGGTGAAATTCCCCGAATTTCACTCTTTGATGTTGTAAGTGTCTAAGCCTATGCATTTATTTTATGCAAGGAAATCTAGTATTGTGCAAGTTCTCCGAACTTCACACGCTGAGTATTGTGCAAGTTCCCCGAACTTCACACGTTGAGTATTGTGCAAGTTCCCCGAACTTACACAAATTCCTATATTGTGCAAATTCTAAACTTCACTTTGTGCAAGTTCTCTATCCTTCTCATATTATATTGAGTAGGTTATTGTTGAATCGAAAGTTGTTTACTTAATTGCTTGAACTTTATTTCCAAGCATGTTATTTAGTGGTTTAATTACTTATCAATTATTCCACATCGATATTATTGATGTCCGCACCTAGTGCATTTGAGCTCGTACAGTCTTGGACTTGTACATTATTCAAGGTTCTAAATTTCTTGAACCATGTCAATAAGAGTCTGAACCTTTGCTTGGTCAGACTAGTGTATGAAATTTTCTTTAAAGCTATCCAAACCAATTGATGGTAAGGATTCTTAGACGGAACAGAACACCCCTCATATGTAGGAGTGTGCCCAGGTATCTAATATATATGATACGAGTAAGCAGATTTAAGTGTTATGCATATTCACGTTGTGCCCGAGGCTGATCTCCTCGAGGTACTAAGTTTCTGTAGCCAGAAGCCAGTAATTCTAAAAAGGGTCAATTAGCTATTGAACCCATTGGAAAGTTATAGTTCAGAGTCTACTCGACTATCAGTCATTCTAAAGGCAATTATTATCTTTGCTTTTAATATTCATATTGTTAAATTGTTCAGATGTTCATAGTGTTGAATCATGCAGGTTGTTGAACCTTACAAATATTCATATTATTGAATCATTCTATTATTCGTACTGATTCGTTCAGATATTCATATTGTTGAATCGTTCAGATATTCATATTATTGAATCGTTCTAATATTCATATTGTTGAATCTTTAAGATATTTATTTTGTTGAAATCGTTGTCAGATATTTTTCCATTCATCATGATATATCCTTTATTATTGTATCTAAACTTGCTGAGCAAACTTGTTGCTCATTCTTGCTATATCATGACTTATAGTGCAGTTAAGCCCGAGCCCTCAGGGAAGGACAAGGGTAAAGGAAAGATTTAGGATGGTTTGCAAGGAGCAGACTTTATCTTTATGTCTAGTTTAATTACTGTTAATGTAATATGAACCCTAATGTTTATTCTAGGGTATGTTTGTATTGATGTATTAAGGTTATTGAATCTTGGGACTAGTAACACCTTTTGAATGAACGACGTACGTTTATTATATTTCGCATTTTTAGTTATCGTATGTTGTTAGAGGTGGATGTTAGTATTGTATCGTGGTGACCGGACCAGGGTCAGAGGACCCGGATTCGGGGGTGTCACAGTCAGTTGGATTGCGCATGTCCATCGATCATGAGCTTGCTACCTCCTCCCTGGTGGTCGCTTCCTCCGTTGTTCCCCTTCTTTGGACAGTCTTTAATCTGATGCTCGGTTGAGCCACAAGCGAAACACCCCTTAATCTTATTTGGCTTTGGGCAGTTTGGTGAAATGTGCCCCTCCTGGCCGCAGTTGTAACAAACACTGTGCCCCTTCCAGCACTTTCCTTGGTGTTTCTTCCCACACTTTGAGCATCCCTCCGCTCTCTTCTTAAATTCTGCTTGAAAACTTCTTGCTTGATGGTTGTTTCTGTTATTGTTGTTGTTGTTGTTGTTTTTATCCCACTTTCTCTTTCCTAGATTGCTTCCTCCACTACTGCTTCCTCCACAGCTCTCTCCTCCAGTGTTCTTACTCTTCTTCTCCTTGTTATACTGACTCAAGGCCTCACTACTTCCTTCCGCAATGATGGCCTTCTCCAACAGTGTGGCAAACCTAGCGAGCTCGTTAAACTTAGCCGCGTACTGCGCTACTGTCATATCTCTTTGTTTCAGTTCTAAGAATTTCACCTCCATCCTATTCTTCATGCTCTTCGGGAAGTAATTCTCGAAGAACAATGTCTTAAACCTTTTTCAGGTTATAGTCCCTTCTTCTGCTCTTTACTGATTGGCCTTCCACCAATAATTTGCTTCACCCCTCATCATGTACGTTCCGAACACAGTCTTCTGATCTTCACCCACACGAGCAATGTTGAATGCTTTCTCCATCTCTTTGATCCACGTCTGTGCTTCAATGGGATCGGTAGTACCCCTAAATTCTGGAGGTCCTACACTCCTAAAGTCTTTAAAATTTGTCACCGGAACCGCTTGAGGGTTGTTGCGTACTGGTTCATTGTTTCTCCCTCGAGGGCTTCTCCTAACAGATCGACTAGTCGCTGAATAGGGTCTACTTGCTCTCTCTCATTATTAACCAATTCCTCCGGTGTTGTTAGTCTACGTCTGGGCGGTATTTTTTGCATCACAAAATTTTATTCTTATTATCTAATTATATACCTTAAGTATTTCTTTAATGCAAAAGAACATAAAATTTTTATAACACATTTTCTGAAATAAGGAAATTTATATTCATATGCCAAATCATTACATCGATATGATCATTCCTAGTATACTTCTATAAATGTCAACATCTGTCCCCTAATATTACAAAATATGGGGAAATACTGACATACTACCCCTCTAACATGAACCTACTATTGGTTTACATAAACTATAAGACCCCGAATTTTATGAAATAAAAGTATTAAATTTTTCTTATAATTATTATTCTATTCAGTAAATGGTTAAATTGATAAAAGGTTAAAGTTAAGGGTGATAAGTGTAAATTTTACAAAGTAAACAAGTTGTCATAAAATATTCGTTGTATCGGGGAATATTCGTTTAGTCGGAAAATATTCGTACGACGGCGCAATCATTGGTGGACCCCACAACAGAATAATTGTCGGATATAGAAAGCAACAAAAATAACCTTTTATAAAAATAACGGCAAAACTTTTATCGGTAAAATGTTGAAATACCAGGTGATAAAAATACAGTAATACGGGTTGTTTCACAGTGGTACGCGGTATTGCACAGTATCTATGATTATTGATGCTTACGTAAGAAGTCACTCAGTATTCAATAATTTCCACAGTAGTTGCTGTATAGTATCTCATGTTATTGATTCAATAATTATTACAATAACATTTGCACAATATTTTATATTATTAAATTAATAATTGACACGATACAGTTATTCATATTATTATTTGCATTATTAACAATGTTTAGAAAGTTTTGTCGAGAAAAAGGGTTATGTTATTTAATTGCGCGCCAATAAGAGGAAATCTTTATCGGAAAGCCCCATTTTTCCTGGGAACGATATGGTTGTCAATATTGTGAGTTATTATACTAATAATGAATAATTGTTGAAAGATTAAAAATGTGTTGATTAAAGATAAGTGACTTGTGGTGGATATTTATTCAATTTTTGATATAAATAGAGGGGTTGTCATGTGGCGTTTATTGTAAGTTTGACTTATTATCCCATGGACCCCCATGTGCCAATTTGTCAAACTGTCGGTAGAAATTGATATCAGTTTTGCTTTATTATTATTATAATAGTAATAAAATAGAAAACTTTTTATATAAAATAGAAAACTTTTTATAATATATATAAAGTTGTTTGTTATATTAGAATATATTACATTATATATAAAGTTTTTGTTTTATTATAATATTTTATTGCATAGTGCTGTATAATAAAATCAAATTTTTCGCCAAATTTGTCCGTGAAGAATTTTACTGTGCGTCCGTGATTATTTTTTTTAAATAGTGCCTTGCCAGTCTATTATAAATAGGTTGCTTAGTTAAAAAAATGAAAATCACACCAGAATCAGAGAATTCGTCTTCTATAATGTTTGTGTCTATTTCTTTCTAGCATAAGGGTACTTTGAGTGTAGCTAATAGTGCAAGATTTTCTCAAGATAATCTTGGCTATACTAGTCAGATTTAGTTTCCTACTAAGGTAAGGGATATTATTTTCGTTCAATATTCGCAAGGAATATTATTTTCTTCCATACTCTATAGTATGTAAGTGATATTATTTCATTTCATATTCCTAAATCTACACTTACTATGATAAGTATTGCTTCTATAATTCCTGAAATGATTAGAAATTCCTTAAGGTTTGCACTTCATCTAATATCATTTCACTGGAATATTGGTCTGAACTTTCTTATTGAATTTTAATCTTTTCATGTCGGGGTACTATTCATCCGGGATACTATTCATACGGTACTATTCATACGTTACTATTAACGGGTACTATTCATACGGTACTATTCATACGTTACTATTTGTTGTCCGATTTATACAATAACAATTACGCGCAAGTGTATACGGTCAATCAAGTAATATAGTAGTAAGAAAAGTGTCGTACCCACAGGGAACAATTATCAAACAACTATTTTGATTATCCAATTTCTACTAATTTATTCTATTTAAACAGTAACTCCAATTGATTTGTGAGAATTAACTAAATTAAAGTGATTAAGAATCAATTAACTGACAATTAATGAATACTAGATGATTAAAGCATAGGAATACAATTTTCTCAATTACTCCACAATAACTCTTTTACCTTATTTCCACTTAATCTATTCCACTAAATTGACAACTAGGTTTACTTCACAATTTACTAACACCTTTCGATTATTAGCAAAAATATCTACTTTAACTATTTTACTACTTTCGTGTAAAATACTTAAAATAGATTCATTAAGTTCATACCTGTATCACAGTTGCACATGACATAAGTACTGTCGTCTTATACACTGCTATGTTATCCTAATTAAGAATCAACAAATTCATGTGTTGCTATATTAAGTTTTAATCTATGATATCATATTTCAATTCAATCAAAGATATAATATTAATCGTTGGCCAAATAATCATTCAATTATGCACATAATATATCAATCAATTTAGAAGAATTATCAAGTGAAAATAATAGTAATTGAATTAAAGCTTCATAAAAGGTTCCATTGTACTCCTAATAGAGATTTAGTTCATCATCAACTTAGGAACACAAAGATAATAATTAATAGAAATCATGATACAAAAATTAATTTAAGAGGAAGAAGGAAAAACTCTATCGATGATCTTCAATCTTATAATCCAAAATCTGTCTCACGAGAGCTCCAATGTAATATCAATCCGCACCAGAAGAATAGCCTCCAAGAATTTCCAGTCAAAAGATAATTAAAACTAAGAGAACAACTAGTATTTAACAAAACCCTATTACAATTGGTAAGTCAAACTCCTACTTTGAATCAACTTTTGTAATTAAGGAATAAAATCTGCTGAAATCTCGTCAGACCGACGCACCCCGCGCCTGGTCCCCTTTGTAAAGCGGCGCGGCCCGCGCTGCTATGGCAGGACTTCTCCTCAGTCTGGCACGCCCCGCGCTTCCTTTAGTATGTTGATGGCATGGCCTGCGCTTGGCATACATCATTTATTTCTCATCCGGCGCACCCCGCGCCTGAATCTAAGTACAGCCAGCGCGCCTTGCGCCTGGCTACCAGATTTCCCAACTTTTCAGCTTTTTCCCCCAAGTCAATCTGCTATCCCGCTCCAATCCTTTCACCTGCAAAATAATATAAAAACAACAACGAGTAACATGAATAGTACCCAAAAACTCACAATATATCAAGCTAAACGAGATCAAATCATAGGTTTTCAACCTACTCATCAAATTCCCCCAAACTTGAACCATTGCTTGTCCTCAAGAAAACACAACTATACTAACAACCTAATCACGATGAATGCAACTACAGAGATCGAGCAACAACCATGGTAACTAGATAAATCATATGCCTCAGAGATAAAGATCCAACACGCAGTCAATATCTCATCATGTATCTTCTTAACTTCTCACATTCTTACCTCAAAAGCATAACTCTTGCCTCTTTTTGTGTGTGTGCCCAACATTGCTTCAGCATTAAAATTATTCATATAGTCAAACTCATGCACATGATCATCCATCAAACAGACTTGTAACCAACATGGCATCCACATAAGTACTGAGGGAATCAAAATATTAAGCAATAACATTAAGCTTTTATACCAGGCGGGTGCATTTTAATGCTCCATCCCCCTAGTTATTTATCGAATCTGACTTGTGCAATGTTCAACTTCCTTAGGCTTTTCAATGCTACCCGTGTAACGGACTTTCGACCAACGGCTCCCAAACCCGAAGGCTTTAGGGCGCTAGGTGTAAAGACATCCCCTAGGGTTTACTTGTCCGAGTAACAAATGCCACAAAGTTAAACTAAGTCAATTTTTATTTCATAAGTACTTTTTTTTCTTCTGATTTTCTTGTCTTTATTTTTTTTCTGAGCCACAATTCCCCCAAACTTATGTATAGGCCAATGTTTAATTGTAATCTGTGATCAAGTGAATACATGCCCATATTTTTTTTGTATATAAACTTTCTCGCTACTACTGATAGTCAGTTGGTGTGCTTGAGATTAGAAAAACACTAGACTTATGATATGAAGTTCATATGATCAACATTAATTAACACAGGATAATCAATTTAAGCATGTAATTCGTAGATCAGACTCTTCATTGGCTCTTATCTCAACTACCAATGCATAACTGCTCTATCTCAATGCATGTCTACTAACACAAATCCTACATAAATGCAGATATTTTTTTAAATTTTTTTATGTATATATGATAATTATAAACTATATAAACTACTAATACAACCTAATATGCATACACACAAAAAGTTCCCCCCTACCCAACTTAAATTAAGTAATGTCCTTATTACGTTAACATAGGAAATATTAAAACGAGGACTTCCCTGAGCGACGAGTCAAGACTCGTCGTGATCCTCATCATCGGATGGGGGATATGCAGGTAAAATTGGAGGAATAGGCAACTAAACGGACTCAGAATTTGGCGTGAACCTTGAAAAAGCGTTTGCCAATGCCGTAAATGCCCTGATGTTGTACGCATGCATTGTGGCCTGGCGCTGGGCAAGCAGTAGACTTTGTCGTTAACTTTGCCTCTAACAACTGGTGGATGGCTCTGCTCCTGCCTTGTCAGCCATTGGCTCATCAGCTCTTGGTGGTGAGGGTGATGATGGTGGACGGATCATAATGTATCCCGCTCCCCGCGGGTGCGACTGTGCTCCTTCCCATGCATGGTATTTCTCTATAGTTGGATGGTCAATCACAGCCGTGGGTAGTTGAATTGGCTCCGAAACATGCCACTGTACCCCTGCCCTGCGACATAAATCCGTGATGAGGAACCCATGTAACAAGCCGCCGGTGGTACCTCCTCTCAACAAGCGCTCAATAGAATTCTGAATAAAAGTGCCCCCGTCCCAAACCAGTGGTGGACGATGCCGTAGAGCAGTCATGACCTATCCTTGGTCACGTCGTTTTGATGGCTTGTAGGCATAAGCCGAGCATAAATAAATGCGTACCAAGCTTTTCCATATTTGCTTAGAGAGACATGGGGAAAACTGATCTTTTCATTAGTCCCCGCTTTAGTTACCCATTGAGTGCCGGGCTTACAGAGCGCCATGATTAAATCATCTAGATGTGGAAGGTGATCCTTATATCGCTCCATCCTTGGAGTATCGAGCCCGAAGTGTTCATTGATGACTCTTGCTTCAAAAGAGATGGGATTTCCTTGAACCATAACTACATGACCAACCCTTTCAATGGCGTTGGCATATAATTCCTTTACGATGTTTATCACTGCGGGTTGTGGTTGTTCAACAATTTGAAACCAATTCCTCTCCACAATCATGAGGGCCATATCGACGTCTAAGTTAGCATCTGGTTTCAATCCCCGCTCTAATACCAGGGTTTTCTTGTTAATAACTCTGTTGTAGCGAGTCGCTACTGCCTCACTTAAAAATTTTGTTGTATCAAACGGTGGGCTAGCATTCGAGGTAGAAGTCCAGTGGCCTTTTGGATGCCATGATGTTGAGAGTGCAAACAAATGCTCACTTTAACTTGGACAAATTATTGAGCAGTTGGTGAGCGACTTTGTTTTCCCCCAAACTTATTATCCTTTGTATTCCTCAAATTACCCCCAAATATACATAAGCAAAATTAACCTTGGGTCATCAGTAACCCAAGGGTTCCCAATACAATAGCAAAATAATTCAATGGAAATTACGAGACAATATGCAATAATATCATAATTTTAAGTACTTACTATTGTTACCTTCGTCTTTGCCTCAATCGCTTATGTGTGGGTACAATTACCTTTATTCTCTCTGCCTCTAATCTGTGATGGTCAATTATGGTTCTATATATGTGGATGAGATTGAGAGTGATGAAGGGAAAGGGTTGTGTGAATAGGAGTTGGATTTTGTGTGAGACGAAGTTGGGTTTAATAGGAGTTGAATTGGATTTGGGGGTGATTAAAAGTTGGGGTTTAATAGGAGTTGATTTGGATTGGGGGATATTAGAGTTTGAATTGAATTTGGGGAGGGGAGTGTGACACGAACCTTTGTTTTAAAACTACTTCAGCCAACTGGCGCGCCCCGCGCCCGGTCTTTACCTATGATAGTGCAGCCCGCGCTGGGGTGTTTGGTTTTTAACGAAAGTTCTGTCATATTAGCGCGCCCCGCGCTTGGGGAGGCGCCCCCCGCGCTAGCCCTGAATTTCTGAACTTAAATTGTTGTTGGGGTAGCGCGCTCCGCGCTTACTTCCTATGTGTTACGATGCGGTCCACGCCACTCTGCCTGATTTGGTCCTTTTGTTCTCCCTTGACATGATATCTTACATCATTTTCAATGAAAGTTTAGTAACATATGGAATTGAATATAAAGAACATAAATGACTGATATATATAAGATTTAAATAATAATAATAATAATAATAATAATAATAATAATAACTACTGAGGGTCAAGAATTTGGGTTTCCTCCTAAACAGCGCTTGGTTTAACGTCATCAGCCCGACTTGGTTTCTTGGTTCAGTGTTGATCTGCGAGAATGATTGAGGATTGTTCACGATCCAACTTTTTGTCTAGATAGTGCTTAAGTCTTTGTCCATTAACCTTGAATAAATGTTGGCTTGTGGAATCCTGCACTTCTATTGCGCTATACGGATAAACCTTTTTAATTGTGAATGGTCCAGACCATCTTGATTTCAATTTACCCGGGAATAGTTTTAGCCGGGAATTGAAAAGTAGCACAGATTGTCCTGGTTCAAAGGTTCGTTAGACAATTCGCTTATCGTGCCATCTCTTGGTTTTCTCCTTGTATAGTTTGGCGTTCTCATAGGTTTGCACTCAGAATTCATCCAATTCGCTTAGCTGCAGCAGTCGCTTCCCACCGGCTGCTTCGAGATCCAGATTTAACTTCTTTATTGCCCAGTAAGCTTTGTGTTCTAGTTCCACCGGTAAGTGACAGGCTTTACCGAACACCAGTTGATATGGAGACATACCGATTGGAGTTTTATAAGCCGTACGGTATGTCCCATAGTGCTTCATCCAGCTTGCTCGCCCAATCTTTCCTGTGTGATGGATTAACAATTTTTTCTAAAATCTGTTTCACTTCTCGGTTGGACACTTTCGCTTGGCTATTTGTCTGTGGATGATAGGCCGTGGCAACCTTATGTCAAACTCCATATTTAGCCAAGATAGCTACAAAGGACTTATAGCAGAAGTGTGTGCCGTCATCACTGATGATAGCTCTCGGCGTCCCAAATCTGGTAAAGATGTTCTTGTGGAGAAAGTTCAGAACTACCTTGGCATTTTTAGTAGGTAGAGCCACTGCTTCCACCCATTTGGATACGTAATCCACTGTAACCAGTATGTATTTATTGTTGAATGATGATGGGAACAGTCCTGTGAAGTCGATGCCCCATACGTCAAATAGTTCTACTTCTATCATGGTATTTAGTGGCATCTCTTGGCGACGCGTTATGTTCCCCACTCTTTGACACTTGTTGTATCTTTTGGCAAATGCATGAGAATCTTTAAATAGTGTTGGCCCAAAAAAACCAGACTATAGGACTTTTGCCGCTGTCCGATCTCCACCGTAGTGACCGCCATTATAAGGAAGAATGGCAATGTTGCAATATTCCCTCAATTTCGGATTCGACCACACATCTCCGTATCATCTGATTGTCACACTGTTTGAACAAGAAGGGCTCATCCCACATATACTACTTTACCTCAAATAAGAACCTCTTCTTTTGCTGAAAACTGAAGTCGAATGGCACAATCCCGCTGACGATGTAATTTACGAAATCTGTGTACCAAGGGGTCTCTGTTGCTACCGCAAATAGTTGTTCATCCGAAAAAGATTCATTGATAATGGTTTTCTCAGTTTCCTGCTGTCATTCTCCAACATCGACAAGTGATCAGCCACTTGATTCTCTGTCCCTTTTCTGTCCCGAATCTCGAGATCAAATTCTTAAAGTAATTGGACCCAACAGATTAGTCTCAGTTTGGCATCTTTATTTCTATATGAGGTATTTTATTGCTGAGTGATCTATGAATACTACTACCTTTGTTCAAATCAGATATGCTCGAAATTTGTCGAATGCAAACACTACGACTATGAGCTCTTTTTCAGTTGTTGTGTAATTTACTTGTGCATCATTCAGAGTTTTTCTAGCATAATAAATAGCATGGAAGACTTTATCCTTTCTTTGTCCCAATACCGCTCCCACTGCGTAGTCCCTTGCGTCACACATTAACTCAAATGGTAGTGTCCAATCTGGTGCAATTATGACTGGAGCGGTAACCAACTTTTCTTTCAACACTTCAAAAGTTTTTAGGCAGTCAGAATCAAACTTGAATGGCATATCTTTCTCAAGTAATGCACACAATGGTTTAATGATCTTGGAGAAGTCTTTGATAAAACGTCGGTAAAATCCTGCATGACCCAGAAAACTGTGAATCCCTTTTATAGAAGTAGGAGGTGGTAGATGTTCAATTGTTGCAATTTTTGCTTGATCCACCTCTAAACCTTCTGATGAAACCCGGTGGCCTAAGATGATCCCCTCTTGTACCATGAAGTGACATTTTTCCTAATTAAGGATTAAATTAGTGTCCACACATCTCTGAAGTACTAATGTAAGATTTTCTAAGCAAAGATCGAAGCTATCCCAAACACCAAGAAATCGTCCATAAATACCTCTACATTTTTCTCCACCATGTCTGAGAATATAGCCATTATGCATCGTTGAAACGTAGCTGGTGCATTACATAACCCAAAAGACATTCGACAGAATGCAAATGATTTCGTAGGGGCACGTGAAAGTTGTCTTTTCTTGATCTTCGGGTGCTACGACAATCTGGTTGTAGCCCGAGTAGCCATCCAACAAACAGTAGAACTGATGCCCTGCAAGCCTATCCAACATTTGGTTAATAAATGGTAGGGGAAAATGATCCTTTCGGGTGGCTTTGTTTAATTTTCTGTAATCCATACATACTCTGTAACACCCCCTTTCCGAAATAGAAAGATAGGTTACGCATGAAACATAACAAAACAAAGCGGAAGCTCTATGCCACAAAAAAATGGTCTCAAAACCAATAAATATCAAAAGGGTAAACCAGAATAAATGCCAAACTGGTCCAAACGACAATCTGAAATAATCATTACAACTCTAAATAAATCAATGTATCGTAGCTTAACAAAATATATCAAAGCCATTGGATAGAAGGGAGCTCTCATCATACTTGCCCTTGATCCTTCTGATTACCTACCGGAAGAAAAACACAGTAGAAGTCAAATGCCCAGTACGGATATAGAGTACAAAATAAAGAAATGAGATAACTAACTCAATTTAACGAACTGAACTGTAACGAACAAAACTAATACAACAAAATAATAGGCTAAATCAGATGGCTGGGGTTATTTCATACCGAGCTCAAAACAAAACAGAAACATACCTTGCCACACAGGCAAGTCAAATAATGCCACACAGGCAAGTCACACACATTGGACAGCGAATCCAAATGTATGTAAAATCGAAAGGTGTGTTTGGCACAAACATCACTAATCCGCAAAATAGAACAGAAAACTAGGGTCGACCCATACGCCTCTGATGAGTGCATGATATTCATTTATTTTTATTCCTTTATATTTAGTTTATTACATGTTTTATAGTGTATATGGACTTATTAAGATATTTATTGATTTCAGGAGGAATTAGAGCTAAAAGGGCTGAAATGATGAAAAAGAAATAAGTTGTGGGTTTTTAAAACCCAATTCGGTAATTGCATTTTTATGGGATTTAATTCAGCATTTGCGAATTAGGTCTGCATAATTCATGTGGGCCGAAAGTAATATGTTTATCAGCCCAACAAATCATCATCATGCTAGCCAACTTGGAGCAGCTCGAGGGTCATTGCAATTCACGAATCAACAGCTTGCAAAGGAAGGTGTAATCAAATTGCAATTCCAATTCATCATAGGTGGGGGCCACGTTCATATGAGTTTTAGGATTCCTAGCAGCTCAAGTTCCTAGCTGGCAAAGGAAAGTAACATGGCAACTAAATCATAAGCATATGTGGATGACGTGGGCAAGGGATTTTACTAATTAGCAGCCACGAAAGTAGATGAAAAATGGAAAATAGAATACACGGACACAAAAAGGAGCCGGCTGGATAGTAGGTGGCCCCGTTGGGGTGGGTCGGCAGCAGCTTTCCAGTCGGGACTCGAATTTTGGGCAATAACAAGGCAAATATTAGGGCTGCAATTCTTGTGTTATAAAAAGGACTTATAAGATCATATGAAGGGGATCCATTCTCTAGTATTTTTACATTATTATTCATCTTTTATTTTAGATCTAGGATTGATTGCAAACTTGGAGCATGTCAGGCTAGTTTCTTTATTCAGTTCTTAAGGGAGGTGAAACCATGTTACAAGTAATTGATTAATTGAATATTATTATTTATTCCTTCTTGTGTGGAATTTCTTCTAATAATCTGTTTTCATTGATTGCATGCTAATTGATCTAATTAATTTGATATGGCCAATTGAGTTAATTTAATCATTATCATATGCTAGATTAAGATCGGTATTACGTGTAATTGATATCTGTCTTCATCACAAGTAGCAAATTAGTGATACTAATTGTGGACAAGCTTTTGTGTATTGCTAAGATTATCAGAAAATAAGTTAAACAAATCGAGCTTATGTGTTTGTTGCTTGGATTAGCCTAATTCTCTATTTCTTAATGCTTCTATCATATTAAATCTAGAGAGCTTGTTCTTGGTTGTATGTTAGTTGAATCTGGTAAAGAGCTTGTTTCATATAGTGAATATCTAAGGAGAATTTCGGATAGCAGAGCTTATTGTTATCTAGGGCTAATAGTTTCATTGAAGGATAAATAATAATAACTTGATTAATTAATTGATGTGCTCGGTGAAACTGAACTGCAGAACTGAAGTGTTTACATATTTGGTTAATCTCATTATTTAATTCTGTTTTTCTTAGTTTAAAACAATTTCAAAATCCCCCATCGTTATTTTTTGTTAAAATAGTAAAATAAATCTAAAACAAACTCACTCTCTGTGGGATCGATCCTTGTTTACTACTGTGCTAATTATTTTAATTCGTGAAGTGAAAGTGAGGTAAATTTAGGAGTGTAAACGATAGTTTCCAGCCTCCCACAACAAAACACCAAATGGTCAACTCCTACCGGAGGACAAAACGGAAACGCCGTGGACTGATCACACCTCCACGAAAGGTGTCATGCCTCAGTGCCAAGAGGACATGCATATGGTACCCCCACAGGTGGTTATAGCTCAGGTATACCTTACGGTATATTCCAACAAAAATACCATGTCACAATACATGCGACATAATATCAACACAAAGAGGTTCTAATATGTACATGTTAAATCGAAACGAATCAACAACACAAAGTCTCCAAAAATATATTAACATGTACATTACTACAAATATCAAAATAAACTCTAGACATGATACACTAGTCTAAAGAGTACAAATATGAGTTCCAAATATCAATGTCAAAACAAAACCATCACATGAATTTGAGAACGAACGATCATGTGAAACAAAAAATAAAATCTAAACGAAAAGCAAAATGAACATAACAAAATTAAAAGGATTATTCGCTGAAGGAGTACAGAATCCGTACCTGAAGCAAGCAATGTAATACCCAAAATATATTCTAATTATAATTCGTTACACTCCTTCCGTCCGAACTAATCAAAAGAATAAATAAATAATTAACTTATAAACTTAATGATAATTATTAAATTCAATAATTCTTATCTTTTATACTTCTGTTAGTATGTGTGTCAATTAACCAATTTTATTGTCTAAGTAATATACTTTATTTCTTTAAAATATATATGCGAGCCACTTATTGTTGGACATGAACATTTGTCCAAGTTCCATTCCATAAACCAAATCATTCGAAATTGCTACAGCCATTAGCAAAGTCATACATACTTTATTAAAAACTTATTTTATTTTATTTTTTTCGCATGACCAACCATATTATAACACTCTGATCACTAACTAGTATATATATATATATATATATATATATATATATATATATAATACTATTACTACAATATACTAGTAATAATTTGTAGGGGTTTCGGCACATAAAAGCAGCGGAATTTAAAATTTTCAAAACAATTTTCAAAACCTTAAAATAGGATCCATGCGAAACATATTAATTCAGAGGTTTAGATTTTTACCGATTATCCGAGTTTGAATGGTGACGATGGAAAAATTCTAGAACAGCTTCGAATCTTCAACGTAATCCAACGGAACTGCGCCTCTACGGTATCCACACGAACGCCCCGCGAATCGTCACACGATCTGCTGCAAAGAGAGCCGCGGTACTAGCCACCAAGGATCTAGATTTTTTAATTTTTTTTCTCTCTAGTCTCTCTCTAAGAGCGGCTAGGGTTTAGGTTTATGATATTATCTTTATTTAAAACGGCTGATATATCATATATATATATATATAGCAGTCAAAAGGAATTAACCAAAACCTAATCCAATTAGAAAAGTAAAATCCGAATATATATATATATATATATATATATTATATCTTAATTAAGTCTTACTTAATTATACATATATACAAATTATCCTATTAATTTAAATTCATAATTTAAATATTATCAATCATATTGACATATATAAATCCTTATAATTTAAATTAATTCCCTTTTTAATTACGTTCTAAGTGTGTGACCCTATAAGTTATTATTACGTTGACAATAATTTTAAAATCATATTATAAAATTATAAACAGTGAGCGACATCTAGTAATGCATCACTTCTACCCAAGTAATAATAAGATCGGTGATTCGATGCAATCTTTTCTTGACCAATGTTTCAATGTAATTTAATCCTTTTAACCTTGACATCCTAGATTAAACTCGAGGCATGGAATGTGTCACACTCTTCATAATTTAAACTTAGTTTTCTTAATCAATGAGTAGACTATATGAAATAAATCACTATTTGAGCATGGCCATGCATTTCATAGTCCTACTCAATCAAGAGGCCTATGGATATCACCCCTAATATATAGGAGGGTTAAATTCCATCTAGATCACTCATATTCCTCACACGATTCATGATGTACCCAATAATCACCTTTATTGTCCACCATATTAAAGGTGACCTTTGATGATATCAAAGTACATAAATTTCCGTGTAGTAATATAGTGATTTCAGGTCAGAGGATCATTATATCATTGACACTATTAGAATTGCTTATGACACTTTGCATAATGCTCCACGTAGAATTCTCATGGTGGGTCTGTCCAGTACGTTGTTCTCTAACATGTACCTATGCATTGACTCAATATCTCATATATTTATGACCAATGAGATTTGGCCATCAGTCAATCCACATACTAGTCTCAATGTATCTTTGTTGTCCCATTAACAATGATACTCGACTAGGGACATTTAAGAGCAATGATACTAATTGTAATTATATGATCTCATGTTCAAGTCACATACTTGAAGCTATATAATTTGTATCACTATTCTAAGGAATTTTATTATGCTAACATTTATATATAACACAGTAAATAAAACTATAATAAAATAATTCATTTATTCAATCAAATATAATACCAAAAATGTTAAGCAATAACATCAAAGAATTGGCCTCTAGGGCATAAACTCTAACATAATCCTACATTCAATTCCTTCGATTTATATCATATAAATTTATGAATATATACATATAGCTTACCTATATTTGAAATTATATATCAAGTTTCTTGTTCCTTTACCAAATACAAAGTACAATTCAATCTCTTCTTTTTCTTTTCTCTGTAGCAGCGGCTTGTTCCCCTTTTATTTTCCTTTCGCCAGTTCGTATAAAATATGATGAAGCACTTAATTAGGTTTTGCTTATTTAATGGACACCCAAGTATGAGAGGAATCTCCTTATCTTCCTCAAAGTCAAGCACAATAAAAGTCGCTGGGAAGAAAATTTTGTCTACCTTCACCAGTATGTCTTCTACAATTCCCCGAGGGTAAGTCAGAGACCTGTCTGCTAGCTGGAGGGTCACGTTGGTGGGCTTTACCTCCGGTAAACCCAACTGTGTGTAGATGGATAGCAACATCAAATTGATACTAGCCCCTGTCGACGTCGGTGGAAAAATTACGGGTCGAGTTGGACCCGAATCTTTCTCTTTTCCTAAGTTCTATTTTCTACCCTTATTTTGTCTGTTTTATGAAGAGGGTGAAGGGTTTTTTAGGAAAAGGCCAACATGCATCATGTCGACGATTTAAACGGTTTATAGAGTCGCCAGTTGGTAGCTTTGAAATGGTTATACCAACTCAATCGAGTTTTGTCTAAAAGTAAAACCAATTGTTGAATACTGTCAAAACTGAATCTTTGAAACCGAAGTTCTAAGTTCGGGGGCTTGGTTAAGTGTGGGGAAGGTGTTAGGCACCCCACAACTCCCATGAAAACACGGTATCGTATCTTTTTAATATTTTCCTTTTTATTTGCAATGTGTGTGTGTGAATGCTGGAAGTAATTGGGCTTACGCTTGTTGATTGGAAGTAGTACTTTGCTTCGTTAAACCTATATACAAAGGGTTTGATTTGATTTGCAAAAGTCCTTTTTTAGACAAGATATTTAAAATGATGTTTTGAAAACCAGTTTTCAAACCCTTACGCTCTCATAGGAATTGAAGTCTGTTGATACTTCTATTTTATCTTTTTAGCCTTTTGGCTCAATTAAAATGGTCATTGTCGGGCTGCGAAGCATCCTCAACCACAAAATATGTACAAGTGCCGGTCTTTTCATGAGCATGACAGCCATCGGAGTGACTCTAGCATGACAAACCATTATTTCACTATGTTGAGACCTTAAACCCGGATAACCGTTTCAAGGTCTTTCGGATGTACATTTTTTTTACAGAAAAACTGGCAGGGTTCATTTGTAATGTGGAGTTTGTCCATCGTGGGAATCAGATTCTGATCAATTTGATTATGAATCCCACGATTCCTAGGCTCATGAACGAAAGCCAAGAAAACCTGCACAGCTCAAATATGCACAGAAAATGGATATTTACATCCAGACGTCACAAAAAACCAAGGATTCATTAGTCAAATCCTGGCTTGCGCGTAGCCAAAGCTTCTCGTTCCCAATAGATAGTGATTTAAGGGCCGCGAGGTAGCTTTCAAATGAATAAAACTAGAAAGAAAGCCAGATTTAAATAAATCTCAGCCATTCTAGCTTTTCAGTTCCAGTTGAATCTATTTTGAACCGTTTGAAAGGTAGAAAGGGCTAGATTTAAAGAAATCTAACTCGCCCAAATAGATGTCAGCGCCGATTCATATCAAATGAATAATTACAGCAGATATTTAATCACAGCGAATAAAGAATATATATATACGAAAGCTGTAAAGGGCGATGGGTTTTCACTCCGATGCCCGGACTGGAATGTAAATATATATTTATAAAAGCTGTAAAAAGCCACGGAGTAATTCAGGCTTGACAGAATGGAAATATATATATATATATATATATATATATATATATATATATATATATATAAAAGCAAGAAAGGGCGACGGATTTCAAATCCTATGCTCGGACTGAAATGAAAAAATATATATATTTATAAAAGCTGTAAAAAGTCACGGAGTAATCCAGGCTGGACAAAATTGATATATATATATATATTTTAATTTTGTCAAGCCTGGAAAGCCACGGGATGATCTAGGCTTGATAGAATTAAAATATATATATATATATATATATATATATATATATATATACATATATATATATATATATATATAACTGTAAAAGAGCCACGGAATGATCCAGGCTTGTCAGAATATAAATATATATATATATATAAGATGTAAAGGGCGATGAGTTTTCACTCCTATACCCGGACAATATATATATATATTTATAAAAGCGATATAAAGGCCACGAAATGATCCAGGCCAAACTGGAATGTAAATGTTAATATATATAGTTAATATATATAGTAAAGCAATAAAAGTGACACAAAGTATAAATCCAGGCCCAATAAAGTCAGAAAAATTTATATATATATATAGTTATATATATAAAAGCAGTAAACTGCCATGGATTTAACATCTGGGCTTGACAGAATTGAAAATTAGTATATATATAGTCAAATATATACATAATACAGCCAAAAAGGATCCAGGTTAATAACCTAGTCCAGAAAAATGCATATATATGTATATATATATATATATATATAATATATATATATAAGCGATTAAAAGTAGCGGATCGACAATCCAGGCTGTGCAGAGGCCAGAAAACGTGTTTATGTATTAAAATGTACGAAAACATAAGCAAAAACAGCCATAGAACTGAGTTTCGGGCATAATCAGAAAATGAAACTTAACGTGCACGTGTATAAATGCGCAATGAAGTAGTAGGAACTTCCTGATCGTAAAAATACTTACAATGGACTGCTACACAGGCTTTTTGCCACTTGGTAGGCTTCAAACGAGCGTTTCCACTGTTTAATTTTTGATATGTAGTAGTATATGAGTATACCTACGTGTTAGAGTGATAAAAACGAGATTTGGAGTACAAGAAGTCGGTCTAGAAAATGAAATGAGCGAAGTTTCAGAGTGTTTTCCTATTTTTTTCTCTTTTCAAATAACTAGGGGTGTGACGCCCCCAAAATAGGTCCAGTCAACCCAACCCATTCTGAGTCGCCAAATACATGGTACAGAATTCAAATACAAACTTTATATCACACGGTCGTGTAAAATACGATCACACAACTGCGAGTGTCAATACAAATATGTAGAAAATATTAATATTCAAACTAAGTCCTCATTACAATTATTATCACACTATTTATCAGAAATAGTGAGGACTACTACTGCTCTAACTCGGACCATCACTCTGTCCCCCGACTAGTTCCCGCAACATTCTCATTTCCTGAAGAGGACAATAGATGAAAAGGGTGAGCTCAACTAGCCAGTAAAGAATATTATGACTAAGATAATGGAAAATAAATTATCGTTAGCCTTCAATAAATCAGATAAAATATAATGGACAACCAATTTTAGATCAATACTTGCAGCGGAAATAACAATTCATTAGAAGAGTTAAGTAGAGAATGAAGTCTACTATCTTCTATGATTTAAAAGTCCATCATCAATATTTTATCCCTGTAACATCAATCAATATATATCTCGAATCAAATATTCATCTTTGCACTACAGGCCAAAGATATTCATTTGTATCACCAATGGTCATGTTCATCTCAACACCTGTCATCTTTGCACTACGGCCAAATATATTTCATCAGGTAATCATTCATCTTTGCTCTACAGGCCAAAGATATTCAGTTATATCACCTTTTAGGACTGAGGATGATGAAAAATCATATAAATAACGAATCCAATGAGATAAAGGACAAAGATTAAGGATTCGTATTTTAGTTTATCAAAGTTCAAGAATATTCCATAATAGTACTTTGTGGAGCAAAATTCAAGAATAAAGCTCAAAACTTAGATCCAATCAAAGATAGTAACTTTAACAAGCAACTTGGACATATAGAAGAAAATTTAATTTTTTCGTGAATAGTGTCGTATACGTGAATAGTGCCGTATACGTAAATAGTGCCGTATACGTGAATAGTGCTCCCGACGGAAAAAGTAAGAATTTCATAATAAAATTCATGCCAATATTTTGGTATAATGATATTGAAAAGAATAACATCGTTTACGAAAGAAAATAACATCCATTACCTCAAAAGAATAGTACTTCTGACTGCAATATCGGATATAATACCGAAGGAAACTTGTACTGAATAGTAATACTCAAAATATCTAAATACTCACAAAAATACGCTCGATATTATAGAGAGAGAAAACTTCTGATTCTGGTGTGATTTTCAATTCTAACCTAAGCACCCTATTTATAGGAAAAGCTTAGGATGCCAAAGTAGACTAAATTAATAAAATAATATTTTTTTTTCAAAATTCTTCCGCCGTCGGATGCTAAAAAAATTAGAATTTTTTTCAACAACCAACAAAAGTGGGGCCCACCCATAAATTTTTTTTTTTCTTCTGAAACTTCAATAATTCATAATAAATAGCCCATTTGTCAGAAAAATACAAATTCTATGTCTTTTTCATAGAAAATTTAATTCTCTACAACTTTGTAGAAGGAAGTTTTTCCAAATTCCAAACATAAATTATCCGAAATCCATAAATAGATGATTTTTTACACCAAAATACTGATAAAAACACATCAGCACTAATTTCTTCTCTTATATTCACAAAATAAATATTTCCTTATCATATAAATTAATAATTAATTATTCACAAATAATATTATAGAACTACAATATTGACAACCAGGTCGTTCCCAAGAAAGAAGGGGCCTTCCGATAAGGATTTCTCCTTACTGGCGCGTAATTAAATAACCCCTCCTAGACAGAACTTCCTTAGACATTGTCAATAATGCTATCTAATAATATTATTCAAATAATATGAATTATTGAGTTGATAATGTGAAATACTGTGCAATGACAATTATTGAATCAATCATAGCAACGTAACAATTATTGATATAAAATATCAACGTAGCAATTATTGAACCGATAAAATATCCTGCAATTATTGAATCAATAATATAAAATATTAAACAGTAATTACTGTAACAATAATTGAGTAAGTGCCTTCTTTCGTAAGAATCAATAATTAGAATTACTGTGCAATACCGTATGCTACTGTGCAATACCGTGTGCTACCGTGCAACATCGCGTATTACTGTACTTTAACCACCGGGTATTTCAACAGTACTAACAGTAACAACTACGCCGTTATTTTATAAAAAGGTTATTTCTGTCGCTTTCTATATCCGACAGTTATTCCGTTGTGGGGCCCACAAATAGCTTCGCCGTCGTACGAATATTCTCCGACAACAAGAATATTCCACGACCAAATGAATATTCCCCGACAACAAGAATATTTTATAACCACTTGCTCATTTTGAAATAATTGCACATTTTACCCATATTTTTCACATTTATCAAATCAACACCTTACTGTTTCGAAATAATATATAAAGAAAATTAAATCTTTATTCATAAAAGTTGGGGTCTTACAAGGGGCACTTATATTTATAGACCCAATGGAAGCAGCTCTACTAGAGGCAGCCGCGGGTCTAACTGCGGATCCATGTGATAGGGCCCACATGGCTGGTCCCGTCGTCTCGAAGTACGTGCACTCCAAGCAACGCGAGGTCATATTCGAAACATTCTAACTTTTGATCAGAGCGTCCGTTCGAGGTGTGCTATACCTTTTCGAAAAGCCCTCGCCGAGAGTAGCACAATGACATAGGACTAAAATTTTTCTAGTCCAAGAAGACGGGTTCATAACCAGGTCTTCGTTTCCCCGTAGTTTATCCGTTAAGCTGTCTTGAGCTATTTTCACTTGGGATCATTGTTATGGTTCTTTCTGACCTTGATGGCATCAATTCGGCTTGATTTTGACCGGATTGGCTTCAAGTTGGTAAAATGACCATTTTACCCCTCCAGGGGTTATCTCCTATGTTGGTATGGTCTTCGACTGTTCTCTCGAGGTTGTCTCCGAGGTTTGGATCCCAGTCGATTCTGTTTGTCCTCAGAGTTATCTCCGAGGATGACTTGGTTTCCCAAGGTTGTCTCTGGGGTTGATGTGATGCTTCGGGGTTGTCTCCGAAGTTGATTTGGCCTCCCAGGTTGTGACCGGGGCTTAACCTGACCTCCCGGATTGTGACCGGGGCTGACCTTACATCCCGATATAGTGACCGGGGTTAACCTGTACCTGCCGAATTGAGTCCAGGGTTGACCTGTACCTCCCGGGTTTGTCTCCGGGGCTGATCTGACATCCCGATATTGAGACCGGGGTTGAGTTGGCTTCCTGGTATTGAGAGCGGGGTTAAGTTGACATCCCGGTATTGAGACCGGGGCTGAGTTGACATTCTGGTATTGAGATCGGGGTTGATTTGACATCCTGTTATTGAGACCGGGGCTGAGTTGGCAGTCCGGTATTGAGATCGGGGCTGAGTTGACATCCCAGTATTGAGACCGGGGTTGAGTTGACATCCCGGTATTGAAACCGGGGCTGATCTGACGGTTTTACCCTCTTGCAGAGTTATTAACAGGAACGCAAAATTTTCGAGCGTTTATAAAAGGACTGCAAAATTTCGAGTGTCTACATATGCCCTTCTTTATCATGTTTATGCAATGGAATGGAATGAACAAGATAAAGATTGCTAGACACTAGAAATATGATAGATGAAAATGCATGACATGATATATTATGAATGTTAGATACCTTCGAGGGAATGGGGCTATCATTAACTATTAACGTCATCTGTCGTTGGGGATAACATTATTCGTGGTAACCAGTGGTGATAGGTTATCATTGTTTGTTTACGCCATTTTCTGCTGGGAATGACGTTATCCATGATAGCCCATTGGGGAAGATTTTCTCTTGGCTGATGCCGTAGGGCATTCCTGAGATTGATGTTAGGGTGGTCGCCTACGTCTTGTGTCTCCAAATCAATTTTTTGACTTTTCCTCCGCTGGGGATGTTCCTCTTTTGCTGAGTTACCTCATTGGAGATTCCCGAGGCCTACCCTAATGATAGCTGATACTGATTTACATCATCAGACCTTCTTGACACCTACTCGAACGGTAGTTTGCAAGGCTTACCTATCATCGAACCTTCTCGATGCCTCCTCTGAGGATTTATATAACATATTCCATCATCTGTCCTTTGTGGGGATAAATTGATACATTATTTCTATCACCGGTTCATTCTCGATGCTTCGTTGGGGTTATTGCCAACGGCTGAACTGTCAAAACCCTTGACCTTCACTGAAGTAGCCTTCAATGGCTAATATCACTGGACTGTTCCCGATGCTTTGTTGGGGTTGTGCCAGCGGCTGAGATGTCAGGCAATCTGACCTTCGCTAAAGTAGCCTTCAACGGTTGATGTCATCGGATCGTTCCCGATGCTTCGCTGGGGTTATGCCAGCGGCTGAGATGTCAGGCAATCTGACCTTCGCTGAAGTAGCCTTCAACGGCTGATGTCACCAGACTGTTCCCGATGCTTCGCTGGGGTTGTGTCAACGGCTGAGATGTCAGGCAATCTGACCTTCGCTGAAGTAGCCTTCAACGGCTGATGTCACCAGACCGTTCCCGATGCTTTACTGGGGTTGTGCCAACTACTGATAATGTTAAATCTGATCTACCTCGACATGGGGGTACTTTTTCTGACAAAACACACCCTCGGATCAGTTTGGATGCTGTGATACAGTCAGAACCTGCCATTCATATCGTCGGACCTATCTGATGATCTGACAGCGGCAGTTTTCAGCAGTTTTTTGCAGTTTTTCAATAGTTCTCATCATTGATCCCCCGATATCGCTTTAGGATGATAACCAATGGTTTACATAAAGTTCTCCTTTCCGTCAGGAATCCGCTACTCATACGCAAGATTTCAGAACAATCCGCTCAATCGCGTAGCAGTTTTTTCCTGGATTTGACTTTTTAACTCCTGTAAACTCCGTTTTCGAACTGGACTGAGCCAGAGGAGGTAAGGCCCACCCTGGGGAGCCCGCAAGTAGGGGTGTAATAGCCACAAGTGGGCCCGCTCCCTCCTGCGTGTTTATAATGGGCAGTATGGGCTCTCAGAATTCATTTTTAGTTTTGAGTTTCCATAAAAATTCAATTTTCTTTTTCAGATCTACTGAGTTCGGGCAGTTTTTTCAGATTTCGTCAGCGCACACACGTTCTTCACGTCTCTGGTAACGTTTATATCCTTTCTTTCCCAATTTTAACCGTTAGAAATGTGTAAAACACGTAGTGTGCTTTTAAACGCAATGTATCAAAAATGTATTCTTTTATGAGTTGATAAAAATTTTCAAACTTCATAAGTATGCATATTTTACTGTGATGCACATTTTGATGTAAGAAAATTTGATTTCTGAGACAGTCAATTGACCCTCTTTTTGATCAGTTTACTCATCCTTTTTTAGGCCTAGTGAGCTTGCATTTTCAACTAAAAATGTCCATGGTAATTTAGCTACCATGTGAAGTTTACTTTTGATTTTTTTTCATAAATATGAACTGTTTCTATTTTTAGGTAGGTGTGCTACTGAATGTCCACCTAGTCATGCCTGTGTACAGGCGGACAGTCCATTTTACAAAGGAGACTCTGGCAAAAAAATTTCAAAACCTAAGTACTAAATATGCAATTTTTAATCTACTAGGGATTTTGGTTGACCTATGCATGTCTTAGGACTTAAAAATGCATAAAATACTGATTTAAATTGATAAGCCACAGATTTTAGGCTTACCTCACTCTTTCTGAGTTAGTTTGGAGACATTATCCAGGTGATGGAGCCAGATAGACCCGGTAGTGCCAGCAGGGTCGTTCCAGGAGTTAGACGGAGGAGAGTCTCCGATGTTCCTCAGTCACGGCCAGCCCGACCGCCTCGCAGATTGGCTAAGTCAGTGATTCGTCCTATCCGGGTTGATCCGCCGGTTGATGTGGACGACGAGGATATACCTTTTGTCGATCCTGTCCCAGGTTAGGCTCCATGTGCGGAGCTTCCAGGCATTGTGGTGCCACTTCAGGAGCTGCTGGGAGATTTGGGGCGCCATCTATCGAGATTCCTTCACGCTAACGAGGTGACTGAAGTTTTCCTTCTGGATTCTATTTCTTCCTTTCTTTTGCCATTTTAGGGAACATATTTGATAGGAGTGAGCCTTTTTGATGCAGGTTCCTGACTTTACACAGCCCAGGGGGAACTAGTTTAATGTACATTATTTGTACCACACTCTGCACCCGGACTATAGGGCCATTGTTGACACCTGGGGGTTCCAGGCGTTCTTTTCTATCCCTCGCCATCGTTTCCCCTAGGGTTATTTGAGGGCATTATCTGGGCGCTGGTTCCACCAGACTCAGTCTCTCCATTTGCTGGATTGTGAGGTGATGATGACGCCTATGGACTGGAGGTTCATCACCAGGATAAAGTTCACAGGTGAGCTAGTGCCGGTTGTGGCTGATATTTCATCTACTATCGTTCGGTCCCTATTAGGAGTTCCTGCGATGGCCATCAAGGGTCGGATAGTCCGTTCTGGTCCCTTGAGCGTAAATGCCCAGAGTGGGGCTTTGACTGAGCCTCAGCCAGATGATCAGAGGGTTAGAGATCGCATCCTGAGGTGACTGTTTTTAGTGATCATCAGGGGTTGTTTCCCTACGGACAACTCTTCGACGGTGTCCTTTGCCTTGGTCAGTGCCACTCGCTACGTGGAATGCCTCAGTGATTTTGATTGGGGTACCTATACCTTTGCCTATTTCCTCTGAGGGATGCGTATGCGCTCGGAGGGTGTGACGGAGGCTTAGTTAGGCTTTTACCCATTCCTGCTGGTGAGTACATCTCTCTTGTACCTTTTTGATTTCTTCATTTATATATGTCAGTCTTGATTACTGAGGACTTTTAATATTTGCATGGCCAGTTTTGGGCATATGAGAGGCTTCTTTGCCTACGTCCTGCCACTACTTTGGGATTGGAGACCTATCCTCTGGGACAGCGCTGGCACGACTCCACATTGATGAAGGTCCCTGTAGCTGAGGGATTCATCCACTCCCACCTGCAGCTCAAGCTATTGATGGCCGGATCGATCTCGTGGGTCCCGTATACCTCAGACTTTTTGACAGTCGGGTTTGAGGGCGGTTTTCCCATTGGCCGAGAATTTGTATTATCCACCCGCAGAGTCCCATTTTTTGACAGAGGGAGGTTGGGAGCTCTATTTAGGAGAGCTTGCTATTAGGAGCATCACGGGAGAGATCCGCATTCCCTTTGTTCCTTCTGCTTGGCATCATTGGCCACTAGCTCAACCTCTCACAGACAGTCCTATGGTGGGCGTAGATGGCTTCACTCTGTCAGAGGGTCCTTATAGCTAGGAGGCATTTCATAGCTGGTGGAGTCCTCGCACTATTGGGGCTCAGACTTGTGCTACCCAGTTCATGGAAGATATGGTGCCGGTTTCTGTGATGATGACAGACTGGATAGATTGTCTGCGGGATCCGACTCATATAGATCAGATCACAGGATTGACCCAGCAGTTGGAGAGGGCTCATTTGTTCATCAGGCACCTTGGCCGGGAGCCATCCGAGACAGATTCTTTTGCTCCTTCCAGCTCTTGAGCTGGACCATCTACAGGTCCATTTTCCAGCAATTTTATAGGTACTGATCCTCCCTTATATCGACCAAACATTCCCATTGGCCGAGACTTTGTGACTCAGGAGGAGCTGGAACAGGTTAATAGCCTGGATACAGATATTCTTGATCTCTTTGGATAGCTTCCCTCGCTATATCTTTTGATAGGACCTTGTTTAGCTATTGGGCGGCTGTGCCCTGTTTTGATAGGCCTCTGTTAGTAGTTGGGCGGTTGTGCCTCTTCTCCCTATACTTTTTATTTTGGATTTGTATGAGTAGACAGCGATGATGCTTGCAGTAGATAGTTTATTCTAGATATGTATGATATTTCCTATATATTGCATCATATTTTATCATTATCATTATGCATATATTATGTCATGGATATGCACTTAGACAGGTGAGTTTAGATTTGACCCTTGGATGGTCTTGTGATACGGTGATATAGATGTCGTCCTCTACGATTAGCAGCATTGAGCACTTACAACCATCCTTGGTAGCATCCTCACTGAGGTCGTGGTATGATAGTCTGCCCTTCTCAGCCAGAGGGACAGTAGATAGGATGTTGGGGCATTCCTTGGCCCTTCTAGATTTCCAGGTTCCATACGGATTTATAGATGGCTTTATATCATGTTGGATACCTGAGCGGCAGGTTTTCTACTTTAGGAGGCATGAGTTGACACCGACCTTGGAGGAGTATGAGTGGCTTACAGGTTTAGCACTGGACCTGCCTTGCGCTCGCACAGCTATCAGCGATATAAGGAGACCATTCATGCGTACATCGGGTCTGCGATATAGAGTAGTCACTGATGAGATCATTTCAGGACATATGATCTCTATCAATTTTTTGATCGATCGCTTCGGCAGGCTAGATAACTATGAGCGACACGCCTGGGATTTTATAATTTCGGCAGATGAGTGGCAGTTGGCCCGAGTAGATGTTTTGTTGATGTGCGTCACGGCCTACGTATGTTGGGTTTGTACGTAACGCAATCATGCAATCAAATCACATATATAGGGCGGAAGCGTAAAAAAACTAGGTTTTCAAAATTTATACAAACCCATTACCATGATCATTCTTGTGCATCAATTATCAGTGAATGAAGAAGGAGAAAAACAGAATTATACCTTTGAAGATACAAGCTTCCTCAAGTACAAGTTCTACTCCTTTGATTCCTTTGATTCCTCTGTAGTGGCTCCTTCCCTTGATCAATGTCAGCCACCCAAATGTTTGGCCTCTAACGGTGATCCACCAAGGAAGATGAAGAATTCAGTAAGATGGGTTATTGGCTTAACCCTTGTTTCTATCTCTATAGAATATGTGTACTCCCAACTCTTGAAAAATTCACGTACCTTATTTCTGATATAAGACTCTCTTATATAGATATTAGGTTAACCCTCCTAATCCAATTAGAATAGGATTTTATTTAATTAATTAATTAAATACTTCTAATTAATTTATATCCTAATCTTTATTAGGATTGAGAGAGAGTACTGATATTATATTAATTTCTAAACTCCTTTAGAATTAAAATAATAATAATATTAATAATATTAATAAGACTCCTCTTATTAATTTATATTTAATATTTCTAAAATATTAAATAATAAACATTAAGCTATTTAATTTATTCTATCATCATAGATTAAATTAATTATACTTAATGCATTATTACTATCATGCCATTTTCTTCTTAAATAATTCTTCTTCCTTTTATGGTGTGACCCTTTAGGTTCTCCATATTAAACCGGTTGTGAATAAATCAATTAGAACAATTCTAATCTTATTTAAATAAACAAATTAAACTAATAATCTATTTAAATAAATAACATTTATTCTACAATAGGGATAAGCCTCCCTAGCGATCAACGACTTTCCAGATAATATAGATTTCAACATTAATCATAAAAGAACCTGTGAGTTAATAGTTACCGTACAATTCAATCCTTCCACCATACAATGTCCCAATTAAATATAAGACATGGATTTACTGTCAAGTCTTAATTTATTTAATCATATGTATTTCGATTAGAAAATGCACAACTCCAAAGAATGCAAATTAGAAACCTCTTTCTAATTTCATTCTACCTTGGCCAAGGATTCCTGGGTTGTCATTTAACGAATCACATAGGACATATCTCCTCTTTTACTAGAGGTGGTAGATTCTTTATTGATCATTCATTATCTCCATATGTAACTCATTATACCCAAGCATACCCTATATATGCCTTAAAAGGCCTTAAGTAATTAGTCAAAGTATAATTTGTTACATACAAGATACTATGATGATCTCAAGTCCAAGGATCACATGTACTACTATGACATTAGGAATTCCTATTGACAGGTGAGTAAAACTCCATTAGGTATTCCATAGCGAGTCACGTTCAGTGAACTTATTCTCCAATAAGCACCTACATACTTGCTTTAGTGTCTCCACACAAATGACCATGAGATCAGTCATCCTCATCCAATGAGCAAGCAACATATGTACCAATCTATCCGGATTTACTAATCTCCATTTTAGTAATCACACAATTGGGAACTATTTTAGTTTTTAAGCTTTCTAAGAATTTAGATCTCATTATCATGATCTCATCATGATTCTGAAAGCATTGCTTAAAACTATGGGTTATTTACATATTATAAAAACAGCACCATGTAGATAATTATATGCCTTAAATGAATATTTTATTAATAAATAAATAAGATTATTTACAAAGTATGTGCTTTGTCATCATACATGATTGGCTTGTATGCACACTACTATCAATCTCCCACTTACACTAAAGCCAATCGCCATGGTATCTCATACCCATCTTCTCTAAGTGACGATCAAACTGCTGTTGTGTTAAAGCTTTAGTAAATGGATCTGTAATGTTGTCTTGAGAGTCTACATGCTCCAAGGTGACGTCTCCTCTTTCAATGATCTCCCTGATCAAGTGAAATCGCCACAACACGTGTTTAGATTTCTGATGAGACCTGGGTTCCTTAGCCTGTGCAACCGCTCCGGTGTTGTCACAGTATACAGGAACTGCTTCTCCAATGCTAGGAACCACACCAAGTTCAGTTATGAACTTCTTCATCCAAACAGCTTCCTTTGCAGCTTCACTTGCAGCTATATACTCTGCCTCTGTCACTGAATCAGCAACCGTTTGCTGCTTGGAACTCTTCCAACTCACTGCACCTCCGTTCAAGGTAAACACATACCCTAAAATAGATTTACTGTCATCTTGGTCTGTTTGAAAACTTGAGTCCGTGAATCCCTCGAGTTTTAATTCAGACCCACCGTAGACAAGAAAAATATCTTTAGTCCTTCTCAAGTACTTTAGGATATTTTTCACTGCCTTCCAGTGCTCTTCTCCTGGATTCGACTGGTATCTGCTTGTTACACTAAGTGCGTGAGCAACATCCGGTCTAGTATATATCATACCG
Source organism: Panax stipuleanatus (assembly GCA_020205555.1). NCBI lineage: Eukaryota > Viridiplantae > Streptophyta > Magnoliopsida > Apiales > Araliaceae > Panax > Panax stipuleanatus. The sequence goes on from CM035123.1 coordinate 85,203,574, forward strand.
TACATGATAGATCCTAACAGAAGCATAAGGGATCTTACTCATACGGTCTCTCTCCTCAGGTGTCTTTGGGGCCTGTTTCTTGGAGAGATTTATTCCATGGCTCATCGGCATGAGACCTCTTTTGGAATCTTCCATGCTAAACCTTTTTAGCATCGTATCAATGTACGTTCCTTGGGATAAGACGAGCATCCTTTTAGATCTATCTCTATAGATCTTTATCCCCAAAATATAGGATGCTTCACCCAAGTCCTTCATGGAGAAGTTTTTAGATAACCAGATTTTAATGGATTGTAACATAGGAATGTCATTCCCTATCAGTAATATATCATCGACATATAATACAAGGAATGATACTGCGCTCCCACTAACCTTCTTGTATACACATGGTTCATCCTCGTTTTTGATAAAATCAAACTCTTTGATTGTCTCATCAAAACGAATGCTCCATCTACGAGAAGCTTTCTTCAACCCATAAATGGATCGTTGTAGCTTATAGACTTGATTTGTTCTAACTTTTGAAATAAATCCCTCTGGCAGTGTCATATACACATCCTCCTCAAGTTTCCCATTGAGGAAGGCCGTTTTCACGTCCATCTGCCAGATCTCATAGTCGTTGTAAGCTGCAATCGCAAGCAAAATCCGAATGGACTTGAGCATGGCTACTGGTGAGAAGGTTTCATCATAGTCAACTCCTTGTCTTTGTTTGAAACCTTTTGCAACCAGTCGGGCCTTATAGGTCTCTACCTTTCCATCTGCTCCAGTCTTTTTCTTAAAAACCCATTTACACCCAATAGGTTTAATACCTTCAGGTGGTGAAACCAAAAACCATACTTTATTTTCATACATGGAGTCCATTTCGGATTTCATGGCTTCAAGCCATTTCCCTGAGTCTTTATTACTCATAGCCTGTTCGTAATTCAATGGATCATCATCATTCATGATGTGTACCTCATCGTCATCCTCTATAACGAATCCATACCTCTCAGGTATCTTCGGTACTCTTCCAGATTTACGAACAGGGTGTGGTACAGTAGGTTCTTCTACTTGGTTAGGTACCTGACTTTGGTCCGTGGTAACTTGTGGCTTCTTGAACTTCTTCAAGATATATCTTGCTCCCACTGACCCCTTCATGGATAAACTCTTTCTCCAAGAAGGTAGCATGTTTCGCAATAAACACCTTTTGATCAGTTGGATGATAGAAATAATACCCTACGGTTTCTTTAGGGTATCCCACAAATCTACACTTATCGGATTTAGTCTGTAGCTTATCATTTTCAAACTTTTTGACATAAGCTGGACAACCCCAAGTCTTAACATGCTTAATATTTGGTTTCCTCCATTTCCACATCTCATATGGAGTCTTTGGGGCGGATTTGGTAGGTACCTTGTTAAGTAGGTATGCAGCCGTTTCTAGCGCATATCCCCAGAAGGAAATTAGAAGGTCGGTAAAACTCATCATGGATCGAACCATGTCCAACTGTGTTCGATTTCTCCTTTCAGATACTCCATTTAACTGTGGTGTACCTGGAGGAGTCCATTGTGAGATTATACCATTTTCTCTGAGACAATTGAGAAACTCACTGCTTAAGTATTCTCCACCTCGATCTGATCGAAGTATCTTAATACTCTTGCCCGTTTGTTTCTCTACTTCACTTCTGAACTCTTTGAACTTTTCAAATGATTCTGATTTGTATTTCATTAAATACACATATCCAAATCTTGAGTGATCATCAGTGAAAGTAATAAAATAAGAATACCCACCCCGTGCACTTGTTGTCATAAGTCCACAAACGTCTGTGTGAATCAATGCCAACAACTCTATAACTCTCTCTCCTTTTCCACTAAAAGGAGATTTAGTCATTTTACCCATGAGACAAGATTCACAAGTTGGATATGATTCATAATCAGATAACTCAAGGAGCCCATCTTTATGCAACTTGGATAATCTTGTTTCATTGATATGACCGAGTCTACAGTGCCGCATGTAGGTATAATTAATATTATCTCTTTTTCTTTTCTTAGTTTGTTCAATTTGAAATATATTTTCTTGTAAGTCAAGTGTATAAAGTCCATTTCGCAAATTTTCAACACCATATAAAACATCGTCTTTATAAATAGAACAACTATTGTTCTTTATAACAACGTTAAATCCTTCCATATCCTGTACAGAAATTGAAATAATATTTTTAATAATATTCGGAACATAATAACAATTATTAAGATAAATGGACTTGCCTGAAGGCATTGCTAAATAATAAGTTCCTACAGCTAATGCAGCAACCTTTGCTCCATTCCCACTCGTAGGATCACCTCATCATTGTTCAGCTTTCTACTTCTGACCAGTCCCTTCACATTATTACATATGTGAGAACCACAGCCGGTATCCAATACCCAAGTAGAATTTTGACTTTTTGAAAAATTAATTTCAATCATGAACAAACCTTGATTGGAAGTCGAAGCTTCTCCAAGCTTCTTCTTTGCCAGAAACTTCTTGCAGTTCCTCTTCCAATGTCCCGGCTCGTTGCAATGGAAGCACATTCCTTTGCTAGCTGGATCAGATTTCTTTTGTTCCTTTATGTTCACTTTGCCCTTGGTCATCCGAGATCGGAAGAGCTCCTTAGATATCTCATATCTAGTAGTCCTACTTTGTTCACCATACAACTCCTTGAGGTGAATCAACATAGTAGGAGCATCCATTTTTTCGTGCTGACGCTGAAGCTCGTTATTCATGGATGCGAGCATGATGCATTGAGCCACAGATGCATTATCTTGCCACTTATTGAAAGTGGAAATCTCTTCCTCAGAGGCTGTTTCTGAAACAGATTCAGGGATAGTGGAATTTAGGACATAAGAAATCTTTTCAGCAGTGAGAACAATTCTCAGATTTCTTAGCCAGTCCTCATAATTCGGGCCGGTAAGCTTATTTGCATCAAGTATGCTTCGTAGTGAGATTAGTGATTTTGACATTTTTAAAATTCTGCATGTGAAAAGACAACATTTTAGCAAACATTCATTTTATTAACTTTGCATACCAAAATAAATTTAGGTCTTTATTTTAAATTGGTATCTCCCACTATTTTCATCAAACTATATTACCCTCACTCATATAGTTCGGCAACATCTAATTAAAGATTTGCTAGTGAGATTAAGGATCCCATTTCAAATGTATATAACCTTGTGGATAGCACAACAAGCGATATACAAATAAATAGGTAGACAACTCTTGTCAATTACATCACTATGTAACTCCTTTTATTTTGCCTCTTAAATCATAATGGTCATGTGTGTGCACATCCGAACTAAAATGATTTAAGTTAAGTCCAGCCTAGCACTTCCATAAATTCAAAAAAGAAAAATTTTCGTCCTTGTGGATAGCACAACAAGACTAGATCGTTCAATTTTCTTGATAAGCATCAAATGTGATTAATTAACATCTTAAATATTCAATACTAGCCTTGTGGATAGCACAACAAACACATATTAAATATTTAATACTCTATTAACTAATCATGCTAGAAGGCGACGTTCGATATTCCAAATATCATTTGAACGCTTCAGACTTAATAATATTTCTTTGAGGGGTTTGTTATTATTTGTCTCATCTTTTTAAGCGCGCATGCACATATATATATAAAATACGCGTCATTTTATTAAACATGCGAAGCATGTTTGTATAAAATATAATATATATAATATTTAGCATGCAATATAGAATACTATATTCTGCCCGGATTGATTATGGACTTTTATTCTAGTTTGGTTCACTAGAGCCACCAAGTGAACCAAAAGGGCAAACCTAGGAGTGCAAAAAATTTAAATTTAAACGTAACTGTTACATTTAAACCCGGGCTCCATACAAACGGGTCTTCACGCGCTCCTTGCTCCTTGGTCTCCAGTTTCTTCAAGATAATTCTAACTATCTCTATTACATAAATTATTTTTAAATAGAAACCTTGATCAGCAGTCAAGGGGAAGTACATAGAAGGGAGATAGAATTTTACACCGAGAATAAAATCAGAGAAGACGAGGTACGCAGACCCCATTTTATAAAACCCATACATTTAAGCATTCATCCAAAATAAAATCCAATCACATTGGTCATAGTCCATAATCAATCCCTTTTATTACCATACATATCATCATACGTATCGATAAAATTTATTCATCTCATGAAAGTAAATATATTCCATATATGTATTAATATCAGTTAATGGGCAAAAGTTTGCTAAACTTTGTTTTCTGGAAAAATAAACTCCTTTATTTCATTCAAAAAATAATTCCAAATTAAACTCTTTAATTTTAGCAACTCTGAAATCTTATTTCATATAAAATAAACATCTTTATTTTAAACCTTTATTAATTAAATAAATCATTCATTTAATTAAATAAAACAAAAAAAAATTCAGATTCTGTTAGTGGCGCAGCTGCGCCAGGAATATAAAAAGAACCAGCGCAGCATGAAAAACCAGGCCAAGACACCGGCACAGCTGCGCAGCAAGAAGGCCAGGAACCGGCGCAGCTGCGCAGCATGAAAACCAGCACAGGACACTGGCGCAGCTGCGCAGCAAGAAGGCCAGGAACCGGCGCAGCTGCGCAACTTCGCAGAATCAGAAAATTTTTTGTTGCCCAGAACTCGATCCAATCGCATATTATACATGTATGGAATCACATAGACTGATAATTAGCACAGGATTAGCTCTGATACCACTGTTGGATTTGTACGTAACGCAATCATGCAATCAAATCACATAAATAGGGCGAAAGCGTAAAAAAACTAGGTTTTCAAAATTTATACAAACCCATTACCATGATCATTCTTGTGCATCAATTATCAATGAATGAAGAAGGAGAAAAACAGAATTATACCTTTGAAGATACAAGCTTCCTCAGGTACAAGTTCTACTCCTTTGATTCCTCTGTAGTGGCTCCTTCCCTTGATCAATGTCAGCCACCCAAATGTTTGGCCTCTAACGGTGATCCACCAAGGAAGATGAAGAATTCAGTAAGATGGGTTATTGGCTTAACCCTTGTTTCTATCTCTATAGAATATGTGTACTCCCAACTCTTGAAAAATTCACGTACCTTATTTCTGATATAAGACTCTCTTATATAGATATTAGGTTAACCCTCCTAATCCAATTAGAATAGGATTTTATTTAATTAATTAATTAAATACTTTTAATTAATTTATATCCTAATCTTTATTAGGATTGAGAGAGAGTACTGATATTATATTAATTCCTAAACTCCTTTAGAATTAAAATAATAATAATATTAATAATATTAATAAGACTCCTCTTATTAATTTATATTTAATATTTCTAAAATATTAAATAATAAACATTAAGCTATTTAATTTATTCTATCATCATAGATTAAATTAATTATACTTAATGCATTATTACTATCATGCCATTTTCTTCTTAAATAATTCTTCTTCCTTTTATGGTGTGACCCTTTAGGTTCTCCATATTAAACCGGTTGTGAATAAATCAATTAGAACAATTCTAATCTTATTTAAATAAACAAATTAAACTAATAATCTATTTAAATAAATAACATTTATTCTACAATAGGGATAAGTCTCCCTATCGATCAACGACTTTCCAGATAATATAGATTTCAACATTAATCATAAAAGAACCTGTGAGTTAATAGTTACCGTACAATTCAATCCTTCCACCATACAATGTCCCAATTAAATATAAGACATGAATTTACTGTCAAGTCTTAATTTATTTAATCATATGTATTTCGATTAGAAAATGCACAACTCCAAAGAATGCAAATTAGAAACCTCTTTCTAATTTCATTCTACCTTGGCCAAGGATTCCTGGGTTGTCATTTAACGAATCACATAGGACATATCTCCTCTTTTACTAGAGGTGGTAGATTCTTTATTGATCATTCATTATCTCCATATGTAACTCATTATACCTAAGCATACCCTATATATGCCTTAAAAGGCCTTAAGGAATTAGTCAAAGTATAATTTGTTACATACAAGATACTATGATGATCTCAAGTCCAAGGATCACATGCACTACTATCACATTAGGAATTCCTATTGACAGGCGAGTAAAACTCTATTAGGTATTCCGTAGCGAGTCACGTTCAGTGAACTTATTCTCCAATAAGCACCTACATACTTGCTTTAGTGTCTCCACACAAATGACCATGAGATCAGTCATCCTCATCCAATGAGCAAGCAACATATATACCAATCTATCCGGATTTACTAATCTCCATTTTAGTAATCCCACATTTGGGAACTATTTTAGTTTTTAAGCTTTCTAAGAATTTAGATCTCATTATCATGATCTCATCATGATTCTAAAAGCATTGCTTAAAACTATGGGTTATTTACATATTATAAAAACAGCACCATGTAGATAATTATATGCCTTAAATGAATATTTTATTAATAAATAAATAAGATTGTTTACAAAGTATGTGCTTTGTCATCATACATGATTGGCTTGTATGCACACTACTATCAACGTATACATGCCACTATACTTGGACCATTTGGATATTGACTTGATGGTCATGGTCCGTGCCCTTAGACAGGGTAGCACTATTCTGTCGATGATACTGGCCGAGACCTTGAGGTCAGCTACCTATTGTAGTACCCATCCGGAGGGGTTTTTTAGAGGTAGCTCTGTCCTGCTGTATGTATGGCTCATGACACATTTACGTCCGATTGGCAACTTTAGACACCATGGGTACTGCTTTACCCAAGAGATAGCCACGTCTTACTCCTTCCAGCCAACGGAGTGTTCGGATGCAGCGACATGGTCAGCCTTTTTGTCAAATATGTCCTACCTGTCCAAATTTCATAAGGAGTGTTAGGGACAGATTTGCTAGGAACCCGGTTTAAAATATGAACAACTGTCTTTAATGCCTCAGTCCATAAAAATATCGGTAAGTTAAAATTGCATAACATACTACGTACCATATCTAAGGGTACGATTTCGCCTCTCAGCTACACCATTCTGCTGCGGTGTACCAGGCATTGTATACTGAGTGACGATTCTATTTTCTTGACAAAATAAGGCAAATGGGTCAGGACTATGACCTATATCGGAGTGTTTACCATAATACTCTCCGCCTCTATCTGATCTCACTACTTTAATTTTTCGGTCAAGTTGATTTTCAACTTCAGCCTTGAAAATTTTAAACATATTTAGTGATTCAGATTTTTCATTAATCAGGTAGACATAAGTATAACGAGAATAGTCATCAATGAATGTAATGAAAGATTTGTGTCCAATTCCTGAAGAAAATGACCCACATATATCAGTGTGAATCACCTCAAGCAGTGCACCACTTCTAGTGGCTCCTTTCTTATTACCTTTTATAAATTTTCCTTTTATACATTCAATACAATGGTCAAAATCAGAAAAATATAGTGAATGAAGAATTCCATCTTTTACAAGACGTTGCATTCTGTCTTTTGAAATATGGCCTAAGCGTTTATTCTACAATTTTGAAAAATTCTCATTATCTAGTTTTCTCTTATTTCCACTTTTAGAGGTATTTTCTGTCACATTCATTGTTAATAAGGATTCAGTAACGATATTATCCAAATTTAATTTATAGAGGATTCCCTCTAAAGAGCCAGAACCAATAACATGAGAGTAGTGATAAATAATTATTTTTTTATTCCCAAACTTAAACGAAAAACCATCAACGTCAAGTTTAGATACAGAAATTAAATTCCGTGTCATACTAGGAACATAAAGAGTATCATATAAATACAAGGTGAAATCACTCTCCAAAACTAAAGGAAGAGTTCTTATAGCTTCAACTTGTATAGACTCTCCATTACCAACTTTAATGGTTCTTTCCCCCTTTTGGAGTGTCTTCTTTGAAAGGAATCCCTTCAATGAATTAGTAATGTGTACCATAACACCAGTGTCAAGCCACCATGTATTAGAAGGAACATCAATTAGAAAGGATTCATAAGTTACATAATTGAAGGACGATATACCTTTCTTTAAATTTAGGGCATTCTTTCTTAATATGTCATTGCTTCTTACAGAAGTGACATTTAGGACATGCCTCAGAGTTGTTACCTAAATAATTTATCTTATTTGTTTTAGTAAAAATTTGATTATCCTTATTCTTAAAACATTTGTCATTTTTATGAGCCTTCTTCTTATAAGATCTAGTGGTAGTCAAATGAGCAACATAAGTAGAAATACTAGTTGGAGTCAATGCTGAAACATAATCAAGATCATAAGCATGCTTGCAAAAAACTAAAAGAAATTCACAATGTACAACAATAATTAATAATTAATCATAAAATCAACTGTAGGGCAAGTAGTTAGTTACATAAAATCTATTTACAACACCAAAAATTTAGATTTTAATGAGACGTTGGTGCATAATTATCAATCTTTCGTTGGTCCAATTAATAATATGCTAATAACATCCCCATAAAATAATGCACAACACATTTATCCACGCATCACCGTTGGCCAGAAACAAAATAAACATGTTACTTATGCAATAAAATTCCATTTAATAAATTCTAATTCTAATTTTTCGTTGGGTAAAATTAAAATATTCATTTATTAAATGTAACATTATGTGACTTTTCTTAATTTTTTAATTTTTTCAATTAATAACCCTCCGTTGGGTTGATTATTAATTTTAACAATAAAAGAGTCACGCATACATATAAATTATTATGATCAAACTCAATTTCATTTAAACAACATTTTAATCAAGTTTGAAAATTGTCATTATTTATAATTTACATGTAACAATTTAAAAGCCCTAATTAATATATCATGTTCCAAAATTTTAAATTTTAAATATATAATTATGAACATGAATTGATTATAAAATAATCACGTTAATTTTAACATGAATACAGAGTATAAGAATATCATAATATTATCTAGACATAATAACTAATAAATCTAACATATATTATTTTAATATTCATGTTCCTGCAAATATTCATGCGAATTCATGTTAATTAGAGTAGATAATACTCCATTAGTCCATTAGTTCCAAAATAAGAGTCCCAGTCTGATAGCAAAACATTAATATATATATATATATATATGCACTGGTCCTTTATGATATATTATCATCGCCCTTGTTTTAATGGGTATGAAAATAATACGTATGTTGTCATTTACTCATTAATTATGAAGCGTGAAATTATGGTGAGCCAGGTAGCCTAGCCTATTGATGCAAACAAACAATAGCAGATATTCACCTTATATATATATATATATATATATATATATATATGGGGTTCAATCCATAGCAACTGATTGCCATGGTTACTATTCAGCAACCAATCTCTCTACCGTTGATCAAGTTAATGAATGGCTGAGATTTAAAAAAAATAAATTGGGAAGAGCCGCTACTCCTAGGAGCGGCTGGCTAGAAGACAAAAAAAAAAAAAAGTTGACCGCTACTCATAGTAGCGGCTACTCCTCCCTCCTTTATTTTATGCCTTTGTCCCATTTGGTTTGTCCAATAATATTACTAAATAATATATTATTATTAATAATATTACCTAACTAATATTAATATTAAAAATAATATTAAATAGCTAATATTTTTTTGTCCCACTTTTAAAATAAATATTATTACAAAATTATTATTTAGTTAATATTATTATTAATATTATTTTATTACTTGATTAAAATTTACAAAATTAATAAATATTTATTTTATTAATTGATTAAAATTTACAAAATTAATAAATATTTATTTTATTAATTGATTAAAATTTTACAAAATTAATAAAATTTTGTAATAATGAGACAAGTTGTTTACTAATTTTGTAATATTATTTTATTAATTTTGTAATAATATTTATTTTATTCATTTTGTAAAATTTTAATCAATTAATAAAATAAATATTTATTAATTTTGTAAAATTTTAATCAATTAATAAAATAAATATTTATTAATTTTGTAAATTTTAATCAATTAATAAAATAAATATTTATTAATTTTGTAAATTTTAATCAAGTAATAAAATAATATTAATATTAATAATAATATTAAGTAAATAATAATTTTGTAATAATATTTATTTTAAAAGTGGGACAAAAAAATATTAGCTATTTAATATTATTTTTAATATTAATATTAGTTAGTTAATATTATTAATAATAATATATTATTTAGTAATATTATTGTACAAACAAAATGGGACAATGGCATAAAGTAAAGGAGAGAGGAGTAGCCGCTACTATGAGTAGCGGTTAATTTTTATTTATTTTTTTTGTCTTTTAGCCAGCCGCTCCTAGGAGTAGCGGCTCTTCTCAATTTTTTTTTTAAAAATCTCAGTTATTCATTAACTTGATCAACGGTGTAGAGATTGGTTGCTGAATTGTAATCATAGCAACCGATTATCATGGATTGAACCCTTATATATATATATATATATATATATATATATATAATATGCCTTAGTTCTTCAAGTATGAAGAGGTTATGTTTGTGAAGTCAGTTGACTTTGGAATAATCATATTACGCATGATATGAATTATATATATATATATATAATTTTCAGGAATCAAAATCATGACATAACACATGAAGAATCAAAAAATCAGAATACATGAACAATGCATAAATATAATCGGAAACGAAAAGCATTTTCTCTCCGAAATAATATGATTAAATTATTCTACGACATTAAAATTTGTACCATAACAACATAATTAATTTATTTTATATAATAGCGTAATCATGCTCTTGATACCTAATGTTGAATAATTAATATCGGAACGTGCTATTGCATAGAACAAAATTAATTAAATAATTAGGTACTTACAGGAATTGAGAGAAGTCATCTTGTATGTATTACGCTTCCGTTGCGCTTAAGGGTGAAGGTCTTCAATTGCTTCTCTCAATCTTGTGATGTATGTATAGGTGTGTATAAAATTCTTGAGACGACAACTGAGACTAAACCCTATTGAATAGCTAAGAGTCAAAATCGTCCATTAAGATTATGAAACGCTAGGGCCCATTATGCCAAAACTATTAGTAATATTATTTATGGGTCACACAATTAATTATCAAATCTATAAATAAAATAATAAATTAATACAATATATAAATCCAATAATTAAATAAATAGTAGAGACCACGTCAAGAATAAAATATTCTAATAGACTTTTCATATCAATGCAGAGTTTAGTTAATGTGGAAGAATTTTAATAAAGTTGTGAACTTGTAGATATTCTATTCCGTTTATAAGTCTTACCAACTGAAAAATGAATTTTAAGAAGGATATGACAAGTTGAGATCTTGCAAATATATGGTGGAATCCTTTAAATGGAATGAAATATTAAGATGCTTTCCCCTTTTACATTATCCCAAAACCATGAAAAGGAAAGGCCAATGTAACTAGTGTAACTTTTGAGTTTATGAAAAGATTTGCTAAGCTGAATTTTGGTAAAAATTATTCATCATGGGATTATCGTAGCAAGTAATTTGCTCAAATTGATTAATTGTTTCAAATACTACATTGATTTGAAGGAAAAATAAACTATAAACAATAGACAACATTGTGTGTGTCAATCTATGCAGTGTTTTAGTTTATGCATTAAGTATCCCGTCTAAAAATACATTCACAAAAATGAAATTCAAATGAATTGACGGGATCCTAGTTAAGCAGTGAAACATGTAGTTTAATTTGATACAGGGTTATTTTTATTGATTTTCTTGCACAAATATTATATTTGTACATATTTTTCATAAAGACTATTAGACGACAAAAATTTCATTTTCAACTTTTAATATTTTGCATTTTCCATCCGAAAGAATACTTTATTTGACTTTACTAAAATGAACTTTAATTTGAGGAATCCACGATCCTTAATACACATATACTCATCAAGGGGTTAGTGTGTCTGTAAAAATAATAGATGAGATAATACTCCTTCCCTATTAAGATATATGATTATTCTTGATTTTTTAAAGTTAATTTAAAATATTTTAAAATTAAAATTGATATAATTTTTTAATTTTAGTCAATACAAAGGTGATTATTGTAAACTATTTAAAAAGTACTATTCATTATAATATTTATTATTTCTTGATTTTTAATAAATTATCTCAATTTTGTGTGTAAAAATATTTCAAGTTGACTTTCAAAAATCATTAATAATCTTATAATTTAAAATGGGTGAAGTACTATTTATACCAACCAAATATTATTACCAATTATTTTATTTCATTAATCTTTTATTTAATTCCATTAGTTATGTTTTTGTGTGATATATAGAAGTATTCTACAATAGATGAATAGATAGATATATATTTTTATAAGTCTTGCTATATATATATAATAATAAATTTATATCGATAATAAATACGACAATTATAAATACATAGGATAAAAGAGAATTAAGAAGTATTTCACACTAAGTTATTATATATTTATCACATAAAATTTTACTAATCTAATTTTATCATAAAATTTGTCTGACGTATAAATTATTTCCGGATCTTTATAAAAACAATGAAAATTCCCAACAGCACTTAAGCGGCGGACCGTAATAATTATGCATAATAATAGTAGTTTAATAGTTAGATACGGAGTCTATCATGAAATCAAATCACAAAGCAAATGACGATACAATGCTAAAAGCCACAGTGGCTTGTTGTCACTTTAACCACAATTTTATTCTTTATTTATTTATATTCGCTTGATCATTATGCTCACCTTCATTGTTTACGCTTTACACATCTCACCACACTAACAAAAGGAGTGCTTTTTCACTGTACCTTGAGAATGACCACTCTTTGGAATCAATTAGTGTTGCATCGTCATTTTCAACAGTATTCCCCTAAAACATGTTAGAATTTAATCCAAAATTATAGTGAGTTTTAATAATTATTTAATATAAATTCACATATTAATATGTTTTATTTTATGAGTAGATTAAATTAAGTATTTAGAAGTTTAAATTCATAAAGTAATGAATGAATTATTAATTCTCAAAGATCACGCTAAGAAATGATAAAAGATAATAAATACATGTGGGAAGTCAAGTCCCACATCGGTTAAGAACTAAAAATTTAATATGTTTATATACAAGAAAGTTGTTCTTGGGTTTTGGCCCCAAGGGCATCCAACTTTTGTGGAAGGGGGAGGACCTAGCCAAGACTTGGTTTGTACCCACATGCGCCGCCAACCGATTGGCCTGGCCTGGTTGGGGCTCGTGGGTCTAGGTCCAAGTCCTTGTATATAATTTTTTGGACAAAATTTATTTTAAATTTAATTTCAGTTCGATTGTCAAAACTGTGTCGTTTTGATAAATATTATTTATTATTATTATCAAAACGGTGTCGCTTTGAGAAACGGTATCTGCTGAAAGGGTATCAGTCTGAACGGACGCCCCAAAACTACGTCGTTTTATCGCGTTTTTTCTACTTAAGCCTAAAATTACGTAATTTTGGTTCCGCTAAGGTTAAAACTACGTCATTTTATGGGTCCGAACGGACGCGCCTATTTTGCTACGCTTTAAAACTACGTCGTTTTGGCTTAAATTCACCTTTTCATTGGGATGTGTCCCTTCTGATGGGTCACTTACCCTCCTATAAATAGATGGGGGGTGTTGCCATTCGAAATTCATTCAAATCACAAGCATTCAAGCATTCTAGTCTTCTTCATTTCATAAATTAGTTAGTGTTTATTTTGAGAGAGAGAATTAGAACATTTATTTTGGTTCGTTGAGTGTACTATTTGGAGTACTACTATAGTATACGTTGTCATTGTATCTTGGGAGACAAGTCCTATCAACTCTGAGCACTGTACGGAGGGTATAATTTTCTTAAAGACACAGTACCAAGTACTAGCCTTGACAAATTAAATTCTGCAGTTTGAGATAAGTTACTTTATATATAGTTTCCGTTCTGTTTTCCTAACAAAACACTCCCTTCTGTTTTCCTAACAAAACATTCCCTTCATTTGTAATCCTAGCTATAGAGGAGAGAGGTTAAATTTGAAACACTGCAAATTATAAAAGAATTAGTTCTTTTATTATTTATTTAATTTTTATTCTTTCCAATAGTCCACTCTATTAGGAATATAAATGAGAATGTTATTCCTATTTATATAATATTTGATTATGATATAAATGAATGAATATGCAAGTATGCTTGCATTGATAAAAGCTGTAAAGTTCTTTGATAGATAATAGGAATATATGTACAAGGACTTAGAATGAATTGATCAAATATGTTAGGTTGATCCTACATAAACAAAACAGCTTTGTAAAGTCCTTCAAAAGAAATGATGTACAAGGACTAGAAATAGAAAGATCAAACATGTTAGGTTGATCTTATACAATGTAATAGATAGGCATGCCTGATCGTCGAGCACTGCACCAGCCATCGTAGTCTGCCAGGAGAGATAAGGAAGACTCGAGAACTATCAAGAAAGAATCGTAGTCTGCAAGGATAGTAGATCTCGGAGTTCGTAGTGTGCCAGGAGAGACGAGGCAGGATCGTAGTGTGTCGAGAAGAACTTTCTCAGAGCCGGAGTCTGCTGAGGAAGTCATGCTCAGAATCATAGAGATAGCTTGTCTAAGAGCCGACCGAGCACCTGCCAAAGCTAAGTCAAGAATTGTAGGCCACACTTGAAGTAGTGGAGTCTACAGATCATATAAGAGGCAGAGATCGTAGTCGAGCCATATCAGACAAGGACAACAAGCATGAAGGCAGAAATTATAGTATGTCAAGATCTTATCTCGGAGTCATAGTGTCTGCAGAACCAATGCAAGATCGTAGTCTGCAGAACTAAGGACTCAACGAAATGCTCACAACGCCAAGGCAGAATAGTAGTGTCAACACGATTCTCAATAGATGAGCACTCCCAGAATATCCAAAGTATGAAGCCTCTGGTCAGAGTTGCAAAGATACATTCCACCTGAAGGAAACTAGAGAGCACTCAACGAATGGCATGCAAGCAAACAGAAGATCTAAGCACCAACTCAATTAACAGTCTGATTGAGTTGTGAAGCCATTCAAGATGAAGTCTTCCACAAGCAAATCAGAAGAAGACTTCAGACATAGTAACTGACTAAAGAAAGTCAGCAAGTGCAGTAGATGTCAAGAGAATAGAAGACAACTATCTAGGGATTAACAAGAATCGTAGTGTTTGCTAAAAAAAAGCAGGAACTGATGCAGTTTACATAGAGATACTCGCCAGCTTATGAAGAACAAGGAGAAAGTGATTAAGCATGGGTCAGACCATTTATGATAGGTGAACGGGAGATCACAAGGAGAAAGAGAGCTGGGCATGCCACAAATCTGATGTGTCTTGCTATTTAAAAGAGGCCAGAGCAATAAGTCAAGCTATCAGTTCCTGAGATCAGTTAAAGAAAGCAAAAGTGTTGAAGCACTGCACAAGTGAAGGAAGAGGCGTTCTACATTGCAGATCCAAAGAACACTCTTCAGAATCGTAGTGTTGTCTCTAACCAGTCTAAGCAACATTCAACAAGACACACTACGATCAAGGTCCAAGAACATCTGCATCAGAATCGTAGAGTTCGGTCATCTGAAGATTGAAGCATTGGCAACGTTTTAATCTGAAGATTGATATTCGAATGTTGCTGTTTGAGAGCATCGATGCAGAAGGACAACTCCTGTAGATTCGAATCAAGGAATCAGAAAGGAGAAATAAAGGTGATTACCAGCCTGACACGGAAATGTGACATCTCTGAGGCGGTAGGCGAAGTAGCAGACTGCTGTGTCAATAAAATCATAAAGGAGCTATCACGTCACATCAGTAGTCTGCACCAAATAACTCGAGATCTACGAAGCAATTCAAATAGCTTCCAACGACTATTTTCCAACGGGAAGATCATGGAAGGGTATTTAACAGATGAAGCTTCAAAGATTAAAAGTTACTGAGTTGCAGAATTGTTGAGTTGTTGGAATGCTATATTGTTGACTCGACGAGTTCCACCAGAGCTGAACAGAACAAGTCTCAGTGGCGTTGAGACTACGAAAGTGGAAGTGAAGCAAATTTGAAGAAGGACTGGAACAGACTAAAGCTTCACTCAACAACGATGAGGATGCCATTGAAGATGGCAGCTAAGCTAAGAGCCGAGAAGGCTAAGAAGATAGCATTCAGAAAAGTGGTAGAGCAGAAAGAAGATCCAGAGAGCCACACTACGAATCACCATGAAGAACCTAAAGCTGAAGAAGAATAGATGCAGAACCATGTCTGCATATCATTCAAGAAGGGTTCAAGGAATGTTAAGGACCATAAGAAGTTGATCAGCAATGTCAAGCCTTAGCAAACCCAAGTGGTGATGGTGCATAGCTAACATCAGATGAAGATGAGCTGAACAGTATGAAGATCTGCAGCACCAGAGAAGAGGTGGTCCAGACTCTACACAGAATGCAAAGAGGACCACGCCAAGCTGCTAAGTACAAGAGATGATAAAGCTTTAAGTCATCTTAGCAGCAAAGCACCAACAATAATTACAACAACAAGTAGCCAGGGCCTAAGGAATCATTGTCCCGAGGGACTAAACTGAAGTTCTAAGGATGTTGGACTTAGAGAGTTCGTAGAGAACTAGAGTTCCAAGGCTGCTGGCCTTGAAGAGTTCTTAGTGAACTAGAGGAGTTCCAAGCCTGCTGGGCTTGAAGAGTTCTTAGTGAACTGAAGTTCCAAGGCTTCTTGCCTTGAAGGAATCTTAGTGATTCGGGGTGCTGCCCTTCCTTAGTGGAATTCCTACTAGTGAAGCAGAAGAGTGGATTGGGAGCTTTAGTCTCTGAACCACATAAAATCCCTTGTGTCTATTACATTCAGTCATTTACTTTCTGTCATTTACATTATGCACCTAGCTGCTATAACTGCTATGTATGTATTAACTACTTACAACTAAACTAACTCCATGAACAATGTATGAATGTTTATGAATATTAATGAAGGGGATCTTTTAGTTATTCCGCTGTGCTTGAAAAGATTCTTATGTTTGTCATATGCTAATTCATTAGCAATACAAAATAAACTGGAAATGTATTTAAAATCAAAAAGGATCTATTCAACCCCCCCTTCTAGATCTATTGTGTGCCTGCTGGGAACTAACAATTGGTATCAGAGCAGGTTCTCATGCTATACCCAAAAGCTAATTGCTTTGAGTCTGATCCCAGGCACAAACATTGTTATAAACTTAGTTTAGTAGTAAGTCACTTGTAAATGTAGATGAGCTCACACGTTGGAAATAATGTGCACAGGTAAATGTGTATATACACCTGAAGCTGCTCAGATTGGTCCATGTTCTTAAGTGCCATAGCAACAAGACCAATCCATGTCCAAAGTTAATCTTGTAGTCTGCAGATCAGAGATGGGAAGTCAAGAGGCATCAACAACAAAGAATCAAGCGTCCACCATTCTGAAAGATGAAAGGCCATACATGCTAAGAAATGCTTATCCAAAGGAGAAAGAAGAATTTCTCCAATATGTATTTGGCTAACCAGCAGTTGGATGTGAACCCTGAGGTTCAAGGTTATCAAAGAAATAAAACTGCCAAGATTTTCCTAGCTTATATCTCCTAGACTATGACTGATTGATCTAAGGTAAAATAAAGCAACAGGCTGTCAACATTAAATGCAAAAATATGCACATCAATGCCTAACATCATTATAGTAAGAAAAATGAATGTTAAGAGACTGACAGTGTAAAGGTACGATTCCTCATTAATACTTAATTGTTCATCATATTGCATCACCTTGTGCACTATAACAGTATTCTATCAAGAGACCATACTCTTCCTAAAAAGGAGAAGAGAGAAAGTACATTAAGGTTGGAAACTGAACTATCGACAAACTTTCTCTCCATCCAAGTTTTAGGTTGAAGATAACATCTTGAAAGAAGTCTGAAATAGGTCATAAGCATATTATGATTTAATTAAGCTTAAGTGGAGTAATCCTTGTTGAAGGGTTAGTATGTATGTACAAACCTATGTTCTAAGTTTTTGATAATACATAGAGTATGATCAGTTCTAGATGAGTATCTTGAAGATTCTTAGAAACTGATCATCTCCATGATCAACCAGATACAAATAAGTAATAGAGTTGATTCTTACTCTGTGAACATTCAAAATCTGTGAACATAACCAAGCAAAGGATGAAACCATAAAAGAAAAAGAGTGTCTTATTAAAATGGTTAATCTTACACACACTCATCATCATGCATTTTAAATGTCATATCTAAATCAGACACATGCATGAATATGATTGTTGATGCTAAATGTGATGTAAATTCAAATATATGAGGAATAGGGATTTTGAAAACTAACCTAGCAGAACCCAATCAATCATGGGTACCAAAAATAGAAATTATTTAAATCTGCAGGTACTTGGTCTATCTGACCACACTAAGGAATGCTGAAGCAGATGGCTTCAGTCACGAAGATTCAACCAGCTGGAGGCTCAAGACATTTCAGCAATGTTCTTGATAAAATCACCCTATGCCAAAGCCTGTTCTTGAAGACTTGCTGAGCCCACATGAATGAAGCTCACATGGTTGCTGATCTCCATATGGAAGCGGGCTATTCATGGCAAGATGAAAGAAATCCTCTATGCTTATTCATACAAAGCATATCAACTCAGAGGGAAAATCAAAGACGTTCACATCAGAGGATCATGAAGCATTGATCATGAAAGATGCATCATAGAAACTCCACGTGTGCAGTCTATCTAAGAGCTTAAAGAAAATTGTAGTGCTCTCTACGATTAAGACTAAAGTCAGCTTGTGCAAACTAACACACTACGATTATGGAACAATGATCAAAATCGTAGTGTCCCTTCAATCAACATTAAAGTTCATGTATCTGATGAAGGCGGAAGGGCGACAAACTGAAGAAAGGCTGATAGACGTTGACAAATTGATAGTCTCAAATGACTCGTCATTCATCCTTAGTATATAATGAAGAAACTAAAGGAAGGACTACAAAACTGCTGAAAACACCTGCTCAGGTGTCAGATGAAGAAAACTACGTTCGTAGTTCTGTCAATAATTATGGAGTGATCAGTCCTGAAGATATCTCTCTATAATCCAATGGAGTCTATTCAATCATAATGATCTTATCTAGAAGGAGATATGCAAAGATGCTCTCTTACACTTATGAAGAAGTAGAAGAAGAATTCATCCCTCCTTGAGAAGATAACATCATCCATGGGGGAGCAGTGATTTGCAAAAAGCAGCAGCACTAAAGGTGTCAAAGATGACTGATGAAGCAAATTCTTCAGATCTTCCAAGTAGTAAAGATAGTCACTTATTGACTCAGGAAGATCAAGTGAGAAGCTGAAGGTAGTGCTGAACTTCAGATGAAGAAGAAAAGCAGTCACAAAATAAAGAAGTCCTCACTCACTACGATTGTGGAGTTATTATCAATCGTAGAGTTCAGACTAATTACTACTGCGAATGGAGAAGCTGCAATAGCCTCCCAGCCTGAACAACTGCCAGGGCTGAATCTGAAGAAA
This sequence comes from Panax stipuleanatus, assembly GCA_020205555.1. Taxonomy (NCBI): domain Eukaryota; kingdom Viridiplantae; phylum Streptophyta; class Magnoliopsida; order Apiales; family Araliaceae; genus Panax; species Panax stipuleanatus. The sequence continues at coordinate 85,223,062 of CM035123.1, forward strand.
GGGCAAAGAGGAAGATGATCAAAGGATTGCTGTTGAAAAGGCTGAACAAAGCAATCAATCCCCAGCATCTGGTCCAACTGAGAAAGGACCAGAATCATAGAAGATGATCAGGACATGATCAGTCATGAAGAGCACACTATTGTATCTGATCAGACTATGATCTATACTGAGAAGGAAATGCAAGAACCAAGTGATGCTGATGTGAAAGAAAATGTGAAGGTGGTGAAGATTGTGGAAGAACAGATGAAGATATGGAGATGTTGAAGCTCAGGGAGCAAAATGAAGAAGTAGAATTCTTGCCAGAAGATCTGAGATAAGCTCAGAAAATAAGTCAATTATGATGCATGTCTGTTGACCACACCACGATTATCAAAACCACTTCTGTCGAATTCATAGAGAACATGAGGTAACCCTAAACAGAAATATTCTAGTTAAAGAGTCCCAAAACTTTGTGACTGATGAACCAAATGAAGATCTATAATCAGTAGTAACTTCCTAAAATATGCTATTGATAACCATATCAACGACACACCTCAAATTGTGGAGTGCCTATGATCAAACATCTGATCGTAGTGTAAGAGTAGGAGGACACCACGATTGCAGTCTACACCAAAACCAACACCATTGAACATCAAGGGTTGGTAAATGAACTCCCTAGCAGAGAGATCAAATGTGATGCCAGTACTGACCATGCCAAAGCTCTTCATCTGATAAGAACCTTAGGGACAAACATAATCCTTAACCTTGGTCTAAGAGGTTGGCCCTTGCTGAGCAACCTTAATCCAGAAGAAGTGCAAATATTAATTACATCACAAGAGTCTCTGCTGAAGTAAGAAGCATCTCATCAGAAGAATACAAACTGCAAATGAGAATTGCCAATCCCTTAGAATCTTAATGAAGAAGTTGTCTATTGAAGCATGACCACAGACTACAATCTTTGAAAAAGATGCAAAGGTTGTAGGTCAGTCTGGGAAATCGTGGAGTACCAAGTTAAGTCATAAGTCACGCCACGGATTGAAGAAGTCAATAGTCAACAGAAGAAAAGTCAAATCTGGTTAACTGACACGATGGAGAAGTTACAGATTGTGACCTATCAGCGTCTTACAACTGTCCCACTAAGAAACATGGAGGGAACAGTTACAAGAGGGAAAATTCAAATCAGTAACAGTTATATTTTCAAAAGTTCATTAAAAGCTGCAAGCCTGTTAAATCTATACACTCTCTCTAGCCAAAACCTAAACACCTCCAAACAGTCAAACCCTTTCAAACATATATCCTTTCTCAAATCACTTTCTAATATCTCACAATAGTCCTATAGAGTCTTAAACCTAGAAAGCCCTAACCCTTCAAATGGCAGACTGACAAGTAATCATTGGCATTCAACTTGGAACGAAGAAGTTTGAGAAATTCGAGAAAAAGAGATATTCTTGAGCTTGTAAAGAAGGCTAGATTTTCTTAATGTCTTGAGTCGAACACTCTTATCTATGTCAATCTAGTTAAATAGTTCTACTTAAATGTGACTATGAGTTCTGGAACTCTAACTACAAAGGTCAAAGGCCAGATTCTGAAGTTAAAACCTACAGACATAAAGCAATGTCTAGGTTTCCCTGACCTAGGTCTGAAAAATCTTGATGAAGTCAACACTGAAGGAGCCAAGAAGATTATGTTGTACCAGAGAAACCCTAGTCTGAAGGATATGAAGAAAAAGGAGTTTCCTGAAGAGTTTGAGTTCCTCGCAGAGATTGTAGGGAAATGCATACTATGCAAGGACACTGAACATGACACTGTGAGTAATCAACAGTTGAAGATCATGTCTACAATAGTTCTGAGGAAGCGAATCAATTTTGGAGCTATCCTGCTTGATCTAATGTCCAAATGGCTGGACAAGGCGGAGAAGAAAAGGTTAACAGGAAAACCGCTCACAAAGGTTTTCCATGGAAGGTTTTTGAGTATCATTCTGAAAAAAAAGCTGAAGAATAAGATTAAAGATGATGAAGGTGTAGTTCTAAATAGCCATAAGGTGATGACCCCTATGCTATTTTCAAACTGGAAGAAGAACCCAATGGAGAACAAAAGGATGATGACACATGGCAGTAGCAGCAAGAGCACTATAGAGAAGAGGAAGGCAAGTGCTATGAAAGAAGAGGAGCTATTACACTCTGAGGATGCAATTATCCCAGAGTCCAAGTCTGTAAAGCCCTCGAAGAAGAAAGCTAAGGTGGTGCAGAAGCAAAAGTCAGTTTCCCGAAGAAATATATCTACTAAAGAAGAAAACGTAGAGTCAGAAGATGAAAAGGGAACTGAGAGCTTCAAGGAAGAATCTTCAAGGAGAAAGTCCACTGATGAGGAAGAAGTTGAATCCAAGAAGGAAAAAACTGAACCTATAAAAGAGGTAGCTAAGCTTGACGATGAAGGAGAATATGTAAGTCCCATGGCTAACCCCCAGAGTAGCCATTCTGCTGAAAAAGAAGGATCTAAATCAGAAGAATTTGGAACTCCCTCTGCTGAAGCCACAAGGAGCCCTTCTAATGATTCAAAGGACGTAGAGTCTGAAGAAGAAACATCTGATCCTCCTGCTGTTGAACCTCAAAGAAGTCTGTCTGATGACTCAAAGACGTCAAAATCTGAAGATGAAGAAAGATCTGAATTTCTTGAAGTTGAACCCTCAAAAAGAAGGAAGAGCAACAGATTTCATGCTCAAGCTATTCTAGGAAAGAAAGGAGAATCTTCTTCAGCAATTATTGAACTCAATGATGATGAGGCTGAATCAAAGGAAGAAGATGATGATCAAATGATGGAACAAACTGATGAGTCAGTTGAGGGAAGTCTGCACCAGTCTGACTCCAAGTCAGGACAGGAAGAAAGTAAAGAAGACTCCAGCTCTGAGGATGAGGAGCAAGAAGATTTTCACATTCCTTGCCCTGTTCATCACAAGAGAAGAATAGTGGTGGAAGTTAATGAAGAACCACTTGTTGTACTTCCAGGAAAATGGATTAACCTTGGAAATGAAAGGCTGAATGTGGTAAAGATGACTGCAGCATATCTACTCAACAATTATGAAGCTATGAAGCTGGACTCTTTAACCTTGATATATGATCCTAAAATAAATGACCATGCGATAAGGTGGCCCTATCCTCACATGCCATGGGTAAAGGCATACCTCACTGGAGACATCAGCTACTTTTCATGGTGCTTCTCTCGCCTTCCCAACTTGGAGCTAGTAACACAAAACTTTCCTAGGGTGAAGAAGTTTGCAACTCTGCTGATCAAGGATCAATCTCACTTCAAGGTCTATTGACAGGCTGGAAACCATTACATTCCCTATGAATGTCGAGCAGACTCAGATGGCAAAAGGATCATACCAAAGACTATGATCGTAGAGTCCTCTCACTCTACCCATGAAGATAATCAAACTAAGTTTGAAAAGTTCTATGCTGATCTAACAAGGCTGTCTGATAGTCTTCCATCCTTCAACAATGATTGGCACTCAACAATCTACTAGATTCTCACTACCTTTGAAAGACTGTCCAAGAGTGAGCATCGTAGAGTCCAACCTGATGCTCAACAGGAGGCTGACCAAATAGCTGTTCAGACCGAGACTGAACAACCTGATGCCAGCTCTCTTAAAGAGCAAGAGTTGCTAAAGAATCTTGAAGAACTGAATGAGGAAATCTCTCTCATTGCTGTAGAAGTAAAGGACATGTCAATAGGAGAAGGCAATGAGCTGTCAAAAAGGCTTCAAGCTAGACTCTCAGACTTATCCCTCAAGCTTCAACTAAGGGATCAAGTATTTCTGAAGGCTATTATCGATCAGAAAGATGAAGCTCTACGAGCTCAAAAGACTAATGAAGAGCAAATTATGTATCTCTCTGATAAGATTGACAATCTGAAACAGTCTTTCTCCCTACAACTTAAGCTAAGCCAACAAGAACTCAAGATTGAGGTTGGTAACTCATCTCACCTGATGGAGTAGCTTATGTCAAACGTGGAGCAGCTCTCACAAGTGATTAATGACAAAAAGGGGAAGAAAAAGAGACATAGAAAGAGGCATTCAAGGAGAGAAGAATGAAGGAAGAAAAGAAGGCCAAGAGCAGGAAGGCAAAGGAGGATAAGAAGAAGATAGCAGCAGCAGAAGTAGAGTTATCATCTGAGGGTGAGCTAAAAGATGATGACCCTATGAAGACAGAATCTGAGGGGGAGCTAGACAAAGAAGAAGAGCATGCAATCAAACCAGAGCTTGATCAAGATGAAGAAATGGAGCATGCATCTGAGGGGGAAGCAAAGGAAAAAAAGATAAGAAGCTGAGTAGCTGATCAACAAACATTCTGGAAACATACATGGAGCAGAAAAGGTACATTTCTATCTAGTTAGGTATGTTCTGGATCCAGGATGTAGAGTGTCATAGTTTATGGAATTTCATATTATCATCAATGACATTCATGATTATCTGTTTTAGAAATACAGCTGCTCACTGTATATAAGATTCATTCATCTCATGCATATGCACTGATTATTTTTGTCATAATTAAATAGGGGGAGATTGTTAGGAATATACATGAGAATGTTATTCCTATTTAATAAGATTTGATTATGATACAAATGAATGAATATGCAAGTATGCTTGCATTGATAAAAGCTGTAAAGTCCTTTGATAGATAATAAGAATATATGTACAAGGACTTAGAATGAATTGATCAAATATGTTAGGTTGATCCTACATAAACAAAACATCTTTGTAAAGTCCTTCAAACGAAATGATGTACAAGGACTAGAAATAGAAAGATCAAATTTGTTAGGTTGAATTTATACAATGTAATAGATAGGCATGTTTGATCGTCGAGCACTGCACCAGCCATCATAGTCTGCCAGGAGAGACAAAGAAGACTCGAGAACTATCAAGGTAGAATCGTAGTCTGCAAGGATAGTAGATCTCGGAGTTCGTAGTCTGCCAGGAGAGACGAGGTAGGATCGTAGTGTGTCGAGAAGAACTTTCTCAGAGCCGTAGTCTGCTGAGGATGTCATGTTCAGAATCGTAGAGACAGTCTGTCTAAGTGTTGATCGAGCGCCTGCCAAAGCTAAGTCAAGAATCGTAGGCCACACTTGAAGTAGTGGAGTCTACTGATCATATAAGAGCCAGAGATCGTAGTCGAGCCAGATCAGACAAGGACAGCAAGCATGAAGGCAGAAATCATAGTCTGTCAAGATCTGATCTCAGAGTCGTATTATCTGCAGAACCAATGCAAGATCGTAGTCTGCAAAACTAAGGACTCAATAAAATGCTCATAACGCCAAGGCAGAATCGTAGTGTAAACACGATTCTCAACAGATGAGCACTCCCAGAATATCCAAAGTATGAAGCCTCTGGTCAGAGTTGCAAAGATACATTCCACCTGAAGGAAACTAGAGAGCACTCAACGAATGGCATGTAAGGAAACAGAAGATCTAAGCACCAACTCAATTAACATTCTGATTGGGCTGTGAAGCCATTAAAGATGAAGTCTTCCACAAGCAAATCAGAAGAAGACTTTAGACATAGTAACTGACTAAAGAAAGTCAGCAAGTGCAGTAGCTATCAAGAGAACAGAAGACAATGATCTTGGGATTAACCAGGATCGTAGTGTTTGCCAAACAAAGCAGGAACTGATGCAGTTTACACAGAGATACTGGCCAAGTTATGAAGAATAAGGCAAAAGTGATTAAGCATGGGTCATACCATTGATGATAGGTGAACGGGAGATCACAAGGAGAAAAAGAGCTGGGCATGCCACAAATCTGATGTGTCTTGCTATTCAGAAGAGGCCAGAGCAATAAGTCAAGCTATCAGTTCCTGAGATCAGTCAAGGCAAGCAGAAGTGTTGAAGCACTACACAAGTGAAGGAAGAGGCGTTCTACATTGCAGATCCAAAGAACACTCTTCAGAATCATAGTGTTGTCTCTAACCAGTCTATGAGCAACATTCAACAAGACACACTACGATTAAGATCCAAGAACATCTGCATCAGAATTGTAGAGTTCGGTTATCTGAAGATTGAAGCATTGGCAACGGTTTAATCTGAAGATTGATATTCAAACGTTGCTGATTGAGAGCATCGATGCAGAAGGACAACTCCTATAGATTCGAATCAAGGAATGAAATAGGAGAAATAAAGGTAACTACTAGCCTGACACGGAAAGGTGACATCTCTAAGGCGGTAGGTGAAGTAGCAGACTACTGTGTCAATAAAGTCATAAAGGAGCTGTCACGTTACATCAACAGTCTGCACCAAATAACTCGAGATCTGTGAAGTAATTTAAATAGCTTCCAACTGCTATTTTCCAATGGGAAGATCATGGAAGGGTATTTAACAGAAGAAGCTTTAAAGATCAAGAGTTGCTGAGTTACAGAATCGTTGAGTTGTTGGAATGCTATATTGTTGACTCTACGACTTCCACCAGAGCTGAACAGAACGAGTCTCAGTGGCAGTGAGACTACGAAAGTGGAAGTGAAGCAAATTTGAAGAAGGACTAGAACAGACTAAAGCTTCACTCAACAACGATGAGGATTCCATTGAAGATGACAGCTAAGTTGAGAGCCGAGAAGGCCAAGAAGATAACATTTAGAAAAGTGGCAGAGCAGAAAGAAGATCCAGAGAGCCACTTTACGAATCACCATGAAGAACCTAAAGCTGAAGAAGAACAGATGCAGAACCATGTCTACATATCATTCAAGAAGGGTTCAAGGAATGCTAAGGACTATAAGAAGTTGATCAGCAATGTCAAGCCTTAGCAAAACCAAGTGGTAATGGTGCACAGCTGACATCAGATGAAGATGAGCTGAACAGTATAAAGATCAGCTGCACCAGAGAAGAGGTGGTCCTGACTCTATGCAGAATGCAAAGAGGACCACGCCAAGCTTCTAAGTACAAGAGATGATAAAGCTTCAAGTAATCTTAGCAGCAAAGCACTACCACCACCACCACCAACAACAACAACAACAAGTAGCCAGGGCCTGAGGGGTCCTTGTCCGGAGGGACTAAACTGAAGTTCCAAGGCTACCGGCCTTGAAGAGTTCGTAGAGAACTAGGGTTCCAAGGCTGCTGGCCTTGAAGAGTTCTTAGTGAACTAGAGGAGTTCCAAGCCTACTGGGCTTGAAGAGGTCTTAGTGAACTGAAGTTCCAAGGATATTGGCCTTGAAGGAATCTTAGTGATTCAGGGTGCTGCCCTTCCTTAGTGGAATTTCTGCTAGTAAAGCAGAAGAGTGGATTAGGAGCTTTAGTCTCTGAACCACTTAAAATCTCTTGTGTCTTTTACATTCAGTCATTTACTTTCTGTCATTTACATTATGTACCTAACTGCTATAAATGCTATATATGTATTAACTACTTATAACTAAACTAACTCCATGAATAATGTATGAATGTTTATGAATATCAATGAAGGGGATCTTTTACTTATTCCGCTTTGCTTGAAAAGATTCTTATGTTTGTCATATGCTAATTCATTAGCAATACAATATAAACTGGAAAAGTATTTGAAATCAAAAAGGATCTATTTAACCCCCCCTTCTAGATCATGCACTACAAATTGTTGATCACCATCCGCCATTGAAATTAACAATGTTATATTAATAAGAGGTATTGCGGTCTTAAGTGGTGTTTGATTGTATTTTAATACATCTTAATAGTCCATATCTTATTCGCTAAGGAGACATAAATTTGTTTGGTAAATTTTTTTTCCCTCTGAATGCCTCTAAATCATTAAGATAGAAAATTAAATCTAAATTATTCAATGGACCATCTGAACGAAATTGACTATTTTTTGGACATAAAATAAGCTCTTAAATATTACAAATTTTTTTTTATCCCTAATTACTGGGGGGCGCCGCTTCCAACCAATATATCTCTGTTTTTAATTTATATGTCTAGAGAAAAGGTTGAAGCCTTTGGGGCTTGTTCTTCAGTTTCTTAAGTTTATTAAGTTATGGGTATGATGATCTGCAATGTTGGTGTATGTTGATGGTAGCGATATAGTGGTTTATGGCTGATAGTGGTAGATCTGGTGGTCATAGCGATAAATTTGATGGTAACGATAGTAGATCTGGTGGTGATTGTATTAGATTTGATGGCAATAGTTGGTAGGTGGCTTTTCTTTATCTCTCCATATTGTGTATATATGTGAATTCGAGTGGTGTCCAGAATCCGGAGGGTGTTAATGGAGGGTGGTGATGATGGCGAGGTGGCGGCGGTGTATGGTGATTGCAGATGGTGGTGGTTGGAAGCTGTAGTGGTGATTTGCTTAAAAATAATAATAATAAAAGAATAAGTTTTTTTAAAACTGTTTAGAGGGTTAAAATGGTAAAATACTATTATTCACACATTTTGAAAAAATTAATTATCAAACAATATTTCTTTATTCAGATACAATTCTGGACAGATGATCTACATTATTTAGACGTCTAAACTGTTCAGATCTTAAAATTCAGTTTTATCAAAAACAACCTTAATCTCAATCATCCACTAATGATAGTAGTGGATGACGAATTCTTGTTTTTAATCTGGATTATTCTTACTTACAATGGAAGGTGAGAGATCAATTTATCCTAATATTATTTATAGCACATAGTTGCTATGGATTACTCCACATATATGCATATTTGTCCTGAACTGAAATATTTTGTCGACAACTTAAAAATTAAAAAAAGAGGATTAGTGGTGGGGCGGAGGTTTAAGAACGATAATCGCTTTCTTTTGTAGCCTATATGTGATGCTCCGAAATTCAGATACCTGTACCTCGAATCTGGTGCTCCACGATCTAACTTATACAACATACTAATAAAACATACAACAGAATAAAAGAATTATTTACATTGATATAACATAAATATTCTCTTCTCCAAGTCTTAAAACTATTACTAACACAATACATAACTTAATTCATAATATTAATTAAGTCTTAATACAACATAAGAATTAAATTCTAGCATAGAAGAACAAAGCTACTCCGTAGCCTTGTCTTTGCCCTTGTTTGTTTCTGAGGTCCCACCCTGTCCTGCCTTAACTGAAATGTTTAAGAAAAGTAAGAATGAGCAACAAATTTGCGCAGTGAGTAATATAACAATAAATGTGAACATGCGTATATAAAGCTCATAATCTTAAAGGGTATAACGATAGACGATAGCTCAGGAATTTAAGTACGAACGTTGTGAACAAAAAAATATCAATAGTTCCAAATCTGTCTTTTGAATTTAAATAATGAGTCACTATGGACTGAAGGATTATTAAAAGAATTCAAAGGTTTTAACATTTTCAAGTTAAAGAATGTTTAACACTAAGTAGTCACCATGGACTAAGAACCCCTACTAGAATTAACAGTATTTTACTGATAACCCAATATAAATAAGTACAACAGGTGATCATCCCAAAGTACCCTATGTTATGTATAACACTTAAACACGCTGATCGCGCGCGTGTCAGTTTTCCAACATAATATATTTTCCCTTTCTATGAGGGTTGTTCATCTCAGCAGATTATAAGAGTTTGCACCAAAGTAATTGATTTGGATCGCTTTCTAACACATGATATTAGTCTAGCCAAATCAAATGGCGTAGACAGCTTTCTCAATGCATTTAGGAATAATTTATAAGTTCAACGTTTGCAACAGGGTTCAAGGAATATAATTATGATTTAAATCAAGCTTCAGAGTATGAATAATAACTTTCATGAATTTATATAACACGAGAACCATTCTAATACTTATTTACTCGCACAATCAATAAGAGTACAAGCTTAGGTACTTGTTTAATATATATTAGAAAACTTGCATAATATACATGCTTGTGTAAGTTAGGGAACTTGTCTGACTGCTACTACAACTTTTCCTTAATCTCTTTGTTCGAGTATCCTACAGTAGTAACAGGTCACTCTTGATTAATCATCATTAGATATCAATAATGATCTTAATTAATCTAAATGTGTGACTCATACAGTCTGTTTTATGGTCCATTTAATTATCTGATACTACTTATTGTCAACAGACTCATTAATATATCTATTCCGAGTGGATCCTTAATATCTCTATGACTAAATGGTTACTTCGGCATCCTTCGGTCCAAGTCAGTGGCTGGGTTTGCTTTTGATAGCTATCTTTATATGTTGACCCTTCTCTTTCATCTAAATTGAGCAACCTTTTGTTGGACATGTATACATTATGTTAGTTCCCAGAGGGCACACAATAGATCTAGAAGGGGGGGGGGGGGTTGAATAGATCATTTTAATTTTAAAACCTTTTTCTTTTTCTTTTATATTGCTAAGTAATTAGCAGGTGACAAACATAAGAATCAGTTCATACACAGCGGAATAAGTTAAAGATCCCATTTAAAGATATCTTGATAAACATAGTTCTAATGTTAGTTTAGGTGCAAGTGGTTAAAGCAGTTATAGCAATTATAGTGCATAATGTAAATGACATAAGGGATTTTTAAGTGGTTCAGAGACTAAAGCTCCTAATCCACTCTTTTGCTTCAACAAGCAGGGATTCCACTAAGGAAAGGGTAACTCTTGAATCACTGAGATTCCTTCAAGGTCAGCAGCCTTGGAACTTTAGTTCACTAAAAACTTTTCAAGCCCAGCGGACTTGGAATTGTAGACTAAGCTCAGCAGATTTAGAATCTCTTGTACCCTCCGGTACTCAGCAAGCCCAGTAGACTTGACTTTGATTTAGTCACGAAGACAAGGACCCCTCAAGCCCTGGTTGTTGGTTTGTTGTTATTGGTGCTGAGCTGGTAAGATGACTTTAAGCTTGTTCATCTTCTGGTACTTAGCATCTTGGTGTGATCTTCTGGCATTCTGCATTGAGACTGGATCACCACTGATGAACTGCTAAGATGTACATGAAGCTTGACATCCTTGAGTACTTAGCAGTCTATCACATTTCCTTGGTGCAGCTGATCTTTGTTGTTGATGCTTGACTTCATCTAATTTTAGTATAACACAGTATCACCATTGAGGATCTGCTAAGTCTTTGCACTTCAGATAGACTTCTTCTGGTACTTAGCATCCTTTGAACACTGGCTGTCTTGTGTGCAGATTCTGCTCTACATCTGCTTCTCTTTAGCTCAGGTTATTCATGGTGAATCGTAGAGTGGCCCTAAATATCTGTTTTCTGGTCTGCCACTCTTTCTCTTGTCTGCTTGGCCTTCTCGGCTCTTAGCACAGATGCCATTGTGGTTGACATTCTCCTTCGTGTTGAGTGAAGCCTTTAGCAGTTAAAGCCCATCATCATAGATTGCTTCACTCCTACTCTGGTAGTCTCATTGCCACTGAGACATGTTTTCTGTTTATGCTCTGTAAAACTCTCGTCGAGTCAACAACACTTCACCTTTGAAGCTTCAGCTATTATATACTCCTCCATTAGCTTCCCATTGGAATATAGCCATTGGAAGCTATTTGAAATGCTTCAAGGTTTCTGAGTTATTTGAAGCAGACTGTTGAGTTGACGTGACAACACCTTTTTAACTTTTCTGACATTGCAGTCTGCTGTTTCACCTAACACCTCTGAAATGTCACTTTCAAAAGTAAGGTTGGTAGTCACCTTTAATTCTCCTTTTTGTTTCCTCGATCTGAACCAAAGGAGTTGTCGTATTGCATCAATGCTCTCAATCAGCAATGTTTGATTGTCAGTCTTCATATTGAGACATTGTTGAGACTCAATAATCAGATGACCGAACTCCACGATTCTGATGCAGACGTTCATGCTTGATCGTAGTTTATCATTGGATGTTGCAAGTTAACTGGCTTTAACAACACTACGATCCTGAGAGAGTTCTTCGAAATCGACAATGTAGAACCTCTTCCTCTTCACTCTTGCAGTGCTTCTATGATTCTACTTATCTTGACTCGCATCAGGAACTGATAACTTGACTGACTGCTTTGGCCCTTCTGGTTTACAAGACTCTTCTGATTAGTCATGCTCAGCTCTCTCAACTTTCTGCCCTGTAATCTCCCGTTCACACTACATGGTGAGGCTGAGCGTTGACACTCCATTTTGTTTATTTTCTAAAGGTTGGCTAAGAACTCTGTAGGTGCTTTATCAGTTTCTTCTACTCATTTGGCAAACACCATGATCGTGGTCACCACTACGATCGTTGTCTAATGTTGGTTTGACAGACACTACAATCGTTGTCTTCCTTTTGACAGTCACTTCATTCATTATCTTCTAGTGGACGCTTGTAGAAGACTTCTCCTGAATGGCTCTTCACTTCTCAATCAGCCATGTTGATAGAGTTGGTGCTTTGATCTGTTGCTTGCTTGTAGGCCATTCAGAGGGTGCTCTTTAATCTACTTTAGGTAGACTGCTTTGAACCTTGACTGCTCTTGCCAGAGTGAGTTCTTTGCTTTCACTTCAGAAATGCTCCTGTTGAGAATCGTGTAGTCTCTACGATTCTTCCTTGGCATTGAGCATTTGACTGACTATGTTTTGGCCTTTGTTCTGCAGACTACGATCTGGCTCTGGCTTCTACAGACTACGATTCTGCATTGGTTCTGCAGACTACGATCTTGCTCTGGTTTAGCAGATACTATGACTCTGAGTGAAGTCTGCGACTCTAAGAGTAGTTCATAATACAGACTACGATTTCTGCCTTAACAACTGCAGTCTCTTTGACTGATCTACCCGACTAATATTTCTACCTTGGTTATGATCTGCAGACTCCACGTCTTCGAGTGAAGCCTACGACTCTTGACTTGGCTCTGCAGGCACTCGACAGGCGCTCGACAGGCGCTTGGCAGACTGTCTCCACGATCTTGAAGTGACCTTCTTGGCAGACTGCGATTCCGAGAGCGGCTATCTTTACAGACTTTGGTTATGCCTTGATAGACTATGATTCTACCTTTGCTCTCTCAGCTGACTGCGATTGTTGGTGCAGTGCTCCACGATCAGGCAAGCCTATCTATTACATGTTATAAGATCAACCTAACAAACTTGATCTTTCTATTCATAGTCCTTGTACATTGCAATCTTTTGAAGGGCTTCACAAAGCTATTCACTTATGTAGGATCAATCTAACATTTTTGATCTTTTTAGTCTAAGTCCTTGTCCATAGTCTATCATCTACAAAGGACTTTACATCTTTCATCAATACAGACATATTTGCATATTCATTCATTAAGTTCATAATCAAATCTTATATAAATTGGAATAACATTCTCATCTATATTCCTAACACATAACTTTGGTAAGGATCGGGAAGTGACTCAACAAACATAGGATAAGGTCCGAAGTGCCCAGTAAAATATCTACGACTCACTAACCAGCTCAACAACCTGATGAGACCACTCTACAATCGGTGGATTCTTATCGTAGTCGGTGGAGTCATTTTACAATTTGTTGTACGCCCGATGATAATAAAGAAAGGTTTCTGAATCTTTAACGAAGGAGACACTCTCGATTCGGAGAGCTCATTCAGCTAAGAAACAATAATGAGTTACTTGATTTGGATTTTTTAGTTGAAGAAGGTTATACGACCTGATATAGAACTAAAGTTTGGTACTGGAACCGAAGTCTAGTTATGTTTTAACGCCTTCAGGATCAGGAGTCTGGTCCCGATGACTTTAGGAACTTAACTTCAAATCGTTTTATGACTGGGACATAAGATACTTGTTTAGGGAGTATGGTCTGACATAGGGTCATGTCCATTTAGGAAGATTAGGGTCTAGTACAGAACCAACCCAGAGTAGATATCAATACCTTTGGTTTAAGAGTTCGACTCGGATTACCCACTAACTTCTGGGATTTGACTTCGGATCCCACTTCTGACTTATTGGTCTTAGTAACTTGATTTGGTTGGTCTTTGAAATTTCCTCAGGGTTTTGAGATTAGACGACAAACTCTTATTTATCTTGGTGACTACAGAAGTTCAGGTGTTTGGGGCTTTGGCTCGGATGACGAACATGACGTTCGACTCCGTTACTTTAGTTCATGTTATTGATAGAAGTCTAAGATAGTGAATTGTCAGACAGTCTGAGCTGACTCAGAAAGAATGTCACTATATGTAATAAGGTTACCATGATTCATATGACTTATAGGTCTAATATCAAGTTTGTCGCCTGCGTGTAACATAAACACAAAGCACAATGCTCAAACCCAACTTCTGTCCTATTTTTAAAGTTATCTCAGCAAGGTGTCTAATGCCATTTTATAATCCTCTTTTAAGTCATTGTCCATTATGGTACATGCAGCACGAGGTTCTCTTAAACAATTAACCAAAGTCTACCATGATTATCAATAGACTCTTACTAGTGTATACACATTATTGAAAGTAATATGCACACAAGCCAATCATGTTTGATGATAAAGCATATACTTTGTAACAATCTTATTCATTTATTAATAAAAGTATTATTTAATTAAAGGCATTTAATTATCTACATGATGCTGTTATTATAATATGTGAGAAACCCATAGTTTTAAGCAATGCTTTTAGAATCATGATGATGATCATGCTAATGAGATCTAAATTCTTAGATAGCTTAAAACTAAAATCGTCTCCAATCATTGGATTACTAAAAAGGGGATTAGTGAATCCGGATAGATTGGTACATACATTGCTCGCTCATTGGATGAGGATGATCGATCTCAGATCATTTGTGTGGAGACACTAAAGCAAGTATATAGGTGCTTATTGGAGAATAAGTTCACTGAACGTGGCTCGTTAAGGAATACATAATAAAGTTTTACTTGTCTGTCAATAGGAATTCCTGTAGTGATAGTAGTACAAGTGATCCTTAGATTTGAGATCATCATAGTATCTTGTGTATGATACGTTATACTTTGATATGTCCCTTAAGACCCTTAGTGTATATCAAAGGGTATTCTTGGGTATAATAAGTTATATATGGAGATAATGAATGATCAATAAAGAATCTACCATTTCTAGTAAAAGAAGAGGTATGTCCTATGTGATTCGATAAATGACAACCCAGGAATCCTTGGCTAAGGTGGAATGAAATTAGAAAGGAGTTTCTAATTTGCATAAATTGGAGTTGTGCATTTTGGAATTGAAATACATATAATTAAATAAAATAAGACTTGACAGTAATTCTATGTCCTATATTTAATTAGGGACATTGTGTGGTGGAAGGATTGAATTATTCGGTAACTATTTACTCAAAGGTTCTTTTATGATTATGTTGAAATCTATATTATCTGAAAAGTCGTTGATCACTAAGGAGACTTATCCTTATTGTAGAATAAATGTTATTTATTTAAATGAATTATTAGTTTAATTTATTTATTTAAATAAGATTAGAATTATTCTAATTGATTTATTCACAACCGATTTAATATGGAGAACCTAAAGGGTCACACCATAGAAGGAAGAATATTTATTAAAAAAGCAAATGACATACTCGTAATAATAAATTAAGTATATTTAATTTAATCTATGGTGATAGAATAAATTAAATAGCTTAATCTTTATTATTTAATATTTTGGAAATAATAAATATAAATTAATAAAATGAGTCTTATTATTATTATTATTATTATTATTTAATTCCTAAAGGTGTTTGGAAATTAATTAATAAGATACTCTCTCATATATATATATTCCTAATAAGATTAGGAGGCTAATTAATTAAAGAGTTTAGTTAGTTATTCCCAATAGGATTGGGAAGCCTAATTAATTAAAGGAGTTTAATTAATTAATATGAAATCCTAATCCTAAATTGTTTAGGAGGGTTGCCTACATCTATAAATAAGAGGAGTTTTATTTTAATTTGGGGTTAATGATATTTCCAAGAGTTGAGAGAGTATACATAATTATATAGATATAGAAACTAGGGTTTAGCCAAATACCCATCTTCTTGAATTCTTATTCTTTTTTGGTGGATCACCTCTAGAGGCCAAACACTTGGGTGGCTAACGTTAATCAAAGGAAGGAATCAACCCGGTGGATTTAAGTTGAACACAAAAAAGAATTAGAGTTGAACTTGTACCTAAGGAAGCTAGTTTCTACGAGGGTATGAATCTAATCTCCATATATTTCGTTTTAATTAATAACTGCGCATAAAGGATGATCTGAGTATATGGTTTGTAAAATTTTAAATCTTTGATTTACCATGCTTCCGCTTATTTTATGCAATTTGATTGTGTCCATGAATCTTTTAAACCTAACAATTATTTTACTCATCCCAAAGGGAAACTAACTAGTTCAAACGAAGAATAATGCTTAAGGTAACAGGATTGCACCTTCTTGAAACAAGACTCGCACAGGCTATCCTCTCCTTTAGCTCCTTTAGTTGTCGAACTGCTAGCACACTTCTTATTTTGTAGACTCTCTATTTCTCTCTATAATTCTGAATAGTCTAACAAACTCCATCAGAAGAACTATGGGTCTCTATTTATAAGGAGACGCTTATCCAATCATTGGTCATTACTTAGATCTTTGGATTGGCTCATTTGAATTAACCGTTGATTAAGAGGGGTTTGGTAAAAAAATTTTACGAACTTCTCCTCCAGCCACACCCACAGTAATCATTTGCTTAGTCTATCAAAAAATAAGGTAGGAAGATAGGTTATTGGCCTAATGCGATTGATTGTACTAACAAGACTGAAAATCTGGGATTACATATTAGTATAGTTTATCCTTCCACATCAGTAAAATTATTTGGCCATCCCACTTTTAGGCTTACCGATCAGCTTTGGTGACTAAATGTCACTGGTATGGATCTAAAGTTTGTTGGGCTGGAGGAAATATCCGGCCCACTTGATTGGACGGGTATAAGAACTAATTGAAAACTAACAGCCCAATATAAAAAAATTGGGTTCATGCTGGACCCTTTTTATCGTAGCTGCCACTATGATCCCATACTAGGCTTATTTCTTATACATAATTATTAAAATTACACTTAATATTAAACATCCACTGTTTGAAAATTAATCTTCTTCCATAGCTTTTAAATTAAACCTTCCATTCATCATGAATAATTTTGCCACACCATGCTCATTCATCCAAGCATATTAAATTTTATAACTTAAGCTTTTCACACATTACACATACTTATCAAATAATTCTCATTTCATTAATAATAATATTTTAAATTTCTTGGGTATTGCTTCTTCCCCCCTTATAAAGATTTCGTCCTCGAAATCAATACAAGGCTACACGAACAGATGGGGATAGTCCCTCCTCATCCTATCTTCTAACTCCCACATAGCCTCCACGGCATTGTGGTTTCGTCAAACTACCTTTACAGAAGATATAACTTTATTTCTTAACATTTTCTCTTTCCTATCTACTATCTGAATAGGAACTTCTTCATAAGTCAGATCCCTTTCTACTTGAATGGGCTCATAGGATATTGTATGCTTATAATTGGGCTTATATGGTCGTAACACAGAAACATGAAACACATTATGGAAATATTTCAATTCAGGAGGTAAAGCTACCTTGTACGTTACTTCGCCTACTCTCTTCAATACTTCGAACGATCCTATGAACCTCAGACTCAAATTTCCTTTCTTACTGAATCTTATCTTCTCCTTCCAGCGATACACCTTTAGAAAAACAAAACTACCGACTACAAAATCTCGGCTTTGACGGTGCAAATCTGCATATTTCTTTTGGCGATCTTGAGCTGCTACTAATCTGGCTCTTATTGTCTTTACAATGTTTGCCGTTTGCTAAACTAATTTCAGTCCCAAAAGTCGTCATTCTTCGACCTCATCCCAATATAACGGTGTTCTGCACTTTCTTTCGTAGAGAGCTTCGTACGGTGGCATACCGATACTCGCATGGTAACTATTATTATAAGCAAAATCTACTAAGGGTAAGTGATCATCTCAATTCCCTTTAAAATCCATCACACAAGCTCTAAGCATATCTTCTAGTGTTTATATTGTTCGTTCACTTTGTCCGTCAGTTTGAGGATGATAAGTAGTACTCAACCTCAACTGTGTTTCCATTTTCTCTTGTAAACTTTTCCAAAAATTTAAAGTGAAGTGCAGATCTCGATCTGAAATAATTGGCACTAGTACTCAATGTCGCGAAACAATTCCCTTTATGTACAACTTCGCAAACTGATTTAAGTTGAATCGAATCTTTATTGGTAGAAAATGCGCCGTCTTCATTAGTAGATCCACAATAACCCAAATGGCATCATAACCCTTCTGTGTGATCAGAAGTCCCACCACTTTGATGCCCCCAAATCCGGGTCCCTTCGAACCTCGGATCCGGTCCGCCACGGTACTACTATCGTCAAACTATTTATATCTTTTATTCATAACTTAATGAATATAATTTCGCTTTATTACAAATTAAAATATAAATTTCTTCCATTTCCAGGATCTGTATAATGACCCCAAACTTTAATAAGTTCCAATCTTAGACATTTACCATTCTTGTCTTACATCATATTCGATGTTATAAAAATGCGGAATAATTTAAACTTTTCAATATCCTTTGAATAAAATATTTTATTGATTTCATTACTTTGAATTAATTAAATGTCCTTCAATCAAATCGTATTATGATTCACCTTATTCGAATCACCGTATAAACTTTTACATCTTAATACGGTATCCTCTATGTATCCACTAATACATCTTTACAACACAAAAAGTAATAAACATCGTAAGACGTAAACTACTATCAAGTATATCTCCTAGAACCTAAACATGGTTCAAGATCATAACAGTAGGTAATTAAATCCATCTCCTTGCAATACTATGAACTCTATCAATCAAGTAACACATAACTTTACCGTGAGTCCTTAACCTGTAAAAATGGTTATTTGCAAGAGTGAGCTCGACAGCTCAGTATTTATAACAGTTTTCATGCATCACATAGCATATATTATCATACTCAACTCATGCAATCGTAATCATTTAGATTTACTACGCATGCTGTTTCTCATATAACAAGTATAGAGATTAACTTCATAAATATATCATCAAAGATCAACTTTCCATCTCATACATATCTCATATACATTTTATATATATAAGTCAACATCCTCATAGCATAATATAATTCAATTAACAGTTATCGAATTCATATATTAAATAGAAACTGAAAGACTTGCCTGATTCGTAGTTTATCAACTACGACTTAACTGCTTAAAGCTATATGTGCTTCGTGTATTCCTACACAGTTATATAATCATGAATTCATACCCATCAGTCATACATTTTATACGTTCTTAATATAAGAACAAATATCGTTTCCTAACTTGGTTTCATTTTTACTTCAACTTAGGATAACCATGAGACTAGCTCATTCTACTTTCATGTTTATCTAAACAATCTTGCTTTATATCTTGTAATCCTTAAGGAAAACATATAACCATAACTTAAGACCATGCAGTTAACAAACTGCTCTTGGTAACTCTGCAGAACGGTGGGGCCGTGATAAGAATGAAATATGTTGTATTTTATTCCCTTAATAATTAATCTTTTATATCTTTTTTGTACCTAAGTATATTCATTTATCTTATATTTATTATTTTAGGTACAATTGAACGAAGGAATGAAGTGGGCCACGCACATGTGGGCCAAGGAGCTTGCAAAGGGAATGTAGCAGCTTAAGAATTAAGCAGCTCATGTGCATACATTCCAACTTGATCAGCAACCCACAAAATAAGTAGCTAGCACATGAATAACAACTCATATATGGGCCCCTCACGTGCATGTTGATTGGAGCAACTCACATCCAATTTAGTAAGCAGCTTGCGGTTTTAAGCAATTCAAGGAATGGCCCATGGTTTCTTTTTCAATTGAAGGAGCAGCTTAAGTCTATGTAGCTCACAATTTAATCCAAGCAGCTCACGAACATGGGCCACGAAATAAGCTTGTAAAAGAATTAACAAGTGGGCTTAAGTCATTCAATTTAAGCAGCTTGCAAAGGATCCAGCAACTTACGGTCACATGGGCCCATGTTGGTACGGTAGAAGCTAGCAAAAGGGAATTGAATGTATTCCAAGAGCAACTACGAAGTTAGCAAGCAAAAGTATGTCAAGTGGGGTCATTGCAATTAATAAAATAAGTAAGCAATACACGAAATTAGAAGCAAAGTGGAGTCTGGGCAGTGTGTTAACCCGCTGGGGCGGGGCTTCACTAAGGGATCATCTCGCTAGGGCGGGTAGGCGGAACGTGACCAGCAAAGTCCTTTTGTGACTCTGACGTGGAAGCAAGGCTAGGGCATATAGAGGCTTATGTTTTAATAGTTATAAATAAGGGCTATTATATTATTTTTCATATCTTGAAAAATACTTTTCCTATCTATTTCTCTGGTGATTTCAATAGCCATGTGCGGCTAACTCTTATTCTTGGATTAAGGAGACGGAAGCCTTGGATTAATACACTATGAGATCTAATTGATTTTATTTGTTCAATTAATATTGTGAGTATTGATTATTCTTATACGCTTGAATTATATGATTGATTTGTTCAATTGCTAGGTGCACACTAGTTTATTATTCATTGAAATCTACTGCTAAATTAGATATCGAATCCGTAATTGTTTGGTCACTCTAATTTGCGAAGCAACTAAGATTAATAATTGACTGCAGATCATGAGATTATTATATCTTAGGAAGAATATTCAACTAAATTAAATGCAACCGCTTGTGCTTGTGTTGTTTAGCTTCATCGGTTTTTCTAATTCTTAAAGCTTCTACTAGATTAAACTTTTAGCGCTTGTCGGAAGTTGTTTAGTAGTTAGGGCTATTTAGATCACTTTTTTTCTATCTAACGAAAATTAAGGAAAGACATGGAAGAGATTCTAACGATGAATATTCAAGGTATTAATTGTGTATGCTTGAGTCAATGATCAGTGTATGTTTCTAAGGTGGAAGTTGACTTAACCCAAGGTTTGTTCTCCTGATTTAGTTCGTTACAGTATTTTACTCATTAGTTATCTTAATTAACAACAATCAAAAGTCCCCCTCTTTTGGAATACAAAGTAGGAAAATAGATTAATCAGTCTCTGTGGGATCGACTCTTACTTGCACTACTACATTGTTATCGTTCGCAGTAAGTTTTTATTTTTGGTTGTCTGTGACAGCACACCTAATTTTAGCGCCGTTGCCGGGGGCTGATTTTAGTTTATTTTTATATTTTTGTGATCCTTATTTTATTTTAGTTTATTTTTATAGGTAATTTGAATTTTCTTGATTGTTTATGCCCGAAACTCGATCTACTAATCAAGGTGATTTAATGTTTGATCCAGAGATAGAGAGAACTTGTCGCAGATTAAGGAAGGAAGCTAGGGAAAATCGTGCAGAAAAGGAAGCGATGGCAGTAAATCGAACCCTAAAAGAGCTTTTGGCTCCTGATTTGAACCAACAACCCTTATGCATAACTTTCCCTAATCTTGATACTAATACTCATTTTGAATTGAAATCTGGACTGATACATCTTCTACCTTCTTTTCACGGTTTGACAGGTGAAGATCCCCATAAACACTTGAAGGAATTCCATGTGGTATGTACGAGTATGAAACCTATCAGAGTAACTGAAGAACAGATCAAGTTAAGAGCCTTCTCATTTTCTCTGAAAGATTTAGCCAAGGATTGGCTCTACTATCTACCCTCCGGAAGTATCACCACATGGGAAGAGATCAAAAGACTCTTTTTAGAGAAATATTTTCCAGCTTCAGGGGCAGCCAATACTCGAAAGTTAATATGTGGTGTGAGGAAGAACAACGGAGAATCCCTTCATGAGTATTGGGAACGCTTCAAGAGATTGTGTGCTAGTTGCCCTCATCACCAAATCAGTGATCAGCTTCTCATCCAATATTTCTAAGAAGATCTTAGTTGTACCGAGAGAAGCATGATTGACGCTGCTAGTGGGGGAGCATTGGTAGATAAGACCCCCGAGGCCGCAAAAAATCTAATTGCAAATATGGCAGCCAATTCTCAACAATTTGGCACTAGACTTGATTCTGCACCTAGGAATGCTAGTGAGGTACAAATTTCTTCTATTGAACAACAAATTGCGAGCTTAACTTCTCTTGTTCGTGAACTGGGTGCAGGTAACACACAACAGGTGAAAGCTTATGAAATTTATGCGGTAATCGGACATCCAACGGATATGTGCCCAACTCTCCAGGAGGAATCTGTTGAGTAGGCAAATGCAGCAGGAGGATTTCCTGGACAACCACAAGGGAAATATGATCCCTATTCGAATACATATAATCCTGGATGGAGGGATCATCCTAACTTTAGCTACGGGAATCCACAAGCAAGTCAACCCGCACCACAAACTTTTCCAAATCAGCAGCAGTACAAACCATCGTATCCCAATAGACAACAACATGGCCAATCTTCTAACCCTAGTATGTCTTTAGAAGATATTGTTAAAACTCTTGCCACTAACACTTTAAATTTTCAACAGGAAACGAGGGCAAGAATTCATAATTTGGGTACGCAAGTGGGACAAATGGCAACTGTAATCAGTCGATTGGAAGCGCAAAACTCCAGAAAATTACCCTCTCAAACAGTGGTGAACCCAAAAGAAAATGTAAGTGCAATCACTTTGAGGAATGATAAAGGGATTAAAATTCTAGAAAAGACAATGCCTACACCATAAGAGAAAGACAATGCGGATGAGAAAAGTAAAGAAGCAGAAAGTAGTGTTCTAATTAACAAGGATGAACCTAAGCGTAAATTTCCCCCTCTCTCTGAATATAAACCGGTACTTCCTTTCCCTCTTGCTTTAACAGAAAACAGAAAATACGAGAAAAATTCAGATTTATATGAAACTTTTCATAAATGCGAGGTAAATATTCCATTGTTAGATGTTATTAAACAAGTACCTCGTTATGCTAAATTTTTGAAAGAAATGTGTACACAAGAGGAAACAGGAACTGAAAAAGTATGAAAAAGTAAGGGTAGGGGAAAATGTTTCAGCAGTCATTCAAAGGTAGGGGTAGGGGAAAATGTTTCAGCAGTCATTCAAAGAAATCTACCTACTAAGTGTCAAGATCCGGGTATGTTCACTATTCCGTGCACGATAGGTAGCACTAGAATTGAAAAAGCCATGTTAGACTTAGGAGCCTTGATAAATGTCATGCCATATTCTATATATGCTAATCTATCACTGGAACGTTTGAGTAAAACTGGTATTGTAATACAGTTGGCTGACAGATCCAATGTTTATCCCAAAGGTGTAGTTGAGGATGCCCTTGTGCAAGTCAATGATTTGATCTTTCCTACTGATTTTTATGTGCGTGATATGGAAAACGGTGACCAAAATGCTTCTATTTTGTTAAGAAGACCATTTTTAAAAA
The DNA here is from genome assembly GCA_020205555.1 of Panax stipuleanatus. Classification (NCBI taxonomy): domain Eukaryota; kingdom Viridiplantae; phylum Streptophyta; class Magnoliopsida; order Apiales; family Araliaceae; genus Panax; species Panax stipuleanatus. The sequence continues at coordinate 85,246,325 of CM035123.1, forward strand.
CATCAAAGACTAAAATAGATGTTCATAGTGGTATGCTTTCATTGGAATTTGATGGCGAATGTGTTAAATTTAATATTTATGATGTCATACAATACCCCAATGGTGATAAATCTGTTTATTCAATTGATGTGATTGACTCTTTAGCAGGAAGTCGGTGAACTTGATGGTAAGGATAAATTGGAAATTGTACTTAGTGAGAACATTGATGAAGAAAGTAACCTTGAGCATCGAGTTGCAAGCAACTGTAACAGTGTTGAATGACACTCCGAAAACAGTCAACATATTTTATGCTAAAGTGCCAATTTCTAACGAGAAGTCTTTACCCTCTGTTTTGCAGGCACCAATTCCGGATTTGAAGCCTCTTCCTAGTCGACTGCATATCTCTATGAGGGTTTTCGCGAGAAAAAAATGGAAAATGTGGACCTTGGAGGATCTGGTCTGCACGAATTCACTCAAGGAAAATGTGGGGTCGAGCCAACGACCATAAACAAAGGCGCCGCATGGGAGGCAACCCTTAAGGGAGTATCTCTCTACTTTTCTTTGCATTTTAATTTACATTGGGGACAATGTAAGTTTTAAGTGTGGGGGGAAGAATTGGGATATTTTTCAATTTTTTTTATTTTTATTTATGAATTTTGTGGGTATATTCACTGCAAACCCTCACGAGACAAAACTCGTCCACTTAGGGCAACCTTGGGGTTTAAAGGCTTGTTGCACATGCTAAGTGCAATCGTGTTTCCTACGAAAATGGAGTAGTTTTAGGATTTTTAATTTGAGCAATAAGTTAATGTGGATTTTGATTTTTGACCAATGATAAAATTTTGATTTCTTTGTGATAACTTCTGGGAGGACTGATAGATATTGGGTAATTTGAATTTGATTTTCTTTGTTGATCACTACTTTATTTGAGACCCTTCATTATTGAGCACATATCCATTCGAACCAGTTTTGACTTGGAAGAAATTTATCTGATTGAATGTCTAGGGAAGAAGCTTTGAACTCTATCATTTGTTTGATCATTACTTGAAGTTGATATGAGGTATTATTTGAGAAAGGGGAAAGGATTTAGGCAAATTTTGCAAGATTGAAAGAAGAAATTTTAAAAGAGAAAAGAAATGATTCATGTGGTGGGATGAGATGGAGTGTAAAACGCACTCACTCATAAACACGTGACATGCGAGATGGAGCGTAAAACGCACTCGCTAGTAAGATGGAGCATAAAATGCACTTACTGAAGAAAAAAAAAAGAAGAAAGAAAAGCCTTTTGATCATTTGATGTTATCTGCTGATGTTAATTGAGACTTGTGTGAAAGCAAGTGGTTAAGTTTATCTTTCTCCTTTAAGGCTTCAATTTCATAAGTTTTTCTATAGTTTGATTGGTTTGATATAGGTGGATTCACACACGCACAAGGGGTTGAGAATAAAGTAAGATTGATAAGTAAAGTTGGGTTTCGGATGATACATTATTTTAAAGTTGCCCAAGAGTTATTGTTTTGAATCTTTGAGGTCGATGTTGAAGTTCATGTTAACTCGTGGGTCAAGTTTGTCAAGTTTGTTTAGTTGAATTATTTTAGGTTTTAGGTTATCTTTATTTTGCCCGAGGACGAGCAAAAGATAAGTGTGGGGGAATTTGATAAGAATGAAATATGTTGTATTTTATTCCCTTAATACTTAATCTTTTATATCTATTTTGTACCTAAGTATATTCATTTATCTTATAGTTGTTATTTTAGGTACAATTGAACGAAGGAATGAAGTGGGCCACGCACATGTGGGCCAAGGAGCTTGCAAAAGGAATGTAGCAGCTTAAGAATTAAGCATCTCACGGGCATGCATTCCAAATTGATCAGCAGCCCACAAAATCAGTATCTAGCACATGAATAGCAACTCACATATGGGCCCCTCACGTGCATGTTGATTGGAGCAACTCACATCCAATTTAGTAAACAGCTTGCGATTTTAAGCAATTAAAGGAATGGCCCACGGTTTCTTTATCAATTGAAGGAGCAGCTTAAGTCTATGCAGCTCACAATTTAATCCAAGCAGCTACGAACATGGGCCACGAAATAAGCTTGTAAAAGAATTAACAAGTGGGCTTAAGTCATTCAATTTAAACAGCTTGCAAAGGATCCAACAACTTATGGTCACACGGGCCCATGTTGGTACGGTAGCAGCTGGCAAAAGGGAATTGAATGTATTCCAAGAGCAACTACGAAGTCAGCAAGTAAAAGTATGTCAAGGGGGTCATTGCAATTAATAAAATAAGTAAGCAATACACGAAATTAGAAGCAAAGTGGAGTCTAGGCAGTGTGTTAACCCGCTGGGGCGGGGCTTCACTAAGGGATCATCCCGCTGGGGCTGGTAGGCGAAACGTGGCCAGCAAAGTCCTTTTGTGACTCAGACGTGGAAGCAAGGCTAGGGAATATGGAGGCTTATGTTTTAATAGTTATAAATAGGGGCTGATATATTATTTTTCATATCTTGAAAAATACTTTTCCTCTCTATTTCTCTGGTGATTTCAATAGCCATGTACGGCTAACTCTTGTTCTTGGATTAAGGAGACGAATGCCTTGGATTAATACACTGTGAGATCTAATTGATTGTATTTGTTCAATTAATATTGTGAGTATTGATTATTCTTCTGTGCTTGAATTATATGATTAATTTATTTAATTGCTAGGTGCACAGTAGTTTATTATTCATTGAAATCTACTGCTAAATTAGATATCGAATTCATAATTGGTCACTCTAATTTGCGAAGCAACTAAGATTAATAATTGGCTGTAGATCACGAGATTATAATATCTTAGGAAGAATATTCAACTAAATTAAATGCAACCGCTTGTGCTTGTGTTGTTTAGCTTCATCGATTTTTCTGATTCTTAAAGCTTCTACTAGATTAAACTTTTAGCGCTTGTCTAAAGTTGTTTAGTAGTTAGGGTTATTTAGATCGCTTGTTTCTATCTAACTAAAATTAAGGAAAGACATGGAAGAGAGTCTAACGATGAATATTCAAGGTATTAATTGTGTATGCTTGAGTCAATGATCAGTGTATGTTTCTAAGGTGGAAGTTAACTTAACCCAAGGTTTGTTCTCCTGATTTAGTTCGTTACAATATTTTACTCATTAGTTATCTTAATTAACAACAATCAAAAATCCCCCTCTTTTGGAATACAAAGTAGGAAAATAGATTAATCAGTCTCTGCTGGGATCGACTCTTACTTGCACTACTACATAGTTATCTTTCGCAATAAGTTTTTATTTTTGGTTGTCTACGATAGCACACCAGGCCGCGCTGCATATAAGCTTGGGAGTGGCGTAGCCGCGCTACTCCCTGTCTAAACCAGACTTGAGTATTTCATTGGTCAGTTTTTTTTAGTCACAACATGTGTTCTGATACATACTATACATCAAGTAAGTTGTGATCTTTCTTTAAGTTCACATTTCAAACCACTTAGTTTCGAGTCACATAACTCTATATAGATTTATTTCAATAAATAAGGCTTGACAACTTCATTTAACAAAGGATCAATGTTTATAAGCTATTAAACCGTACATTAGTACTAACAAGCCTTTAATACGCATGCTCACATGTATCTATCTCATTTATATAGACATAGCATAGTACCTTACTTGAAAACTCATTCTAAACCATGTTTGAATAGTCTAGTTCATGGTTAGCTACATGGTGAACACATTCGTCATTTCTAGAGGCATAAAGGGCCCTAGTCTACATGCTTTGAAAAGTCATAATACCATTTTCACAACGTTTATAAACTATTAGTTCTCAAACTTTCAAGTTTTCCTTCAAAATGTTTTAAGCCAAGCCATAGTTCTAGCATATGCAAGGTAACTTAATTCCAAGCTATGTTTCATACTCTCGTACGTATGCTTCAAGGTTAGTTTTCAAAGGACACTAGGTACTTCAAAGTTTGTTTTCCAAAACATTAAGTTTTCATTAAAAACTCCACTACAATAAGGTATAGTGGTTTACTATTAACCGAGGTAACTTATCAACAACTACCTTTCATACTCATTGACACACATAAACAAGACACTTACACATGTCTCAAAATTTTGAACTCAAAGAACACAAAGTTCGTCAAGTCTCAATTTCAAAACTTTAAGTTTTCTTTTAGGAAATCGTGTTAAACCAACTAATACCATTCACTTCATGCTTGGTAATCTTAGGTCACATATTAGACTCATTTATATATTTATTAGAGTCTAACTAGCATGCTCAACAAACCAAAAAAACATAAAATTTATTTTCCATTTCTGCAGAACGGCGCGGCCGCGCTGCTTTTGTACTAAGGAGTGGCGCGGCCGCGCCACTCCGGTTCCAGACAGGAGGCTTTCTGCAATATGCAGAGCTTCCTAACCAAAGTTTAACTTCTTCATGGAACATGCTTGATTACTATCGCATTGCATCTATAACATATACATAGACTCTACTAACATGTTACCATTATCCTACATATTAATTCTTAACTAATTCATGAAATTTCTTATGAATTCATTAACTCAAAACTAAGAATTCAAAGTAAGAGTTATACCTCTTGGAGCTTTGAATTACTAAGCTTGCTTCCCAATCTCAGAATTCTCTGTCTCTCACCAACAAACTCTTTATATAACTAACAAGAATTCAAGCAACATAATTTATGAGGGGGAGCTCCCAATTTATAGAGAATATCTTTCCCAATTCATGGCTTTGTCCAACAATTTAAACCAAGGGAAAGAAGAGGAATCCATTGGGCAAGAAGAAGTTGGTGGAGGTGATTGAAGTTTACTATTTGAGCCACTCCCTCCTTCATTATTACCATCATCCTAGCCATTATCACCCTCATGCTAGCCTCTTTGATTTTCAGCAATGAAATAAGATAGACCAAATGCCTACTCACGTGTATTGAGAGAATGGGGCTCTCTAATTGGGACAAGGCTTATAATTCAGCACTTTAGAAAAAAAATGGGGACTAGCACACTTAGGTTTTATCTCTTTTGGACAATATAAGTCACACTTAGATAACTTAATATTGCTACCATATGATATGCTAGGGTCACACATTCCTAACCCTACATATATGTACACCACATATAAACAAGTATACTCACAATTTAAATATACACCAATATATAATATCATGCACCTCATGTACATTGGTTTAACCCATTAATATTTTAATTGGGCTAATTATAAAATAGTTGGGTATCCTCAACCCCTCATTTCCCATAAAATTTATTATCTCAAATATACCTATTTATTATAATGATAATTAATATCAATTATATATTAACTCACCCTTTATTTTCTTTTAATACTTCCAATTAAATCTCCCTTTGATTTAACTTCACTATTTATGCCACACAAGACATAATTATGTGAACTTAGTAATTAATAGTCCACAAGCTTATAATATTATAATCTCACAAAATAATATTATTCTTAACATTACATCTTATAATATGGTCATAATGTAATACCATTACATCATATGTTCTCATAACTTATATACTAGCACATTCATATACTAACACTAATTAATGGTCTCTATTCATGGCCAATCTATTACCCTCCTATGGACAATACCCAAGGGGCAAGGAGTGGAGTTGGTGGCTAACTCCACCAACTACTACTATTCATGGTCCTTCCTCATCATTTCTCCCACATGGCTCTTAGTTTACAAACTTCACCATGACACAAAATTTTCAGCATTTGGGCATAGAATAGGGGTCATGGAAGGGGGTCTATTACACCATGTCACATTATATATAGAAAATAAGTTTATTTTCTATTATGATAAATTATTTCCATCAATTTCTTTACATATAGAAAATATATTTTTAATATATTTACCATCTTACTTATTCATACATATTACCCCATAAAAATCTATATAAGGTAATAAAATAATATCCTCATTTTATTAAAATAATTCAATGCTAGAACTTATTTTAATATCCTTATACAATATACAATAATTGTTCCACTTTCTTTAATCTTCGCATCTTAGCCATATGTCAATTATTAATTCTCTAACCAATATTTATCAAAATATATATTGATTTTCTTCTCTCTTTAACAACGTATATATTTTATTAACGTTATTATTCGCACATTAGACTTTCGCACATATTACCATGCTAAGAATATATATGTAAAACAATACTCATTTCATTTTTCTTATCCGAAACACATACTTTAATTCACCATTTGCTTAAGTGATTTTAAACCCCTTACTATATCATCATAGTTAATTAAGGTTTAAATATTCAAATTACATTATTCCAAAATATAACTTCTAACTTAATTTAAATTAACCAATATTTATACTTATTAGTTAATTCCCTTAACTAAATCATGCTTTACCATCTCAATCTATCCATGGATAGCTTAGGCACTAATTATAACCCATTTTACATCATACTAGACACTAGTATATATATTCAAGAAAATAGGTGATTATTCATTAAAGATATTTAATGTCACCAACTTACTATGCTCAAATAATTCTATAAATTATTTAATATTGATAGATAAATCTTATCCATCTCCTTTACTAATTTACCTCTACAATTGATAACAAATATATAATAATAATATATTTATTAAATACAAAAATTACATATTACATAGTTCATATCCTCTTATGCAACACAATACCACATACTTCCTAATGCATATATATTCTTATTTGAACCCATCTCATGCCTTAAGAATTTTATTTACTAAATTCTTATTTAAATAATTTTTGAAAATTTGGGTTCTTACAACCACGAAGTCCATCGTAATGTGTTCCTATTTCCACTCTGGTATTTCCAGCGGTTGATGTAGACCACTCGGCCTCTGGTGTTCTACTTTCACTCGTTGGTAGGTAAGACATTTACTGACATAATCTGCAACTTCTCGCTTCAGATTGGGTCACCAAAAGTTGTGTCGAAGATCTTGGTACATTTTCGTTCTTCCTGGATGAACAGAATATGCCAAATTATGGGCCTCAGTGCAAAATTTACTCGCTCAATTCAGTTACTATCGGCACCCACACTCGTTCTTCAAATCTCGAGATACCATCCTTATCCATCCTTAACCTATCTTCTTCATTTTCTGATGTCCTTTTCTTTATATTCTCTCATTCTTCATCTTTCTTCTGTGATTCCTTTACTCTATCCCACAACGTCGGACGAGCTTCCATTACAAATAACTTTCTTTCGAACTCGTTGGGTTCCTTCACTTCTATTTCTAGTCTCTCCATTTCCCTTATTAGATCCCCCTGAGCTATTAACTTGAACAATTTCTCCCTTCCTTTCCTACTCAACGCTTCGGCTA